>BSBK01003980.1:2160000-2740000 GCA_027943335.1 Chamaecyparis obtusa
GATTCTATCCACAAGTTCTCAGGTGGATTTCCTCAATCAATGATTCTATCCACAAGATCTCATGTGGATTTCCCCCATCGGCGATTCTATCCACAAACTCACAAGCTTTAGTGTGGATTACCTCTATCAGAGATTCTATCCACAAGCTTCTCAAGATTTAAATGTGGATTGCCTTAATCAGTGATTCTATCCACAAGTTCTATCTATTATGATATGTTTCAGCCATCACAAGATGTCTATCACAATAGAAGGTCAAGTTATTGTAAGATCGTCACCTTCCAATAACTTTTACAAATACAAGTGATAATCATTTGGAAGTCGTCACTTCCTCATAATTTACACAGGGGGAAGTCCCGTTAAAAACATTCATGATTCATGTTAGTATAATAATCAATTATATCGAGTTTACCTCAGAAGTGTTTCACCTTCAATAGTGAACTCCCTCTCAATCAATATGATCAAGATTGTGACAAGTTTACTGAACCATCTTCTCCCTCTGAAGCTCAAGTTTATCAAATTATTGACCTCTTTCGAAATGTCATACTCCTGTTGCATCTAGTCTCAATTATCAATTCATTTGCAAGCATCAAGTCTTTTTCCCTTGAATGCAATTATCTTGTGCTTCTGTCTTGAAGGTATGTCAGAGAGAGATTACAAATAGCTCACTAAACTATCTCGATTGGAAATACCAATGATAGAAGCATATAATATTTTACCAACCAATAGTATAGCATGAATTACAAACTCAAAAATTATGTGCATTAATAAAACATGAAATACTTACCTTTTATAAAATTCAAGTATTTCGTCTGTAAGGTGAGCCCATATAGAATATATCATGCTAATTCATAGAATGACATCATCATTCTCAAACATTACCATAATTCTTCACATAACATATCTTGAATATCCAAAGGTTCTACACACTATCACAACCTTCAATCTTATTAGATCTCCCTTCAAGTAGTTAGGATTTTAAAGAAGGAACCTCGCTCTTTTACAGATTTTTTTTTGCATAGACCCATAGATATTTTGGTTTTAACTTTTGAACCAAATAGTTTATTTCCAATCACTTCGGTGAGACTCTTCTAAATTTGTTTTGACAAATATATCCGAAATTTAGCAAAATCCAACGGTGCATTTTTTATCTATGATCCTTGTACTGAGATTGTATTTTTTGAGATAGTCACACATTCACCATCAATAAACTACTCTCTTACATTTGCAAATTGGCTTTGATACCATGTTAAGATTTTAGGATCATTGCAAATGTAATAGCACTATCTCATAAATGCAACAATCTCTTGCATTTATATTAAGAATGAGCCAAGAAGAGACATATCCCTTCATGGGACATGTCTATTCATTATTATGTAATTAATATAATGACAATTATGATTATATATATATATATATATATATATATCATAGATCATTTATCATAATAATCATATAGTCAATATTATTTATCTGAGTGATGCTAAAAACATCAACAGTAATCATCAACAAACAACATAAAATATCTATCAGGGTAAAAGCATAATAAGTTTTCACCCTTTTACAAAGGAAAAGGCGAACAACACCAAAACTTAAAAACTTCAAGGGCATAAAAGTCACATTTTTGTTGAGAATTTGAAGATGATGTAAACTGATGAAATGTGTGAAATAGGATGAATTTTATGCCTATAATTTTTTTAAAATAATTTGTACAAAAATTAATATATTTTTTAAATTTTTAGGTCTATTTTAAAACATGATGTAGGAGCATCTCGGGTCCTTGGCAATCCCGTGACACCAAAAACATGTTTATGTTTTCCTGTGTTGCTCGGTTCCTTCTTTGACCGAGTGGGTTTGGTATCGCTCAGTTTCCTTTGTTTACCGGGGTTGGTTAGTTATCTCTCTGGTGCTCGGTGATGCTTGTTTGGCGCTCGGTTATCCTTGCTTACCAAGTTGTTTGTTTTAGTTTTCTATTGAGGCTAACTCTTGTAATTAATTTTGGTCATAGATTTAATGATGGTATCTATCATTTCGAAGTGTGTGGACCTAGATCTAGTTGTTCCTTCCGTTGATGGTGGATCTTAAGGCTGACTTGTTTAGTAGCCTCTTGTATATAATGTAATCTTTGTTTGTAGTTTTAGAAGATCAACATTATTTGATAGAAGATAGAAACTTGAAGATTAGAGATTGGCAGATCCTCGCATTTGGGAGGACTTCTGTACTTGATTGTAATATCTGGCCTAAACCATGAAGGCCTTACAACCTAACATGTATGAATCAATTGAAGTAAATATACGAAAGATATCTACATTCTCTCTCTCACTTATGTGTTGGTCGATTCTGTGTGCAATCTCTACAAGTGTCTTTGTATAGCCATGATAGCACAACTTCATCCTCTTCAAACTCTTTCTTGGATACTTGTTCTGCTACAAAATTCTTTATATATGCCTCAAGAGGTTCTTTAGAGTCTAGTTTGGATGGTTTCAAAGATTGCCCATAAGACTTAGGCGAGATAGGGAGAGATGTCAAAGATAAGACTGGCTCGATAATATATTCTCCCATACTATTTTCTTTGATATTAACCTCTTTTGCAAGATCTTCCATTTTAGATGTGGATGCTTCTTTAGTTGGTTCAATGGAAGATTCTTTGTTATTAGGCACAAGCTTATCTGAACTTTCCTTCAAGGTGTTGCAAGTTGTATTCAGATCTGTGGGGATAGTAACCTCTACTCCTTCATAAGGAAACTTCAAACATTGATGGTATGTAGAAGGAATAGCTTGCATTTCATGTATCCATGGTCTCTTTAGAAGAATGTTGTAGGCCAAAGGTAGATCAAGCACTTGACAGATGGTATCTTTGCTAACTAGACTTGCTCTGATAGGTAAGACAATGGTGCCTTTAGAAGATCTTTCTTGTTCATCATAGGCCTTGATAGTTATTTTCTTTCTAGGATCAATAGCCAATTCTAAAAATCCCAATTGTGTGATCAAGCTATAAGAACAAATGTTTAGGCCAGTGCCCCAATCTATCAACACATGTTTGACTCTATGGTTTTGGATCAAGACTTCTATATGCAAAGGCTGATTATGCGAGTGACTCAAGGATTTGTCATCTTCCTCCGAAAAGGAGATATATTGCGGAGATGTAAGATATCCAACCATAGTCTGGAACTTGTCTAAATCAAGGTCATCAAGAACATTGGAACCGAGCAAAGCTTTATCGAGAATGGCTCTATGAGCTGGAGATATTTGAAGCAACTCAAACATGGAGATTTTTGCATTACTGTGTTGGAGTTGTTGAATAATGCTATAAGATGTAGGCCTTGTATCCTTTGGATTGGAAGATTTGGAAGCAGCCTTCTATTTAGAAGCAGATGAAAGATTGAAGGGCACCTTAGGGACATTTGATGAATCTGGGATTTGTCCTTTCAGATGCATTTGAGCTTGTGGTCGAGTAACTGCGTTAGCTAAGGAATGAAATCTGTCTCTTCATATAATTGTGATGACATTGTAACTTTCAGAGAGACATGGTTCAACCATATTGATGGCAACATTATTTCTAGGGTAGGCATAGTTGACTTTTGCCCCCATATTAGGCTGAGAAGTTGAAACTTCTTGACCATGTTTCAAAAATGGTTTTATGAATGCTATATGATCATTATTGCTCTTGGGATTGTCAATTGTGATGTCTCCACTATCGATCAGATCTTGAATGGTATGCTTCAAGTGGTAGAAATTATTAGTTTTGTGACCTTTACTCCGATGGAAGTCACAGAATTCATTTTCTCTCCACCATTTCGGTTTGGGGTCCTGATCATTTGGTCGGATTGGTGGTAAAGAGATGATGTTATCAGCCAGTAGAGTTTTCATAGCTGATTATAAAGACTCTCCCAGAGGAGTAAACTTTCGATGTTTATTAGACTGTTGTATTCTGGCTTCTTTTGAGATGGTTCAGAAGACTTTTTCTCTGAAGCTTTAATGGCTTGAGTGCCAAGAGTGAGATTGTAGGCTAGTGCCTTTGATGGGGCATGGATAGTGTCAACAATGCCATCTGTGATGATGCTCTTGTTCTTGTTCCAATTTTTGTTCTTGTCTTTAGAACTGGATCCTGATTCGTACTTGTCTTTTTGAAGTGTGATTTCTCCTTTTTTCACAAGCACTTTTTCGATTTGATAGCATTATCCACCATCTTATCAAAAGGTGTATGATCTTGCATTTGTAGAGGATAATTGATTTTTGGAACAAGGTTGTTGATGAAGATTTCCAATTTTTCTGTTTCTGGAATAGGTCTGGCATATAGAGAGAACTTCTTCCTCCATCTCTTGAGAAATGTTAGGAATGGTTCCCCTAGATATTGCTTGAGATTACAGATATCGATCATGGTGACCGGGTGCTGAATATTGTAGGAGTATTGTTGATAAAACAATTTGATCAACTCCTCAAAAGTTTTGATAGTAGAAGGCAATTTTGAAAACCAATGAATGGATGCTCCTCCCAAAGATCTAGGAAAGAGGTGCATAAGGTAGGTCGGTTCATGCATGAACTCCATTGATTGTGTACAAAATTCTCTAACATGATCTTGAGGGTCAGAGTGCCCATCATATTTATCATAATTCGGCATCTCCACTCTTTTTGGAAATGGTGGCATGTACAAGTCTTTGTCAAATGGAAAAGGACATAGAGCCTCCATGGAGAACTCTTTGGGTTCCTTTTCTTTCTTAAGATTGTTAAGTTCAACTTGCATAGCATGCATCTATTTTGTCATGGCTGTGAGTGGAGTTTCTTCCTCATGCATAATGATATCTTCAACATTAAAGTTGGGAGGAAGTTTAGCTCCTTGATGAGCTAATTGTAAAAAGTATGCCTCTCTATCTTCTTTCAAGAAATGTTTCATCATCTGTTTGAAGTTATCATCATTTTGATATTGAGCAATTTCTTCAAGTGTGGGTTCCTGATCTACACCATGTTGAGATTGAGCTCTTTGAGAGCCAAAATTTGTCCTTGCTTGAGACATGGTAGGAGTTTTTGGACTCCCTGGAATAGATTGATGTGGGGTTTGTTGGGTACCTCCATGAGTTGATGAAGGAGGAATGTAATCAGTTTTTAATCGATAGTTGTCAATACTATCATCCCCATAAAGACCAAAATTGATGAGTTTCTCAAGAGTTGGACCCTTGGTAGTGGTTATAGGTAAGGTCTGGGATGCTTCTCTAGATTTCTTGTGTGAGGAAGCTCTAGTTTCCACCATCAACTTTGAGTGAAACAAAGAATAAGATCCAGATGACTAAAGAATGAATTGAATCAAGATGATCAGATGACGCAACTTTGTCAAGGTTTGATTGATTTGAAGATTTGATTAGACGTGGGTGAAGGATACTATGCCCTGGATGTATGGGTAGATTGCCCAAAAGATAGCTGGCAAGATATCACAACACTTAGTCATTTTGATGATTGATTCAAGATTGATAGTTATGACAAGGTTTTGACACAAGACAAAAAGAACTCAAATTGATTAAATAGAAGGCTGAATCGGATTCAAAAGACCACTTTAGGATAATGATAGGATTCTCAATAGCTATTGCTCTATTCCTGACATAGTGATTTGTTTGATAGATTCTGGAAATAGGCTGAAAAAGCTAAATATCTAGCAATTCTGACAACTTTCAAAAATTTCCCAAACGACACTCTGCAAACTCGTACGACAATGGGTATGCTATGAAACGACAGTTTCAAAACTTGTACAATAGTTGGTAGGTAATGAAATGATAGTTGAAAATATCATACGACAGTTGCAAGTAGGATTTTGACTTTTAAATTTTCTAGCATAAAAACTCGTACGACACTGGGTAGTTCACCATACGACAGTTGGGCAGTACTGAAATGACATTTGACAAAAACTCGTATGACTTTCGAACCTTTTGAGATGACTTTTGACTCCAAAAAAGAATTTCACTTCAAATTTTGCAAATTTAGGGTTTTCAGTTTCAGCTTAATTACAAATTGTACTGTCCAGATTTGAGGATTGTAACAGATTTGTTCATTTTCAATAACCAGATAGATAAACAAGCACACAAAACAACAAGCTAGTGATTTCAAGCATGTCTGAAAACAATGAACAAGGGCAAAAGCAACCTTGCGCATGAACAATCAAGTGATTTTATTCATTCTAATCCTTTGAAGCACTAATTGTGTATGTTCCAAAATGTTTTGCAATAACGCACATATACCCTAGAAAATGAAAATTTGGCCTTGCTAGGGTTTTTAGTAATGGTTTGACTCTGCAACTTTTATGATCCAAAGGGGTGAACTCCAATCTTGGCACACCAAGGTTTTGAAACAGTCCAAGAACTTAATCTTCAGGAGCTGCTAGGGAGATCTGACAACCCAACAATGAACCACACCTGTGAAGATTTCTTCCACAAGGACATTTATATAGCGACTGTCACTACCATGGTGAAAATGGCTATTATCGCTTGAGGTTCTGTTAATGCAGTTTTCCCTGTGAAGGGAGTGTCCGCTATAGTTAACCCTCTCTAAAGGTGACTCACAATAGTATACCACAAGGGGACTTGGCTCCAAATCTAAGGGTTTGACACCTTTTCACTTTTAACCCAAACAAAGCAGGCAAATAAATCCAACATGCTAAGATGAAGATTATCTCACCAAGGTCTATGATATCAAACCTACGTGATCTATCAACCTCTCCGGAGAGAGAATGTATCAATCAATAAGGGAAGATGCACGGACTAATTAGAATGTGAGATGCACTAAGTATCCTCCCTACCTACAAGGATTCCATCATCAAGAAAGATTTCACTGGGAATCCAATCTCTCAAGAACCACAAATAGTGTTCATAGGGCCTAATTACTATGTTTTCACAGATATATTTCTGAAAGCAAATCTACCGAAAGTACTCAAAAGAAAAAAGAGGAACACTTAATGTTTAAAGAAAATATGAGGTGAGTCCACAAGGTGGAACAATTAACCCCTCACACAAGCTAAAAATGAGTCCACAAATTAGAAGACAAATGAGTTCTAAAAAGCACAAAAGGGTTGCCTGGTGGAACAATTAACGCTTCTCTCCTGTAGACCCCTCCCCTTTATGGCGCTGAGATTGCAACCACAGGGTAGAATGAGGGGCCGATGGATTTAGTGAGTCCAATAACCCAAGATAGCAATCTAGATCAATCACAAGTATCTAAGACTACTTAAATGAATACCTAAGGTGTCACAACCTAGTATCAATTATGCAAGTGTGTAAAACAAAAGCATGAAAAGAAGCACTCAAGCTAGACACATAAGAGATTTATTTTAAGTCCAAATTGAAATATTATCAGAACAAGTAGAATACATGAGATCCTCATGATGTGCTTAGTAGATATTTACTTGATTTTTATCTTTGTTAAGCAATCCCGCGCAAGCAAGCAACAAACTCTCCGATAAGAAAACAAGCAAACAAGCAAACAAGATATGCAACGTATCTTCAACTTATGAAAACCCTAGGGTTAGCTCTAAAAATAAATTATTGTCAGCAATAATAACCAGAAATTAACCTAAATGACAACTCATATCATTCATTGAACCATGTAAAAAAAAAAAGTGCAAACCCATCACAAAATTTTATTTTTTTTGCTGCATTTGACCTAGTCAACAAGATCTAATTTTTTTGATATGATTTTGGCCATAAAAATAGAAGTTTAGAATAGAGACCCCTACTAAAAAATAGAGAGCTTTCCAAAAATGTAAAAATTTTAGAAAAATCTCTTCATTTGTGCCCTAGAGACCCGTTTTACCAAAACAGGCCAGTTTTTGTAAATTGACTATTTGAGCTATTATATTGCATCCAAATTTAAAATACAAAGAATGGACCCCCTATATAATATAAAGATTTTTCCAAAAATATAAAAATTTCTAAAAAATATGCTGATTTGCGTCAGATATTGATTTTTTCCATAATTTCAAGAAAAAATTATTAAAAATTCAAAACATCTCAAAAAATTCTAAATTTTTTACTGTAGCTTTCCTAATATGTGTCCAACTTGAAAAAAAAATGTCAGAGAAAAACTCCAAGCCTTTTGGGAGATAAAATTAAATCTTTGAAACTTTAAGGTTTTAGCTCCCCAAAAAAAAATCAAAACTAGCATGTAAAGGTGGGTTGCCCCACAGTGGGCGCCAGAAATGTGTGTGTGAAAATTGTACCTAATCTGTAGACACAACACTTCAGTAAAACATTAGAGGTGAGCAAAAATGAAATCGTGCAATGAATTGAAAGCTAAACTAACCAGGTGATTTACTACCTTCTAATAGGTGCGGGTATGATGTTCTGAGATTGTTATCGAGATCAGTGACCTTGACGACACATAAATGAAGGATTTGAATGCAAAACTGATATAAAATATGAATGCAATTAATCTTTTTTTTTTTGGATTTTCTATGCAATGATATGATCAAAATTGATATGAATCTATGCTAATATGGAAATTGATATGCTAAAATGATCTAACAATAAAATGAAAACAAAAGTGATCTCACAAAATGTGGTTGATTCGCAAAGAAGCTCTGATTCTCCAAATAGCAATTCACTAGCATAAGTTCGTAAATTATGAGATGATTTGAGATGAGCTGAAGCCTTAATTTATAGAAATCCAGGGCTTTACAGGTGCATGGATAAAAGTCATAAATCACTCAAATAACTAAGCTTGATTTTTGAGTTATTTTTAAATAAAGGATAATTTAATTCACAAAAACATGCAAATCATGCAAAAACAACTTTTTAACTCAAATTAGAAGTTTAGATCAACTTTAAAACTCAAAAATGATGTTGAGTTCCAAAAAGTCAATAACTTGCATTGATTTTCTGATCTGGAGTTTAACTGCTCTTTGATTGTGCACATGGATAATTATGAATTAATAAATAAATAAAGTGATTTATTCTCAACTTAACTGATTTTTGAAATAAAACAATTGATTTATGGGTTAATCAATCATTTAATCAAACTTTTATTCAAAAATAATATCATTAAATATGACAACTTGCTTTAATTAATTAAATAAGAATTTAATCAATTAATAATAGGAATTTTGATTTATTGTCAAATTTGAATAATAATACTTAGGAATAAATATAATTAAATTCAACTTAATAATCAAGTGGCAGAA
Source organism: Chamaecyparis obtusa (assembly GCA_027943335.1). Lineage (NCBI taxonomy): Eukaryota > Viridiplantae > Streptophyta > Pinopsida > Cupressales > Cupressaceae > Chamaecyparis > Chamaecyparis obtusa. Next base: position 2,169,158 of record BSBK01003980.1, read on the forward strand.
TTAAATCTAATTAATTAAATATGAAAATATTCAATTAATCAAACTTAGAATAAATGTGATTTATCGCCAAATAATCATTAAATTAAAGATAATTAGATAAATTAAGAATATTACTAGGAATATTCCCTGATGCAGAATTTATGATAATCAATTAGGATTCGATGATGCTCAGATGTGCCTTTGGTTAGGACTTCGATGTTGATTTTGTTCGATATGTTGATATAGAAGATTAATGAACTTATAGCCTATTTTTGGGGTGTTACAATATGCACATGAATCATATACAAATTGTCAAAATAATTCTACCATATTGTAGAATCATTCATCTTCATGGCCCAAAATCAATCAAGTGAACCTTCTGGATCAGCTCTAACCCTTATTGTGTCAAGTATTGCCTCATGGTCAGATTCACAAACTTTCCACAAATTCTTGTTAAGAGGTCTACCGTGATATTTAATCAATTGAATTTTTTTGCAACAACAAGGTTAGCATAATGAAGAATATGTCTATGTGTCTCAAAGTCCTCAAATAACCAGGCATTAGAATTCTTGATAGGGTACCTACATTTTATTATAAAAATAAGTTAATGCCAATATCAATACAAAGTGTAATAAATTGAGTTTAAGAGGTCTCAATACAGCTTGACACAACAACGATACCTTCTAAGCCATGTGTCTATCACAACAACGGAACCTATTGGGTACTCAATACTCTCTCCATCAGTGACTATAGATGTCAATTTCTTTTTGGCCTCAATACAATGACACAAAAAGTAATATGTTCCTTCTTCATTGTTCTCATCTACAATGATTGCATATACATGACCTACATTTAGTAGAATGCTATAATTTAATACCAAAATCAACATAAAAAATTAATAAATTAACCTTAAAATGCATACAAGATGAGAAAAAGAATTCACTAAGTAATAAATTGATAAATTACCTGGTTCAACTAGGTCAGATACATGGTCAAAATCCATTGATGCTTCCATCTGGTTCAGTTGTAGTGCTTGAGGAGGTTGATATGTATCTAGGGTTTGTAAAGGTCTACAAGACCATTGGTCGACCCACTCTTTTGATTCACATTCATCCCACAAAAAATGTATACATGAACAACAAAAGCATGCAATCTGTTTAGTATAAATAGCTAATGATGTTTCATTTTAACTTCTAAATGAATGCATGTCACTTGATCCTGTAAGTATACAACAATCTAAATAATTTTCAATGTTAGATTCACATATTAACCAAAAAAATATGGAAACCATAGACTTACCTGCATTACCTAGTCTCATCGTAGAATTATACCATTGCACAATTGTTTCTCCATCTATTAATACTGCATCACCTTCATACTTCAATTCCTCTCTCGTAAGATCTCTTTTCACACATGCTCCTGCACCATCATGCGCTCCCTTTCCATGACCTGCCTCAGTGAAATTCCAAAAATGTTGCACACCACTTGTCACATGCATCCTAGTCAACCAGTAGAAAATCCTTGCATTCTTGAATTGTGAGGTGCAATTTTTTGACCATATTAAGTGTTGGTTGTATCTTATACCTCTTTCCCTTAAACTGTCATAGAAAACTTTAAAGAATCCTTGCATAAACTCTGCGGAATGTGTATGATCATCACTGATATAGAAGTGATACTCTCTTATAACCTTTTTGTCCTCCTTTGTGCTATCATGTGCATGCATGAATACTATGTGTACAAAAACTGTAACTTGTGTAGAGTGGTAATATATAGGTTGTACTTAATTTTGAGGTTTTAGTATATAATTCTCTATAAAATCAATGACAAAGACAATAGTACCGAGGTGGAAAGTTTCCTTACACAACTTGAATTGATCATTTAACCACCTAGCTCTATGTGTGTGACCTATGTACTCATAAACTAGTTTGTCTTGATACATCTTCATAAAATCAGCTACGCATATATCCCTTTTCACTAACTCACACCTCTTTAATTCTTTTCCATCTTTAACACCATATGTGACTGACTTGTATTTTCTAAAAGAAATTAGTTCCTGGCCAATTTCATGTGTGTTATCAAGATGTAAGAATCTATGCAACTTTTGAAAACCACCACATGTAGGAAAAAATCCTTTTAAATACATCATCTTATAATAAATGCACCCATCATCTCATTTACAAAGTACACTTGAAATGAAGTCTCTCGGTGACTTAGGAGGTTCGTGTAGACCACATTCCTACAAAATATTGTTAGCATGCAAAGTACCACATATATAGTGATAAATCTCATAATGCATGGAAAATTCAACATGAAACCTACAACAACATGTAGTACGTGCATGATTAATCTTAACATAAAATGGTTTTGTCATCTCAAAAAATCTTTGACTAATTTTAATCTGAGGAAAGCTTTGAAGAAACCTTTCATAAAATTGTGTTTGTGTCATATCTAAATAGTGTTTTGGATGTGGCTCACGATTTCTAATTCCAATTCACCTTCTAACAACATATCTTTGGTTAGGTGAAACTCTTGTGTTTTTATGCCAATATTTCTCAATTAATATTCTTAGTGCATCAAGAACAACCTTGTCCTTGCATGGGAGTCTACCCAAGAGTGCCCAAAGAGAATTATTGTCAGGATCCTCAATTTTCTCTTGCCTATCTAAAGCATGGTGTAATGTGGTTCTACTTATCCTTAATGACTTGCTTGTTTTGCTTATTAAACAAGATTTTTTCATTTCCTTTCCCATTATGGTTGATGTGAGGACACGATGAGTAACATTAGCATCTTTAGAGTGTGATTTCAAACCAATGGATTCGTATGCATCAAAAATATTTCTCATAATGGTTCTTTCACTATTATTTTCAGATGTTCTTAACCCCAAACTTTTCATTGACGTCTCTCTAAATTTTAGATTTTTAATCATTTCGACAACTAATTGGCATCTTCCACTTTGATTTAAGTTTTCAAAATAGTTATTCCAAATTCTTATAACCATTCTTTTACAAGTTCTTTTGTAAATTTTATCATGCATTGACCTCACAATATTTTCATCAATATCTATTAGAAACTTTGGTTTTCTACAAATTATCCTAGGGGGTGTTAAGATTGGTGTATTATGTGCATTAATCACATCAAATTCAAATGGTAAATCTTTTTCAATTTCATTAACATGTGCATTCATTACATCATTTTCAAATGGTCTATGTTCATCGTGTTCATTAGGTGGATTCATCTCATGAATTTGAAGTGGTGTATGTTGATCATTTTGGTTTGGTGCATTCATCATATCAATTTTAATTGTTGAATGTTCATCATTTTCATTAGGTGCATTAGATGGCGTGCCTTTACATAATATCCTCATATGCTCCCTTTGTCTTTCCTTTTTTGCCTCTCATTGTTCAATCATTCCTCTCTCATTCTTTCCCATTGTTGATATTGATTGTCCTACACATAACATCATGAGGAAAATCCACAATCAAATAGCATAAAAATAATAAATGAGCATCATTTAATTATAATCTAAAGTAACCATGATAAAATAACTTCAAAAAGAATCCAAAAAACAAGACAAATAAATCATTTCAAAGAAAATTTGATAATAAAATAAATAAAACCTTACTGTTACTATCCCAGAAAATCATGTGCAACAGCAATGGGGCCTCCAAATAACTTGCATTGCTAGTTTTTAGGTCGTTGGGACTCAAATATAAAATAATTCCTCATAATCGGTACAAGTTATGTAAAGTAATGAAAATGTTCATAATTTCTCATAACCCGAACGGGTTATGTAAACTTATGACAATGTTCACAATTTCTCATAACCCGTACGGGTTATATAAAACTAGAGAGAGCAAGAGAGGAAATAAGAAGATTCATGCATGTATAAAAATATATATACATATATCTCTCTATATATATACATACACACGCACACGCACACACACACACACCCACACACACACACACACACACACACATATATATATATAATTATAGATATGCATATATACCTACATAGAAACATATCATAAATATAAATCTATACAAATGTGTATTGTATTACACATTGACAAGCAATTTTTTTAATGTCTTCATAACCCGTACGAGTTATGTAGAACTTGAAATTGTGATTTTTGGTTTTCAAAATCCAAGCGGGTTATTTTGTACACCATAACCCATAGTGGCTTGGTAAAAGGTTTGTAATACAACCCTAAGGCTTGCAAGCCCATTTTCCCTCCAATTTTGTCCATTTACACATTTTTTCTTCTTTCAACATGATTTCTCAACTTCATCATCATCAGCTTTACAAATGATCAAGTGAGTATCTCTAAAAATACTACCCTCATCTCAAACATCTTCTAAGCTTTCTGACCATATAAATGCTTCTATTTTTGGACAATATTAGCATAGTAAACTTTAATTTTCTTTACTAGTGTCTTCACAGTCACTACTATTATACTTGACCAAATTCAAAACAAATTACATATTACTGTTCTACACTAGATTCTATACAGTTTCTAAAAAAATTTTACAATTTGGATTATTTTGATGCAAGTTATTCCCAGCGCACGAACAAGTACCAACTTTTTAGGATGTGGTCATTTCAAAAAATCATAAAAAATAAAATACACAATAGACAATTACAAAAAATACACAACTTCTAAGATCTCACTCTTACCTATCATCGTACCAAATGGTTTTGTAAAATACCAAATCTAACCATAGAGTTTGTGAAGCACACAAAAATAACTATGTTATATTTTTCTGAAAAAATCAAGAATAGTTTTTCATGCGTGAGAGGTTTTACCCTCTTAATATTATCCATTTTTTAAAAACTTTAGTAGTTTAGAAACTAGAGTCAAATTACTATAATTCTTACTCTTTACACAACTCCTAGTTTTCAGTGCATGACCCTCAAATCTCTCTGTGAAGTTCAGGTTTCCCTAATTTCAGAAAAGAAAAAAAAGGTGACCACTTATACCCCTCTTTTTGTTCACCATCTTGGTGCACTTACCAAATGGTATTGGCACCAAGGAGCATTAATTCACATGGGCAAATTTAATAACATTAACTGCTAAAGTGAATATGCAACATGCAACAAGATAATCCTTAACATCTTTTTAGGCATTAAGGTCGGGTCATAAGTATGCATTAAATAAAAATCTTATTGTCGAGGCTATATACTTAAGCTTGCTTTTTGTAATTTACAAAACATTTTGAGAGCACAAAGTGATTGAGCTTATTTCTAGTTGAGCACAAAGAGAAAGTTTGAGTGTGAAATCAAAGTGAAATCATAGAGAGTATCCATGGTTGCAGAAAGGGGAGAAACAAGTACTTCTGTAGGGGCTATGGGAACTACAGGATGCCAATATCTATGGTGAAATGTATTTTGTTGGTCATACAATGCCACCAAATCTAGTGTAAACAGGTACAAAACAAAGGATAAAGGAATGACCAAGCATCTATTGGTTCTGGTAAACATTCTAAAGGATGTTGTGGATTCTGATTTACACAAACAACCCAAAACCCTATGGGAAGCTACTTGCCAATAGATGTTGGGTAGCAAAAAAAGGATGTAATCTATTTCTACTTTTATCAGGCTTTGGGAATGTGGCCTCCCATAATATATGGTGTCGAGTGTTCCACATTATCTAGATTTTGTTCAAATGTGCATACAACATTTTGATGCCAATCTCAAAATCATTTAGGGCTAATGAGAATTGAAGGTGGTTATTAGCATTGATACTATCATGGATATGTTGTGCATCTCATTTCTAGCAACACTTGTTGAATATTTCAACAAGGGCATTCTAGAATCCTATTGGGGCAGTAGGTAGGATGCATAAAGTTTCTACAGCTCATAGTTCAACAAGGACCCACACAAAAATGAACCACCTCGGTTTCCCCTGGGAATTAAGGGTATATTCCACAATGACTTACAGGATGTTTGTTCTATGTTGGCATTTATTTTTAGTTCTGAGCATGACCTAGATGTCCAGTCTTTCTAGATGGGTATGTTGTTCAAGCTCCGCAAGAAAAAGGAGGTTTTCTTGTATAATTTCACTAATGGTTTGGCTCAAGAAATCATTTCACATCTTACCAACTTCAATCAACAATACACATTCATGTACTCCTATCTTGTGCATATGTTTTTGCACCAAAATCCAAAATTCTTTGGTCATTCTATGAGCCTTTCCATACATAATTCAGAGGGGGAAATTTATTGATATGACACATATGCCCAAGGATGAACATGATCCATGGCACAAGTTCTATAAGCCTGTTAGAGACGTGAACCCCTCTAGGAAGATTTGTGCTAATCTTTTGAGAATGATGTACGATGATGATTGGGTAGAGGATAAAAGACTAGCCTTCTAGATCTATAGGCATCAGGTAATATAGTTGCACATAAATATTGGTAACTTTTCCATGGACCAACAATTTGAAGAGATATAGGTAAAGCACATGGTGAAGAGCCACATGCTTTACCACAATATGCCTCACTATTGTGTAGAGTTGATACGGGCAAAGTGATTCCCAAAATATCTCCCCAGTACATGACAGTTTCAATTTCTTCCACTCCAACAAAAAGATTGTGCACTTAGTTCAGTCAAAATAGATATGATGCCCCCTCCTCCCGGTAGGTCCTGTCTTTCAAGAGACGACATGTTTCTAGAAACTAATGGAGCTCTCAAGCAGCTAATCCTACAACCAAAACCCTAGTAGCCAGATCAGTTTAGGTGAATTTTTCTCCCTCTTTTCTCTCTACTCAGTCTTTGGTTTCTTGTGTTGCGCTTTTCATTGCAATGATTCCCCCTAAAATTACACCAATTGTTTCCCTTTCCATTGTTTCTCCACAAGGAACATGTTTGAGCGTGATTGCCTCCTCTTCATCTTCTATAGCAATATTAACACATGTTGTATATCTCACCCTACTACAAATCCTTTTTTCATGCTCTTAGTTACCAGAGCATTGACATTTGGCACTACTCCTCCTATGGTATCTTCTAGCCCAATTACAACACCAATTAAGGATCTGTAAGGCATTCCCCATTTCTCCCCTACTACCATGTCCATGTTGTTAGGATAATAAGTAGAAAAATGTAAATATTAACAAACAAAAGAGAACACAACAACACATAATTTAATGTGGTTCACCCAATCCCTGGGCTATGTCCACCAACAGCGAGTCCAATATCTTTATTATTATCTAGCAATTACAATATCAAACCTACAACTCAATACCATCACAGGGAGCTACAAAATCCATCTTACAATGAATCTCAAACCCTAAGCCCTTTTACAAGTATTTTTGACATAACGAAATTAGGGAAAAAATACTCTGACTAATAGAAAAATAGATGGCTGACCCTTTACAATATTATTAAGTCATTCCCAGTGTCAAGGGGGCCCCGCAAGGGGTGCTGCCCCTTGACCCCATCTGGGGCGCTGCCCTAGGACCCTACAAGGGGCTCTACCCCTTGACCCTGTAGAAAATTCTGATTAGGCTCCACATACATAACACATGTCCCCGCAATCCAAAATGCTTGTCCAAATTCTCTACGCCCTTCTGCCTAACGTGTCATTTGTGGGATAATCCACCCTCATGTATGTGGATTTTCAACAATAGATCAGATCTGCTAGGCCTACTTAGTCATAGTGGATTACAAAAAAGAAGATGAAAAGTGCTTCAAAACCTACCCAACCCAGCATGAAAACTTTCTTCAATGAGGAGCAACAACACCTATTATTTTCTTCTCTAAAGCCCATAGTTATAAAGTTGGTTGGAGAGGTGACACTTGATTACTTTTGAGTCCATGACATGGGAGTTAACTTAAGTTACATGCAATCAAAAAATAGACTAGTACCGAAAGAGGAGGCCCAGAGGATTGTATCCTCTGATTACATGAAAAAAGGCATGGAAGCTTGATAAGACTTTTATGGATTTGAATAGGGTAAAGTTCATAGCTAATAAACTTTCCCTAAGGGAGAAGTCTTTGTAGATGAAGGTTGTGTAGCTTCAAACAATTGTAAAAAAGGAGAAAGCATAAAAAGATACATTAAATTTGTAGATGATGAGCTTGAAAATGCAGCTTCAAGTAGAGAAGGGAGAAAAGAGTGATATTTTGAAGAAGTTGTGAGAGAAAGAAGTAGAACTCGCCCAAGTGCGGGCTAGCCTCCTTGATTCAACTCAACTCTAGAACAAGGTATATGTTTTAAAAAAAGAGAAGGAATGCTTAGAGAAGAAGCTTAACACCTCTCAGATTTATCTTACCCAAGAGTAAAGTACAAAGGAGGCAAAGCTTAAGAGCTTGAATGAGAAGTTGTCATAGGCAAAACAACAAAAGTGTAAGCTTGTGGGCGCTCTGACTGAGAGGTAGGATGAATTAGCTCAGAGCAATAAGAAAATTTAGGAGCAAAGCATCGAAATGGTGAATTTTTAGTTGTAGGTGAGTAGCGTTGAGTAGTGGAAGAAGTCCTTGTCCAAGAGGTTGGCCAAAGTGAAACTAGAGAATAATCTTTTAACTCAAAATGCAGTGCCTCCTCCACCTCCCGCAAACCTTTTTCTTATTTTTGAGAGAATTCTTTCAGCATAATGGGATAAAATAAAATAATTCATTCATTCTTTTCATCCTACCTTCTAATATTTGAAGGAGGCCCATTCTTTGCACATTATAGTCAAGCCTACCATTGACCATTTATTAGGATTTATGATGCCTAAATTTTTGAGCACCTAGCATTTCGCAAGTTGGTTGTATGTGGTGTCCGATCAGGATCTTGCTAGAGCAAGGTTTTTTGACCTCAAGGATATTGTGAGTGAAATCAATTTAATAATCAATTGCCATAAGGAAATTCTTCGAACTTAGACCGCATTATCCAATTTGGAGTCTATCGTAGCGAGATTGAAGGGGCAATTTAGAGAATTGGAAAAACATGGTTTGTCATCTCCCTTCAACCTTGATGATTTTGTGCCAGATCCTAATGAGTTGGTTGAGAAATTGGATCAACACTTGAACCAATTGGAGGTATAGCCACTTTGCACAACTCGAGAGGTGGATATTTTTGAGAAATTGTTCCACCTCATCATCTGACTTCAAGTCCTTTTTGAGTCAGATTTCAAAGAAATCAACTCCATTTCTTGCTAGGAATTGATTGAGGTAGATCAAGAATACCAGTGCCTGAAGATCTAGATTTTGCCTTTGGGGGATGATTGGTTACCATTGCAGAAGACCATTGATTATCTTGTAGGATTTAGCACATAGGAATCTATTTTTGTGAAGCCAAAGATTGAAGAGTTCACATCTAAAGGTAGGATTCCCCGTAAAGTTGCAAGAACTATGAATTAAGAATTAAGAATTCTGCAAAGTTAGAATTTTGTGCTATCACTTATTTCCTTCCTTTTCATGGAATTTTGTTTTGGAGAAATGCACTTTTTTCCGCCTATGAGCATGATGTGTGTTTTGGCCACAGTGTCCCCTTTTGTTTGCCAAAGTTCCCGCTCAAGTGCCACATGTCTATCGAGCGCTAACCACAAATTACTTTTGTCAGTAATCTTGGGAATTACTTAAGTAGGACATGTGGACATCTTGTAGGCATTTGAAGGATTTTGGTTTTCTTTGAGGAGAAAAGTCTTTGCTTGAGTGTCGCGTGTCATTTCCTTTCACTAGTCAAAATAATTTTGTCGATGGGTATCGATAATTTCCAAGGGTGTACACGTGGGTATCTCACGGGCATTTGCATAGCTTTAGTTTTTGTTTGAGGAAGATTTCATGCTATTATGCCAAATGTTCTTCCAGTTGCAACCAAACACTTCCTCGCATTTGTCTTCATGAGCTTATTGTTTCTTTCAATTTTTGGCATATTTCTCAGTAAAATTATTGCCATGATTTCATAAGAGGGTAGTTGAGCCACCATGTTTGCAAAGGGGTGGTAGTTGAGTGAAATGATGAATTATCCAATTTTTTTAATGGATTAAGGGCTACCTATTAGTTTGTAGAGCCAACAATGGAGATATCAGTTCCTTAAACCTTGCAAAAATGAACATGTGGTGCTCTTTTTGAGCTGATTTCTGTTAGGGTTTTCAGATAGTCACTTCCTAGGTAGTGTATATTATTAAATATTTATAATTGTAGAGGACTTTCACATTTTAAATCTTTGTAATTGTTAAAGTTGTATTTTGTGCATTTGAAATAATATAATATGATCAACTGTGTCGTTAGCCCTTTGATTCTCTTTAAGATTCATTACTTGGATAAGTTTATGTGTTGTTCTATTAACTTTAACACATGCATCTTTAGTTTTTACAAAGAAGATTATGCTTTAGCTTCTATGTTCTATAAACTACTATTGTATGATTAGTTTTATGTCTATTAAAGGGTTTTGAATATCTGTGACTGTGCCTAGAGTAATTGTTAAAGGTTGCCTTGATATTTCATTTTATGGAATAGCCTATGCATTTTAAAGTTTTCTAAAAGCTTGGTGTATTTCCTTTTATTTTTTTAAGCATACTTATTTTCCTTTTCCCTCTATAGATGAAGAGTTGACTTCTAAAATCTCAGAGGTCACTTACTGAAATAGCATAGGATTCCTCATTAATTAAGTTTCCTATAGGTTATTTACTTTAAAAGAAATTTTAGGTATCAACAACAAACAAGGATGATATATCTACAATATGAATCCCAAGTAGGTATATTTAGAAGATGATGAATGTTTAGATGCTCTAAATCAATGGGGACCATGAATATGTTAATCTCAATTTGATCAAGAACAATAGATAGTGAAGATAGGGTCTCAATACAAGGATTGGGAGCTAGTAGATAAACCTATGATCCATCAAAACATGTAAGACCTACCATATACACATTCTCCTCCAAATTATCATTATCGAAGGGAATAAAATCTTTATATGCAAGAGGAATAAGATAATTTGTTAAAAGATCATCTTGGAATGGAGATATACAGGGGTCTCCATGGATTTTCCAAAGTCTAGTCCAAACCGTGAATGGAAAATCAAGTTTTGACATATCGTACATTGTGTTAGGATTCACACTCGAAGAAATTAATACTATATTGAATAGTTTATGATGATACCCCAAGTTGGTCTACACCTTGGCATGGTTGATTGGTGGTAATGGAGGCCAATTTTATGCTTCTATCAACTAAGCATTAAGAGTCTTTTTTTAGGCCAATTTCAATGAAGAGATTGGAGTGCATATTTTCTTTTCAATATATGAAGTTAATCCAAATAATCCAAGAAATTTTGGGTGAGGTATTCAATGGTGTGAAGCATCATTTCTACACATGATCTCTCTGATCCTAGCTTGGGGGTTGGAGTTAGCAGAGGATGTGGGAACTGTCAGGAAATTGATGGAGGCTATTATTGACAAGGAATCCCTATATGGGTTAGAGTTGGTCCTCGAGTGGATGGGTACCTATGTGGGAATAGATATTTGAGAAGGGATATAAAACTCGTTGTTGGAGGAACTAAAGGAGTTAATTCATTTCTTGTAGTAGCTGGTTCATTTTCATAGAGAGTAAAGAAGGAAAGAGGTGTGATCAGGCTAGGGTGGCTTGAAAACCTTTCTCATGATGAAGGAAGTCAAGGCTAATATGACATTTTCTCCAATAGAGAAATCTCACAATGTACCAAGGCATAAGCATTCGAGAGGAAAGAGGATGACTTCATCTAAATAAAAGTGCAGAGGAGCACAAAACATGAGTTTGTGCTTCTTTTTTATCAAGGCTCAATAAAAATTTTCTAGTTTTTTTCTAATTACCATTGGCCCCAATTCGTGTATGTTAGGCTTTGTCTATTGTCATGAAGGTTGTGTGGAATTGAGTAGATTTTGGCTTTGTTTCCTCCATGGCTCTCGACTGGACATAAATTTTGGGAAAGGAAGTCCTTTTTTATTTGTTATGGCCTTTTTTGCACCTTTGTATAGCTGGTTATGTCAAGAAATGATGGATAATTTTATGTCTTTGAATTGTGAAATATTTTTCTAATGCAAAAATGAATATACAGAGTGGGGATGGACTTGAACAATGGTAGTTGTGGGATGATGGGAGCTATAGTTTCTGGGTGTCGAGCATGTCTTGGCAAAGTTTTAGGGTTTAGAAGTGTCTGGATTTTGGAGGTTTTAGGGGTTTTTGTCTCAAATATTCTGATGTGATGATGTGATGCGTTCTTTTACAATCAATAAAATACAATATACTTATAGATCAAAAAGAAAGATGAGACAATTTTTCTCATAGGGCCAAATCTCTCAAAAAAATCATATAAATTCACACATGTGGATGTTTGATACTATACAATAGGAAATGGGGAGAGCAATGCAACATAAAATAAGCTAAGTGAATTACTTCCTCATTTCATTGGTTGCATAGTAGGAAGGAAAAATATCCTTAATAGGCTCAAGGGATGACTCAAGCACTAATTGAGAATATGGTATATTCTTCACTAAAGAATGTAATGCAATAAAATAGGAATGGTTATTTAATGTAATAGATCTAATGGAAAAGACATAAACAAATTGATTAAAATAGACTCGTAAAAACTGATATCAAGTTGAAACTAATGGAAACAAAAATCAAAAGACAAAAATTGACCCGCACCATAAAATTTAGTGAAAAATGGAAAGGACAAAGTGAGCAATCAATCTGTACCTAGGGACACACTGGGAAGTTGACCTGTACCTGGCATTTTTGGATGAATTTTTTGCGGGATCTGCAACTGATCCTGTACTACTTAGAAAAGTTTTGATGGCTCTGTAACCTATTCCTGCACATAAAAAAATGGGGAAAAAGTTAGGAAAAGGGGTTTGCCTTGGTCAAACCCCTGTTTAGGAATCAACCTTAAAATATGATAGAAATTTCTTAAAGGAAGTAAAGTAAAAAGGAAAATTATTGATTCACCTTGCATAAACCTTCATGAAAAGATGTATACATTTCTCAAATTCATGAATATGCTTGAATATTCTTGGAAACTATGTATGGATCTATGATTACCACTCCAAGATCAAGAATTTCGATACACTTGATAACAACGTGTAATGAAGTTGTATGAAGTATGAAAAAATGAAAAGAAGTTATGGAAAGAACCCAAGAAAGTGTAATGCAAGAAGGTATTTTATTATAAACACTGAAAGTGAGACATAGCTTTAAGATCAATCACCATAACCATGAGAATGCTCCAAGGATCCAAACAATGAGCCAAAATATTTTGAAAGGGGAAAAGAAAAGAAAACCCCCTTGTGATATTATGAATGATGTCATAGCTTAAAGAGAGAAAAGAGAGAAAGAGAGCAATATGCTCAATACAATAGCTTTATCATGAGAAATGAGAGAGGGGAGAATCTTTTAAATAGAGATGAAAGAGAGGAGTTAGAATGTAACTCCCAAGTCTATGAATGCCACCATTCATAAGTGTGTGTGACAGGTGTCAATATCCTCTTAAGGAGGAATAAACTAATTTCCTTATTAAAGGAATTACAAAATATGAGTTGTTCTCCCACTTGGACTAGAAGACAAAAATACATGAAGGATACCTTTGTTTATCCTTAGTTAAATAATACAACCAAGGAAATATTATAAATTCTAACACCCCCCCCTTTAATCTTTACTTGTGGATTTCACAACAAGGGGTATCAAACCCAATTTTCAACAAATTTGCAACTTGTTCTTCAAGGTGAAGTAATTTGATTGTCTTCAAGTCCTATGGTACTTTTGTAGATCCAAGAGAATTACACGAGTCCTTTGAATGTGATCAAGTGGAAGCATAGTCACATCTTCATAATATTTGTGAAAAAGCGAGAATGTGCCTTGATGGATCACCTGAAAAAAGAGGCATAAAACAAAAAACAAGGTGTTGATCCACAAGTAGAATTACATCCTATAGACAAGTTAGTAAATATTTATAGTTTTAATAATTATAAGAAATGGTCATAGAGGAACTAAGAGAGATGAGGATAAATGTACTTGTTCACCAACATGCAATGGAGTTAACTGTTAGATAATTGAGAGGGGGGGTGAATCAGTTAAGTCCAATTATCCTACAATCCCAAATACTCCCAGATGTATATAACAAAACTTTTAAACCAATTAGTCAACTCAATAAAATATCAATTGTGCCTTTCTCTTCATATACTGATTATCAGTAAATTAAATATTATGTTTACCGATCAATCTAGTTATAGTAATGTGTAAAGTAATATAATAATTCAGTACATCCATACACATATAACACATATATTTTTAACGTGGAAACCCTATTAGGGGAAAAACCACTTGGGACCGGTAATCCAAAATAATTCACTCTTTTGAAGTGAGCTTGGTTAGGAGCCAACCCTGTTAAAGGTTACAAAACACTTTGTGAGGTGCGAACTGGTTAGAGGATTCTCCCTTGACCAAACATTCACTATGGGGTCAACAAGAAAACAATCAACATTCATTGAATGTCATATTGAAATATAAAGACTGTTAAGTCCCACTCGATTAAGAGATTTATCTGTAACAATGGTTAAACTGATATAATAATGATCTGATTCAAATACAACTTGGTTCAAATCTATGCTAAGCTCAAAAATACCTCTGATGAATAATCAATTCAATATCTCTGTTTCCTCCAACTCTATTATGCTCGGTAACTACTTTCTCTATTTCTTGGTGTTGTCTGTAGATTTTATTAGTTCTATCTTCAACCCCTTTGATTAGTGTTGCATGAAATCAATCTTTTCATGTGAATTCTCCTACAACAGACTCAATAATGAATCTCATGTCTCTTTATATAGACATCATAAACTGTTTCATTTCTATCCATAGATTTTGGCTCTTAATCTTCACCGTTGATTTTGTCACTTTAACCTTCCTCGACATTTGTGTCAGTAACACATTTCATTCTCCTTCATCTAATCATGCTTGAATTTTGTCAGTCATTTGATCATCATAACAAACATTATCATTTACCTTAGAATCATAAACAATTATCCAGCTCAACATCTTTAGTCGATAGTCATAAGTTCCATTTATTTATTTCACTCGTTCAATACCAAAATGCATTTGTGATAACTAGCTCGATTAATACTATACTCAATATGCACTACACTTGCTTGGTGTATACAAAATTCTTCATTTACCGACAACATAAACTTGTTCATTCTTAATCTTCAATACATTATAGATTCATGCAATACAATCAAATAACTAACATAATTCCATAGACTCATCAATAAGTTAACCAATGAATACTATATCCATATCTTTCTCATCCATCTCATCTTCATGTAGATATCTCATTCCTTTACCATTTTTCTTTCTTAATATGTTTGTAACCATCATGATAAGTATAGTCAAAACTAGTTGACATCAATGATAATACATTAACTAATTTAACATCTTACATACACTTTAGTAGCTCGTTGATCATCAATCATTGTCTTTTAAATATACATTCCATTGTCAATCTTTCCTTCAAGATATTTAATCAATTGTAGTTTATCAATCTCTCCCTTTGGCATTGATGGAAACACACTATGAAATATTTCATCGAATACCAAACATCTGCTCTTCAACTCTATATGCAAGTGTTGTAACTCGGTAAGATCTCCCTAGCTTGTACATTTAATATGTTTAATCACTACACAACATCAATATTCTCCATGCAGATTTGATCTTCTCTCCCTGTTTGTATTTCTCTCTTCGGATAAATATTTCATTGATACTTCTCTCCCTTTGACAACAATGCTAAAAAAATAAATAGCTCTTTAGTAGCCAAAATATTATCTCTGGTGTTCGGTTCAGATCAAGTACCTTTCATGTACCGATATGCAGTTTGAGTTTGTCTTTCATCTTTCATCTTTCACAACCTCATGAAACCTAAAGTGTGAACATCTTGCATCAACATCATTTGATATTCTGATAAAGTATAGGTTGATGCAACCTCCTAATCATCTTAGTGACCGATAGACAGGGGATGGACCAATAGTCTAGTCCTCAAATACTCAAATGTGTCATTTGGTAAGGGTTTAGTAAATATATCAACAAGTTGCTCTTGTGATTTCACATACTCCAGTTTCACTTGCTTTTCTTGTACTTGTTCTCTCAAGTAGTGATGCATTATAGATATATGCTTTGTCTTTGCATGCATCACCAGATTATTAGAAATATTTATTGCACTAGTGTTATCACAATATATTATCACTGGGTCAGTGATCTCTTCTTTCATACCTTCCAAAATTTGTTTTATCTATGCAATGTTTGAACAATTAGCAACAACAACAACATATTTTTCTTCTGTAGTGGATTGAGAAATACATCCTTATTTCTTACTTATCCAAGTAACTAATCTTTCTCCCAAAAAGAATGCTCCACCAGTAGTGTTCTTTCTATCATCAATGTTTCTAGCCCAATTCGCATCTGTGTAAACTTTCAATTTAAAATTGCCTTATTTCTTATACTACAAGCCATAGTTTTTAGTGTTCTTCAAGTATCTCAAAATTCTTTTTACAAAATTCATATGCGATTCTTTAGGATTAGCAGGAAATCTTGCTACAATTCCAACTGCATGTGCAATATCTGGTCTACTATGTACAACATACATCAACTTACCAATCATTGATCTGTATAATGTCTAATTTACCTTAGTTGACTGGCCATCCTTTGTCAATTTGCATCCACTGACCATAGGTGTACCGACTGGTTTTGAATCCTCCATACTAAATGTCTTCAATAATTCTTTTATGTACTTTGATTGAGTAATGTACATGCCTTCATTTTGTTGTAAAAATTGCAAGCCAAGAAAACTTTTAATCTCTCCAAACATTGACATTTCAAATTCTTTTCTCATTTCATCAGCAAATGATTTGCATAGATTAGCATGTCCTCCAAATATGATATCATCAACAAAAAATTCAGCAATAAGAATCTTATCCTCAGTTTCACCTTTCAAATACAAATTGTTGTTTTCACTTGTTCTAACAAATCCAATACTAATTCAATTGTTGGTTCTATTACTTTACCAGTTGAACTTTGTGGAAAAATTCAGAATACTACCTTTGTTGTTGTTCCTACTTCTGATCAATTTCAAGTGAAGCTAGGTTTGCCTTGGTTGACTGCCATGCATGTTGTTGCTTCACCTATCCATAAGTGTCTTAAGTTCATTCATGATGAAGAAGTGAAGATGATTAATCATAGTCTATATCAACCTTCCAGGCCTAGAGATTGTGTTGCTTTGGATTTCTTTTGGCCTTCTTTACCTAATTCATGTCCTCCTTGACCTAATAATCTTTTTCGATCATATCAAGCTTATAAACATCATAAAATTCTTGAATTAAGTTCACCTCCTAGGGATATTAATCTTGGTCTTTTACCTACACCTTCTATACCTCCTTTAACTATGACTCCTTCTATCAAACCTATCAAAGATCCTGTGATTGTTTCTCCTATGGTTAATAATCCTATTGATCTTCCTAAAGAGCCTGTGAAGGACCCTATGATTGTTCCTCCTAGTTCTCAACCTATTTCAAATAAATCAAAATGAAACCGATCTGCTAATGAACATCGTAAAAATCATCGTGCTCATGCTAAAGCTCAAAGATCTCTACCTTATATGAATAAACCTATGCATAATGTGGTAGAACAGATTGTTACTAATAATGATGTTCACATGCATGATTATGATGATTCTATTCATATCTTAGATCCTATTTTGATTAATTTGGATGAAGAAGATAATCCTGATGATACTGATGATGTTAATGATGAATATGAAACTATTGACATTGACATTGATTTACCTAATATACTTTCATCACAATTAACTCTTACACCTAGTATCGAACATTGTGATTCTCAAGAGGATCCTTGTTTGGAATTGGCTATCATTCCTACTGTGTTGGATATAGTCCCTCTTGCGAGTTACCCACCTTCCCTAAATGATATACAATGAGATGGGGAAAGTAGGCAACACGCTTAATCGCTTTGTCCTTCATGGTAGCTTTTGTGTGTGTTTTCCTATTGTACTGTGCTTCTCCTATAATGTGTTTTCTAAATGTTTTTAGATTCTTTTATATGATCTTTGTTACTCAGTTGGTGCAAGGTGATGAAGGAATCAAAACTGTTGAACAAATTCTTCTATATGTATCTCTATTCTTTTATGCGGTGTTCAATGTTATGTTGTAACTGTGCTATTATTCGTAAATGTTTCCTTGTGTAATCTACTTGGATTTGAGATATGGTAGCACTAATTATCTTTGGTCTCCATGTCATGGCCCAAAAAGATTCTCCTTCATATATCTTATGTGAGTGTTCCTCCTTTGTGATTGTAGTTCTACTTTCTTTGGGGAATGATGTCAATTCATTTGCAATAATATCATATATATATATTATCTTATGATCATACTGACCCCACGGTAGGTAGATCCCTTTTGTGTTCTTTGTATGTTTCTGTGATATTTCCCTTGATTTGTCTTCATCTGGGGGCATCTCGATGTGGAAATGTAATCAGTGGAGTTGTTTATGTTTCCATTAAATCCATTACTCCTGTTAAAGTGTTAGCAATGACTTTAACATGGGGGCATACGCTCTGCTCACCTGTTGCACACACACACTTTTCAATACACACATATTTTTCAAGATACTTTTTCCTTTTTTGGATTAGTAATTAATCCTTAAAGCATGGGTTTATATTTTAGGATCTCTTGATCCCTCCAGTTTCAAATACACATATTTTGATCCCTTAAGGTCAGAGGTGTCCTTAAGACTGGGTCTCTTTTATTTTTTTTTATTTTATTCTTATGGAATAGAATGTTCCTAAGGATGAATCCTTGATGGGTTGACTAGTGAGTAGCCACATTCACTAGGCAGTTCAATTCCATCTTTGTAGTTGTGCCATTTTTCCTGTGTGGTTCACAATGGGACATAAGTTCTCATTGGGTGAGGTAATCACACTTTCTTTCTTTCTCTAGAGATGTCTCTCTTATTATGATCTAAGATTCGATGCAGACTTGAGTCCCTGGGGGCTTAAGGTTTCTCTTTGTCCCTTGGATTACAATAAGATTATCTTTTCATTCTGATCTCCTTTACCAAGAGTTTGCATCTAGTCCATACTCTTGCTAAAGTGGGGGCTTAATGTATCATCTTAAACTGGAAGCACTTCTATGATAAGAGCATTTAGCCCTCTGAGTAAGTGGTTTTGGGTCATGTTAAGTGCCTTGATCAGGTCTTTGCATGTATTTGGCTTTCTCCCCACTTTCCACTTCTTCCTTGCACTTGATTTTTTCATTCTAGGTGAAATTAGGGTTAGGATCTGAAGGATTCTCCTTAATTTCCCTCTTCCATGGCTCTATTTCCTAGGTAGGATTTAGAAATAGGTCCTCCTAGCCTTCATCATAGTCATCATAGGATTTTATTTCTATCCCTGGCATTCTGTCCCGGTCTAATTTCATTTCTAGGTTTCTGGGCATCCCCGAGACCTCTTGACCTGGCTCTAACTGAATCTGGGCCCAGGGTCAAATTCAAGGTTGATCTTGACTTTTTCAGGATCAAGCTCAAACCTAACTAGGTTAGGATTGAGGTCGAACTTGACTAGGTCAGGTCCAACCTCGATTTTTCCCCCCTCATTCAAATTTCTAGAATCCTGGATTTTCAGGCATCGGGCTTTCGGGATATTTATTTTCCCGCCTTTGGGTTGGCCATTTCGGGTTTTGGGATGGTAAATCCTTTAATTGAATTTAATCTAGGTATATTTTCTAAAGGTTAGGACCTAATTGGGATTTAATTCTCCAAGGTGGTCCCTCTAGAGGATTGTGCCCTAGTTCACTATAAAAGGAGGCCTTCCTCTCTCATTTTCTCATCCATTATTCACATCACATCTCAAGAAATTTCATGAGCGAGCTCTCAAGAGTGCAAGCAAGTGAATTCAAGAATTCAAGCAAGCCTTCAAGCATTCAAGTGTTCAAGCATCCATCCATAAAGGAGATCCATTGTTAGCTATTGAAGGATTCAATCTCTTTGGAGCCCCCTTTGATGATCCATCCTTCTACATTCATTCAAGCCTTCTCATATGCAAAGATCAAGTCAAGATTGGTGTTGAAGATCAAATGTCATTGATTGGAGACATCCTACATTTATCCTACATCCATTGAAGCATTACTACTTGTGGATTTGAGGATTCGAATCCTCTACAAGGACTTCAACATAAGCGAGGTGATTTGTTTCAATTACTTTGTTTATGCACACTCTATTTCAATTCAATTTCAAGGTTAATTCCTAAATTGGGGTTTGACCAAGGCAAACCCCCCATACAAAAAAAAAACCCCATTTTCTTGCAGGTACAGGTGTGAAATTTCATATCTGAGAGCGAATTTGGATACCCTTTTTGGCAAACTTCTGAGATATGCGAATGGAATTCGAATCAGACTTCAAATAAAGAATGTATTATTTGACCTTTTATGAGGGTCAAACCCGACCTGAGCTCATCTTAGAGAAAGATTTCTGGGTTTTCTTTGTCTAGACATTTCCAATCTGAAACAGGTTGCAAAATTGCCCGAAAGTATACACAGACATCAGAATTTGACATTTTCCATATTTGCCCTAATTTGAGGTTAGTATTTGTATTTCAATTATTCCATATTTCAAGCATAATTTTCTTCAATAGGGAAATATTTGGATTTACTTTCTCTCTCTTCCATATTCTCCATAAATTGATTCAATTATGTATTAACCTCTTGGTTGATCAAATTGGATCTCTTCTTTGGGAATTTGGGTTTGGGAATAGATCTCATATTTCCCCCCTTCCCTTTACATTTGAATAGATTTGAATCCATTTTAACCCTATTCACACACATCTTCAATTATAGCCAACAAATAAGAAGTTTCAACATTGTCAAGTAAAAAATATATTACATTTAGATTGTTCACCAGTATCGACCAACTTTCCAGTCTCATCATAGATTTTTACCCTTCTATTTCAAATGCAACTCATTGACTTGTATTATTCAACTATGCTACACTAAACAGATTATAATTAAGTCCCTTCACCCAATATGCATTATCACATCTAATCTTATTATAAAACAATATATACCCTTTTCCTTTTACTAGACAAGGTGTAGCATTTCCCATCTTAATAGTTCCACCATTATAATGTTCAAGGTATTCAAATTTCTCTTCATCACCAGTCATATGATGTGTACAACCACTATCAATGATCCAAGTATCATTCTTGCTAACTTTAGAAATAAGTGTTGTTTCAACATACCTTTCTTCTTATTAATCTTCTTTCAAACCTACAAATACCACCTTAATGTCATCATCATTATCGGTGTCGGTGTCATCATCATCATCTTCAACAAGGTAATATGCATTCTTGCCTTTGTCTTTGTAATCTCGATTACTTATTCTGTCATACTATCGGTTGCCTATGTGTTCTCGGTTATCTCTTCTGTCAGACTTCCTTTCATTTGATCTTTCATTACTTTTCTCATCTTCTTTCATGTTAGGACATCTAGTTGCAATATGGCCAATCTCTTTACAAATAAAGCATACCAAAGGTAATTTTCCTTTATCTTTTTGAAGTCTTATAGTGATTAATGCTTCAAGCTCATCAAGTCTATCCTCATCACTTTCACTATCACTCTCATTTCTTATCATGTGTTTGCTGCTTGATTTACCAATTTTTAAATATGACATAAATGCAGGTTCAACAATAGGAACAACACTATTATCAAAGTTATTCAACTCAAATGCAGTCAATCTACCAATTAGACTATCAAGTGTAATATGATTACTATCAAGTGTAATATGATTACCAGGATCTGATCTGATCTCATGAATTACAGAGACTCTAAGAGCATAAGAATGTAATAAGGTTCTGAAAATTTTACTTACAATAGTGTCTTCATCGATAATACCTCATGATCCTCAGATAGAATTCACAATCTCCTTGACTCGGTTATTGTATTGTGAGATGTTCTCCCCTTCTTTCATTTTCATGTCATCAAACTTTCCTCTAAGACTTTCAGCTTTATCTCTTAGCACATCCACATATCCTCCATAAACTAGTGTAAGTTTGTCCCACATCTATTTAGCAGAAGTGCATGTCTTAACATCTTCAAATTCAGTATCTGATAAAGAAGTTCAGCGAGCTCTATCATTGTAGTATTGTGTTCATGTCTTTCTCTCATCTGATCAACAGTCAAAGGTCCAGTGGGCAATATGAACTCATTATCCAAGTAGTATATTGCAAACTCTCCAATCCCTGATAGGTACAATCTCATTTTCCTTTTCCATGCTGAGAAGTTGTCTTTGTTCAGCTTTGGCACCTCTCTCTTATACATCTTGTGATCTTTAGCTTAAGTCCTTCAAAAAATTCCTTCAAGCACTCTACGCTCTAATACCAATTGTTAGATAACTGAGAGGGGGGTGAATCAGTTAAGTCCAGTTATCCTATAGTCCCAAATACTCCCAGATGTATATAACAAAACTTTCAAACCAATTAATCAACTCGGTAAAATATCAATTATGTCTTTCTCTTCATATATTGATTATCAATAAATTAAATAATGTGTTTACTGATCAATCCAGTTATAGTAATGTGTAAAGTAAAATAACACATCCATACACATATAACACAGATTTTTAACATGGAAACCCTTTTAGGGGAAAAACCACTTGGGATTGCTAACCCAAAATAATTCACTCTTTTGAAGTGAGCTCGATTAGGAGCCAACCATGTTAAAGGTTACAAAACACACTATGAGGTGTGACCTGGTTAGAGGATTCTCCCTTGACCAAACATTCACTATGGGTTCAACAAGAAAACAATCAAGATTCATTGAATGTCATATTAAAATATAAATATTTTTAAGTCCCACTCATTTAAGAGATTTATCTGTAATAATGGTTAAATTGATATAATAATGATCTGATTCAAATACAAATTGGTTTGCAGATTTTTAGATCTATGCTAAGCTCAAAAATACCTCTGATCAATAATCAATTCAATATTTTTGTTTCCTCCAACTCTATTATGCTCGGTAATTGCTTTCTCTGTTGCTCGGTGTTGTCTACAGATTTGCTTAGTTCTGTCTTCAACCAGTTTGATTAGTGTTGCTTCAAATCAATCTTTTCATGTGAACTCTCCTGCAATAGACTCAATAATGAATCTCATGTCTCTTTATATAGACATCATAAACTGTTTCATTTCTATCCATAGATTTGCCTCTTAATCTTCATGGTTGATTTTGTCACTTTAACCCTCCTCGGTAGTTGTGTCAGTAACACATTTCATTCTCCTTCATCTGATCATCCTTGAATTTTGTCAATCATTTGATCATCATAACAAACATTACCATTTACCTTAGAATCATAAATAATTGTCCTGCTCAACATCTTTAGTTGGCAGTCATAAGTTCTATTTATTTATTTCACTTGGTCAATACCAAAATGCGTCGAACTGGTGATAACTAGCTAGGTTAATACTATACTCGGTATACACTACACTTTCTTAGTGTATACAAAATTCTTTATTTACTGACCGCATAAACTTGTTCATTCTTAATCTTCAATACATAATAGATTCATTGAATACAATCAAATAACTAACATAATGCCATAGACTCATCAATAAGCTACCCAAGGAATGTTACATCCATATCTTTCTCATTCATCTCATCATCATGTAGATATCTCACTCCTTTACCATTTTTCTTTCTTAAGATATTTGTAACCATCATGATAAGTGCAGTCAAAACTAGTTGACATCAATGACAATACATTAACTAATTTAACATCTTACATGCACTTTAGTAGCTCGGTGATCATCAATCATTGTCTTTCAAATATCCATTCCATTGTCAAACTTTCCTTCAAGATATTTAATCAGTTATAGTTTATCATTAACATGATATCTAAAATAAATCATAAGCTCAAAATGAACATGATAGGTATAATAAAGCTCTCATAAAAGGAACATACTAATGCACAAATGACCACAGACAAGGCCAACTGATAAAACCTGCATCAACATTGCATCAATCACATGGATATAGACTGTTGGCATTAAGTAGGATTGCCACTAGTGACAACACTTATTTGCATCCTGAGTGCAAACCAAGTAGAACAGTGCAAACTGAGCAGGACAGTGCAAACCGAGCAGAACAGTGCAAACGGAGTAGGACAGTGCAAACCGAGCAGGACAGTGTAAACCGAGTGACATTATGTCTACCGAGTCACAAGTATTTACCGAGTTTGAAACTTACCGAGTGGTTAGTATGAATCGAGCCTTCACTTCTACCGAGTGCATGACGATGTCGAGTAATGCAGTGGACGCCGAGTATCAGAAAGTCACCGAGTTAGTTTGCAGGAACCGTGTAACCATACTTGGGCCGACTTAGTAGCACTTATGTTTATTTGTTAAGCCAACTTTGTAATTGTAATTAATTGTTTAGACTTGTATATAAACAATGTTTTACAAATACCAAGTAGTATGAATGTGGAATAAAAAGGGGAGATAAAAAGGCAGAAACTAGTGAATTACAAAGGGCTACTATACATAAGGAGCAGCAAAGACAAATTCATCACAGAAGGTGATCAGTACATCAGTGAATCTCATTCAGCAATCCAGTTGCAAAGTAAGAGATATACTGTTTCATTTTAACTAGTGAATCAGTACTAAAATCCTCTAACAAGGTAGACTTAACAGTCTTTTGTAAAATCTCTTTACCGAGTACATACTTCTTTTGTAAGTTTGTAAAAATCCTTTAACATGGTGGATTTAGCAATCCTTATTGCTCCTAGCAGGGCAGATCATCAGAAGTGATCAATGTAAGCCTTAACCGGCCAACTTTATACTGCAGTATTAAAGCTTTGTGGGTTTCATCCCCACCCCAGTTTTACTTTCTTTTGGAAGGTTTCTGGGTAACCAAATCTATGTGTCATTTTTGTGAATGCTTTTATGTTTCATGCTTTCTATATGCAAAAGGATAAAGTGAACTATATGTTAATACATCTGATATTGAAGAAAAAAAATTTGAAGTTACTGATTCACCCCTCCCCTCTCAGTAACTTGGTTAATTCTTGAATATTTCCAACAATTGGTATCAGAGTTGTATTGGTTCTCAAGATAAAGCTTAACTAGCTTGAGCAAAGATCCAAGACAATGGAGGTATTCAAACTGAACAAGGTGATTGAAAATGAAAAGCTAGATCTGGAAATGGCCATAGCTAAACTTAAAGAAGCAAAAGAACATCTTTCCCAATCCCTAAGAAGAAGGAAGGAACTTGCAAATCAGATGAATGATCATAATTACATTGAAGAAAAGATTGAAGATCTTTTTCCCTCAAATAGCTCAGATGAAGCAAACAATGCTGTCAAAGAACTCCTAGAAAAGAATGGGTCTCTGCAGGAAGAAGTGAGAAAATTAAAAAGAGAACAAGAACTACACTCAACAAGATTTTGTGAGATCTTAGAACAAAGAAACAAGTTGAAAGATGAATTAGATGGAAGGAACAATGAAGTCCAAAATAAAACCCTTCAGCTAGAAAACCTAATTGATCAGATCTCCCATACAAATGAGGAAATTCTGACTCTAAGATCAGAAATAGAAAGCACAAGAGAAGAACTAAGATCTGAAAAGCAAATCAATCTAAGATTGGTGGATGACCTAAACACCTAAAAACAAATCAATGAAAGAATGTTGAAGAACCAACAAGACTTAAATCAGCTGCATGATCAAAATCTTCATAGGCAAAAAGGAAAAGCAGGACTTGGATACAAAGGAGAAGGTGAATCTTCTAAGCAAGGTACTCAAAGGAATCAGAAACCTACTTGTAATCACTGTGGAAAAATAGGACATACTTCAAATAAATGTTGGAGCAATGAAAAAGCTGAATTCAATGGAAAATGCTACAACTACAATCAGCATGGTCACAAAGCAAATGAATGCAAGGAAAAACCAAGATTCAAAGGTAATTGTCACAAATGCAACAAACAAGGTCACAAGGCATCCAAGTGCAGATCTAAAACATTCAATCCAGCAGAACAAATTATGAAAGCAATGTTTGGATGGGATTACAACACTTGGTGTAGATGTCATTACTGTGGAGAATATGGACACATTGGCATGAACTGCATAAAAAATCATCTAAGGAAAAGAGATACTACCATAAGATGTTTCAAATGCACTAAACTCGGTCATATAGCCAAAAATTGCATGAATGCTAGTGAAATTGAAGATGGAAAGAAGAATGAAGCAACTAAGATTAGGAAACAGATGAGACAACAGTGGATTCCTAAATCTACCGAGCAAACTAGTCCAAGTAATGGAATGGGTGGCTCTACCGACTCAGACTAAATTCCCAAGAAAGCACTGGAACTGTATTCTCATAGACAAATTTCAAGCAGTTCCAGAACTGAATTAAAAGAAAGATCTAAATTGGCATACAAGATGCAATAAGATCACAGGAAGGTCGGTATCAGTTTTCACCGAGCAAGGTCGGGAGCTATCTAATATGATTACCGAGCGAGGTCGGAGCAATATGAATTCTCAAATTCACTGAGTTGCGAAGTCTTTACCGAGCAATTAATTCATAGTGGGTGACAGTCTGTCAGAATTCATACCCTAATTTCTACTAAGCATTAATGACAGAGTTGTAAACAAAAGGCAAGAAATCAAACTCATTCTTCACCGCGAACTTTAGCATTTTGAGAGCAAAAAATTTCCAGAGCAATCAAGAGATTCAAATACTTTTGCGAAAAGAATTCTCTGTGAGCTACCATGGCATCATCCAGTGCTTCAACGAATAAAGGAATAGAAATGATAATCCAAGGGGAATGGAGAGCACCAGATTTCAAACTCATGCCCGCAATTGCAGCAACCCTAGACCCGAACGAAGCTCAATCTCAGATTCCTCCTAAGGTACTACTTGTTAACGATATTCGCAATCATTTCAATTGTGCAATTCAAGAGATGGGAAACCTAGAGCTAGATATTGTGCGTGAGAAACTGTGTGCGAATGGTGTTCTAAAACCAGAGCACAAACATCTGGAAGACAAGGGATTAGTTCACATTACACATTTACCTCAAAACTTTTGGGAGAAATGGGTTAGATACATTCTCAGCCGTGTACATGAAGGCAAGATTTGGCTTGAGCAACCCATAGAGATCACTAAGAAGATGATTCACCGAATCACCGGTCTTCCCATGTTAAACAAAGTTAAATCTACCAAAACCCTAGGTCGGCCGGAGCTGGAGAAGAGAACCCTAGCCGAGTGGGACGGTAGAGGCATGAAAGTAAGCAGCATTACTGATGCTGAACTAAAGTTTGGAACACACATCATTGCTCATAAAATATACAATTCAAGTCAGTAGAATAGTGTTCCCTGCGAAGCCATAGACCTAGCATACAAAGTGGTAAAGAATAATTTATCATTTGACCTTGCAGATTTGTTGTTAAAATAGTTTAACAAGAACATGGAAAGCATTCAAACTTCCAAAAACAATCCATGTAAGTTTAGATCTCTACTGGTCTGTTTATTTTTCTATGTTCAGAAATTCTTCCCTTCCAAAGGAAAAGTAGTATGGAGAAAGGATGTGCCAATTCTTTATGAGATAAATGAATATATTTCAGAAATGGGTGAAAATTTTGAGAACATCATGGATAGTTATTTTGAGTCTTTCAAGGAGAAAATGAACGACAGATTCTGGATTCCACAGAAGTTGGTGGAGGATTATAAGGATGATATTTGTTTCATGGTGGACTGTGACAAAGTATACATTCAAGCAGCTAAACCGAGGATTGTACATGTGAAACCTCTTCCTTATGAGGTAAACATTGATGAAACAAAGAATATCATTGAAGCCCTCCTTAATCAGCTTGTTGATCCCAAAGCTCCATATTTTGGGACATATGAAGAAGCAAAAGTGAGAATTGAATTAAGTATAAAGCTTCCACAGGCAGTAAATAAAGGAAAAAAGAGGATAGCCAAAATGCAAGCTATCACACCTCTAATGCTAACCGAGGGCAGAGGAGAAGACATTGAAGAAGAAGAGAAAAAGGATGAGAAAATAGAGGAACCAGAACCTACAAAGAAGAAAGAAAAGGTATTCATCACCAAGGTACCTAAGCCTCCCATTGCCGTATTTACAAGGAGAAGTGCAAAGGGTAAGGCAGACAAAAAGGACAAAGATATAATATTCAAAAAGCCTCCTCTAACCCTTCAAGAGAAGATCAAACTTTTGAGAGAAGGATCTGGAGTAAGTAATATAAAATCTTTAAAATATGAAATAAAATCGGAAACAAAACAAAAGGAGATTGAAGATGCTGTCATTGAAAAGATGGGACAGTGGAAATACTCTCCTGATGAAATAGCCCAACAGATTCCAGGAGCTTTATTAGATCAAATAAAAATGAGATGGGCCAATGCAAGGCAAACTGTAAAAGACATATTTGATCAAACCCTGAAATAGTTAATGCCGAGCTTGAAAAATGATGAAATAAAGAAGGCATTGAAGGAGAATGAAAATAAGATGACACTGAAGTTCAATACTTGTTTAATTATGATTAACAATATTGAATCGGTTGTGAAGAGTGCAAATGCCACATGGAAGAACATATACCATCTTCACCAACTGAGTACTGAATCAGTTATAATAAAAGACATTGAAGATGACAGTGATGAACAGGAAGAAGCCACTGAGGTAGATGATACCGTGAGGATAGCGACAGAAGTCATTGCATCACTTCCTACCTCTCCAGCAAAAGTTGCTACATCTAGCCCGGAGACATCTTCAAGCATAGTTGTGACAACTTCAACATTTGTCCAATCACCTATAGCAACAACAGAAGTAACTACCATTTCTTCTACCAAGTTGCAGTCTCCTATTTCATCAAGTTTTCCAGCAGTAAGTATTCCAGTTTTTGATTCTACAAGTGTAAATACTTCAGCTTTAAGTTCTCCAGTAGACAGTATACCATTCTTTATAGCCAGTCCTACTATGTCTACTATCACTACTACTAAGGCATTAAGTACCATAATAGATAAGCCTAAGGCTCAACCGAGTATAAGATTTTTGGGCAAGAATATAGTAGAGGATATAGACCTAGATGAGGAAATAGAGATTCCAACATTGGATTTTGCAAATCTATCAGCGGATCAAATGCAAAATATAGGTGAACTCCTCCAAAGGAAAGCGAAGCAAAAGAAGCTTAAAGAGGAGAGAGACAAGGAATATAAAATCATTAAGGATGCTAAGGACATTTTTTCAGAAGCATTAGGTATTAAAGTAGACTCCTCTCAACATGTTTTGTTACAATTAGCAGAAGCGGTAAATAAGTACAATGAGGATTCATCTGGGACAGACAAGTTAGTTGAAAAAGCCGAGAAGAAATTCAACAATAAAGTGCTTGAGCACATTGCTCAGCACATAGCTATTAATCAAGCAGAATTATCTTCAGTTTTGACAAACATTGAATCTTCCTATTCGAATGTTACCTCTCTTTTGGCCAAACTATGCAATGTTGCCGAGTTCACCAAGGATGTCAAGGATAAAATGAATAAAATTGATGAGGATTTGAAGATTAGCATATAGAAGCTGCAACTTGAACCAAGTTCAAACTCTGCTCATCACATGAAAATCTCATTCCTATCAAATATGTAGTCAAAACTACTGAAAGAAGACACAAGGATCCGGTCCACACTGCTAGACATTCAGAACATGATCCTTCCCATCATGAATACAATGTATAAGCACATTGAACATTCCAAAACATTAATTCATGACAATCAGTTCTCAATAGCAGATCACATGATTGCACTCTCTGCAGAAGTCCAAATTGCAATCCAAACATGCAAGATTCTACAAGAAAATTGGGATAGAACTCTGGCACTGATAATGAAGGTACATTCTATTTTTCTATCAAATTTTGGATTCTCCATGTAAAACACTTGTATATACACCTTTGGCATTATCGTCAAAAAGGGGGAGATATGTATAGAAGAAAAAGTTAGTGCATTGAAAGGGGGAGATAATTTATAAAGCCCTATGACAAAGACAAATTTTGAAAAATCAAAATAAATCTCAGTATGGTTCATGTATATAAGTTTTGGGCAATAAGTGTTTTTGTCACTAATGCCAAAGGGGGAGATTGTTGGCATTAAGCAGGATTTCCACTAGTGACAACACTTATTTGCATCCTGAGTGCAAACCAAGCAGAACAGTGCAAACTGAGTAGGACAGTGCAAATCGAGCAGAACAGTGCAAACCGAGCAGGACAGTGCAAACCAAGCAGGATAGTGTAAACCGAGTGACATTATGTCTACCGAGTCATAAGTATTTACCGAGTTCAAAACTTACCAAGTGGTTAGTATGAACCGAGCCTTCACTTCTACCGAGTGCATGATGATGCCGAGTAATGCAGTGGACGCCGAGTATCAGAAAGTCACCGAGTTAGTTTGCAGGAATCGTGTAACCATACTTGGGCCGACTTAGTAGCACTTATGTTTATTTGTTAAGCTGACTTTGTAATTGTAATTAATTGTTTAGACTTGTATATAAACAATGTTGTACAAATACCAAGTAGTATGAATGTGGAATAAAAAGGGGAGATAAAAAGGCAAAAACTTGTGAATTACAAAGGGCTACTATACATAAGGAGCAGCAAAGACAAATTCATCACAGAAGGTGATCAGTACATCAACGAATCTCATTCAGCAATCCAGTTGCAAAGTAAGAGATATACTGTTTCATTTTAACCAATGAATCAGTACTAAAATCCTCTAACAAGGTAGACTTAACAATCTTTTGTAAAATCTCTTTACCAAGTACATACTTCTTTTGTAAGTTTGTAAAAATCCTTTAACATGGTGGATTTAGCAATCCTTATTGCTCCTAGCAGGGCAGATCATTAGAAGTGATCAATGTAAGCCTTAACCGACCAACTTTATACTGCAGTATTAAAGCTTTGTGGGTTTCATCCCCACCCCAGTTTTTCTTTCTTTTGGAAGGTTTCTGGGTAACCAAATCTATGTGTCATTGTTGGGAATGCTTTTATGTTTCATGCTTTCTATATGCAAAAGGATAAAGTGAACTATATGTTAATACATCTGATATTGAAAAAAAAAATTTGAAGTTACTGATTCACCCCTCCCCTCTCAGTAACTTGGTTAATTCTTAAATATTTCCAACAATAGACAATCCACTAATGAGTCATCTCACTACAAGTAAATGGGTAGCAAATCCACAACCTACATGAATCACGATCTAGGCAATGAAGTATGTATAGCATTATCACATTAGTATAATTGTCAAAGAAATGTAAGAGAGACAATGATAGAACATGTGCCTTAAGCAGTAGATCAATTCAAGATTTTGATTTTCCAAGCATGATTATTGATGCAGATCAAGGAAAGGTTTATGAGGAGAAACAACATATTACCTTCAAATAAGAAATCCATCATGGGTTAAAAGGTATTTCAAGAGAAATATCCTTACCATGAAGAAAAATATCAAGATGGGTCATATCAACTTTCATAAATATCAAATTTCATATGTGAAACCAAATGGAGGACAAAGCTCCATAAAATATCATACTTCATATGTAGAACCGAATGGAGGGAAAAGCTCCAGAAAATATCATCCTCTCACTGAGGAACAAAGTGGATCAAAATATAACCAAATAAATACTTTCAAAGTGGAACAAATGTAAGTGCACACCAATTATAGGATAGAAGGATACTCCATGGGCTAGATAAGGCAACCATGAGTTAGTTAAAATTGTCGGGTCCACCTTAGTTAACCTTGAAAAATTGGCTCCCGATGAAACTTACACAAGATCAAATAAAATTTATATAAAGGGTGACCCCACAATAGTGGGTTACACTTTTTTAGACATGTTGATTTTTGCTGAAATAACAATTTTTTACTAAAATGTGATTATTTAAGCCTTGAGAGGTTCCATTTGAAGGAATTAAATACAAATGGATATCTCAAATCCTCTTGGATAAATAAAACATTTATATAACATCTATACTCCTCATTCATACCTACAATGGAGTCTCCTTTGTACCTATTAAAATGCTAACAAAAAATCACTTTGACTTTATGTTTTGAAAGATCAAATAAATCCATTTGAAAAACCTATCTATGTAGTAAGTTACTACTGAGAAAACTATTTCCAATTATTATAATGTTAATATATATTAAGTTTATTATTACTTTATATTTTTAGTTTTACTAAACATAGATATTTCACCGTATGCCTACCTCTATGTTTGATGCTTATGGAAAAATAGTAAATGAGAGAAAAAAAATCTAAAAAAAATATATGCCCTAGGTATTGAAGTTCTCTTTCCATAAAATAAAAATAAAAATGAAATTGGACAAATACACAACAAGTTATAAGCTATATAGTCAAGGTATGTCAAAATTACGATTTAGTCAACTTCAAATGTTAATAAAATATGAAATAATCATGATAATGTTATCAAACCAATTGCATGCCCCCCATATGGTTGTTACAAAATTAAATTTGAAAGAATCACATTGATATCTATTTTAGAAAAAAAGTTATGCTCTATGAAAATAATGTAACTCTTTGAAAATGATGTTTTCAGCAACATACCAGTTTTCATGGGAGAAAGAAAAAACCAATCAAATCAATTCAAAAATAAAAAAATATATATATATTTAGAATATAGACAAAAAATCTTAAAAGACTCTAATTTACTTCATCTTTCGATTCCAAATGGTTTAACGAGAATATGCATTCAAAATGTAGAGTTCAGTGTCCGTTCAAGCAAAAAAGTGTAACCCACTATTCTGGGTTCACCCTAAACCAATGGTATAAAACCATAAACTATTGTACCATGAGCATAAAGAGATGCTATAAAAGCATAAAACTCCAACTACGTGCAGATAGATGAATAGAACATAGTAAAATTGAATCAAATCACTGAATAATGAAGGCAATAGTGTAAGATAACTCATAAACCCAAATAATTTGAGATAAATAAGAAATAGTTGGAAGAATAATAAGGATAAATTATTTGATATTAGTTAAAATCTCCATTCAAGGTGAACACAAGTGTGAAAATTGAAAGGATGGGCCCGCCATGGAAATATTCAAAAGAACCAAATCATGTATCCAAAAAAAAAAATGAATAAATGAAGAAAGAGGTTAGAGAGATTTGAACAAGGCAAGGATCGAGCAATCAATAAGAAATAGTGAAGTTAGTTTAAAGTGTGAATCAGTTTAAAGTGCATGACAGTTGAAAGTCTAAAATCAATTTAACGAGAAAGTCAGTTTAATAGAATGTTAAACAAGGAGTAAGAAAGAAGCTTATAAAAGGTTTGATACACCATAGTTCAAGGATACATATGACCTCGGGTGACATGAGGCCAACCTAATACATATAATCGTAACTCATAGCATCAACGTCACAAAACATATTTTACATATGCATGAAATCATATTGAGTTTTGAATCAATAAACACTCTTCATTTATAACTTATATAGGGTTTTAACCACATTGAAATACACTAACAAAATTATAAGACAAAGCTATGATCAAGCTATATTGAACTTGTACCAAGGAGTCACCTAAACTTTTCATAATACTCATAAAGACAATTTTGTTAGATAACTCACATTACTTGAACAATTATAATTTAGCAAAATAACAATGACTTTGTTTTCTTTGGATCAACCATTTTTCACATACCTTGTTGCTTCTTAAAATTAACAATGTGTTTCAAAAAACTCGAACAAGTTATCATTGACAAATATGGCTAGAAAACATAAATTTCCTTCTTTGATATAAAAACTTCTATGATAATTAAAATTTTAAATGAAACAATATATATATAATGAAAAAACATTAATAAAAAACTTAAAACTTCAAAACTCCTTTTGAACTCTTTTTTAGTGTAACAAAATTTAATAATAATTTATATAAGTGCTTAAAAAATTTAAACGAAAAAATTGAATTAAAACCTTGTAAATTTTAAAACAGATGAGATATAAATTGAAAACAAACTTTTAATGTAAAAAAACTTTTGATTAAAAAAATGATTAAAATTTTGTACTTTTAAAAAAAAATAACGATAATAATAAATTTAATTTAAAGATTATAAACTAGGTCAAATAATTTAAATTAAAAAAAGATAGGTAGAAAATTGAATTTCTAAATAAAGTAACTTATTTGATATAAACGAGCATATTTTGTTAAAAAAAAACTAACTTAGAAAATAGCAATTTTTAAAAACATGAAAGTAATTTTATTACAAAACTTAAATGTAAAAAAATGAATGCTTTAAGAGAAGAGATGGATCAAATAAACTTTGAAACACAAAATTAATAATGAAACTGAATTGTAATTGATTAAAATGTAAGAAAGTTAATAATTAATTTTTTGTTTAAATGATAACACAAATTTTTAGTGCAACTAATTAATAAAAAAAAAAAATTAAAATATGTTTAAATTCATCAAATGAGAAAGGCCTTAAAACGAAATTAAAAAATATCGAGCGAAAAAATTGTTTTAACATTTAAACTTTTTTTGTTAAATAAATTTAGCTAAAAATAAGCTAAGGAATCTAGTGATTAAAAGCGACTAATAATAGTGCTTGAAGAAATGATTAAAAAAATGCATGAAACCTGCATAAACCAGAAAATATTATAATCATAAGATGAAATAATTATATTACAAATAAGAAAAAAAAATGTAACAATTATAAACTGTAATGATAGACCCTACATAAATAGAAAGTGATGAAAATCTGCAATGTAATAATGAAGAAAATAATAATTAATTAATGGAAAAGATTGATAACTCAAAGTTAATACCTGTTTGAATATATGAAATAGACGTTGTTGATTTGAAATTAAAGAATTGGGATTTGATTAAAATTAAATTCAAATTTATTTTTAATATAGAATATAATTTTCAATCTTAAATTAATAACAAATTATCATTCAAATTTACTAAAGAAATTAAAAAAAAAAAGCGGCAAACTAATTGAAACTAGTCAAAGAAATATTCAAATAACAAACTAAACTTAGAAACTACTGAATGAAACAAAAGAGAATAACAGACTGGACTGGGAGAGGCAAGCAAAGGAATAATATTAAACAAAAAAAGAAAAGATGCAGGTTATGCAAGGATAAATGGAACAAATGGCAGACTTAGGCAAGTAGCCAGCAAAGTTAATGGCTCACACATGGAGCTGAAATGATGGAGGAGCTGGCAGTTGAAAGAAAAGACAACAAAGTGAATTAACAAATTATGCAAATATCACAAATGCTTCTCATGCAATGCCTTTCAAAGCTGAGAATATATAGAAGATAAAGGATAGATCACACAACTAAAGAAGAGACAAAAGCAAGAACAAAAAAAAACTAAAAGAAAGGATGAATGAATGACTGTCATAGAAAATACAGTCCTGGTGTGGGGGCATATCTCTAAGATTAACCGTTGGATTTCTCTAAATTTTGGATATGTTGTTAAGAATGAAGTTTTCAAGGTTATGACCAGAGAGATCTTCCTAATGTGTTCGAGTTCAAAAGATATGGGTGACTGAGTGAGGTACTATCAGAATAGAGATTTATGAAACTTGCATGCACAATATTATAAAACCAAATATATATGAAAGAATAACAGAGATATAAATTAGAACAAAGATATGCCTACAAAATAAATAAAATAAACCTACATGCACAAAGATATTGTAAAAAAGATATGAGATATTAGTTTTTGAATCATGCAATAAAGAACAATAGAGGAAAAAGACCAGAAACATTAGTATTGAAACTATGAAGAATAGATGAATAAAAGCTTGCAAAAAGCGATTGAAACAAAACATTAAACCTTGTGGTTTTCCGACAGAGGTTAACTAAGTTAAATGAAAATGGGTTTGGCGGTAAACCGGCCAAATAAAAAAAATTCAAATACAACTCTCTGGTGACAAGTCAAACAAAGAGGGTTAGAGAAAATAATAAAACCAATAATAAAACTTGCAACACAAAAGTTAGAAAATGAAGCTCAAGATTCTCTCTCAAACAAGAGTCTCCAATGAGATGTGCTCCTAAGAAGGGTAACCTTCAAAACTACACTCAAACAAGGATTAACAACCCAAACTCTAATACCATGTAAGAAGTATGAAAAAATGAAAAGAAGTTATGGAAAGAACCCAAGAAAGTGTAACACAAGAAGGTATTTTACCATAACCATCGAAAGTGAGACATAGCTTTAGGATCAATCACCATAACTATGAGAATGCTCCAAGGATCCAAACAATGACCCAAGATATTTTGAAAGGGGAAAAGAAAACAAAAACCCTTTGTGATATTATGAATGAGGCCATAGCCTAAAGAGAGAAAAGAGAGAAAGAGAGCAATATGCTCAATACAATAACTTCATCATGAGAAATGAGAGAGAGGAGCATCTCTTAAATAGAGATGAGAGAGAGGAGTTAGAATGTAACTCCCAAGTCTATGAATGCCACCATTCATAAGTGTGTGTGACAAGTGTCAATATCCTCTTAAGGAGGAATAAACTAATTTCCTTATTAAAGAAATTACAAAATATGAGTTGTCCTCCCACTTGGACTAGAGAAAAAAAATACATGAAGGATACCTTGGTTTATCCTTATTTAAATAATACAACTAAGGAAAGATTATAAATTCTAACAGAAGAGGAAAGAGGAGGATGAATGAATCTTCTTGCTTGATTGAGAATTCTTCTACTTGGCCATCATGGGAGAGAAACTTGCATAAATTGGAGAAGATTTCATTTTCTTTGATGCATCTTGAATAAATAAAGACTTGGAGATCTTGAATTGGATGCTTGCCTTCAAATCTTGAATCCCAAAATCCTCAATTGCTCAACTTGGATGCTTAATTACTTTATAGATGGCTTGCACTTGACAATAATAGCTTTCATATGATCAACTTATGTCAAATGAGGGGGGAGGAGGTCCTTTTATACTAAATCCACAAGTTTGGGATTCAAATTTGACCCAAGCTAATCACAATTAAAATTCTTGGGACAAGACCTTGATATAGGGCTCTAGGTGAAATCTAGGCCCAAAAGCCTAGGGACAGATTATCATTGGCGATGTTTTTGATGAATAGTGCCTTCTCTATTAATTTAATATAAAAGTTACATATTCACAAAAAAGGGGCCAGGGGACATAAAAATCACCCCGCAAAGTTCACATGGAAAAAGCCGAAAATAAAAACAACTATTCATTAAAAAAAAAGAAGGCATAAAGCCATCAAGCTACAAGAGTGATGCCAGAAGGAGGAGGATCTTTATCATCAGAACCCCAAACATCATTGGGATTGACAGGAGGGATAGGATTCAACCAACCATCATCTTCTGCATCTTTTTCTTTCTCTTCTGCCTAGCGTGGGGAAATGGCCAGAGCCAGGTGGGGAAACTTGAAGGAGGTGGCAAGATGCCAATTAGAGCCATGACAGGTACCAGGAGCATCAGGAGGAGCAGACTGAGCTGGAGCTGGAGACCACCCAAAAGTATAATGAGGTGGAGAAGCTGAGTGGTACCGCCAACCATTGTTTCCACCTCTAGGAGAGTGGTGGTGGGGAGCCTGAGACTGTGGGGTATGGGAGCGGCAAGCCGAGGAACTGCGCCCACAGCGGTGGCCTCTGGGAGGGGTACCTTCATCAGAGATGGCATCAAGAGGGACCCGAGCAACTATGCAAGGAGCATTACCCCAGTGATTGAGCAGCTCCTAAAGGTGAGCCAGCTCCAGAGCCACTTTATTTGATTGGACTTGAATCTGCATCATAACATTATTACATATGTAAGCCTTGTTATACAAAGCAACATTCGTATCAAGAAAGCTGTAAGAAAAAAGAATATCATTCCTATCTTTCCAAAGAGTGAACAAAATCTCCATCCTGAAAGTATGCCAAATCTGGGTAAACTTGGAAGGAAGTCTGGGAGAATCCCCCAAGACAACCATATGCCAAGAGAAAGGCTCAGGCTTAAAGGGTTTGAAAAAATTATGAATCCATTGCCAATATTATTGAGCTCTCCTACAAAACTAGAAGATGTGCAAAAAAGTCTTAGGGTGACCACAAAAGGGACACCGAGGGTCATGAACACCCAAATGTTTGAGCCTAGGTCCCATAGGAAGCCCTTGGAAAAGCAAACACCAAGCAAAAAGAGCCATCTTGGGCTCCGTAATGGCAGCCCAAACAGTCTAAAAGTGAGAGCTCCAGTGATAAGTGGAAGATTGAAGATGCCATCTTTGGTTAAGAATGTCCACCATGGGAAGATGGGGAGACAACCATCTGTAGCCCATCCTCAGCTTGTAATTACTGAAAGGAGTGGTAGGATACCATTTCTAATCCTTCCACCAGGGATGAACAATCTGAATACCAAGCTTATGAAGCAAATTATCAAGAATTGCAGAAACCAACAGATCAAAAGTTTGACGATCTGTGTGAGCCAATCAATACTGCACTTGCATATCCTCCCAAGAGTGGAGAATCATAGTGACCCTAGAGAAGAGGTCCTCGAGAGTCTGAATGCCATGTTTGAAAAAACACAAAGCACTAGCCCCTTGAGTCTTAGCCAAAGGGATACCTTGAATAGAAAATAACGGGGACCACCAGAGGTTCTATTGATTGAAAGAAAGCCCATTGTGAAAGCCATCACCATCCCAATGAAGCCAGGGCTTAATAGCTTCCCAGGCTTTCCAGATGCTCTTAATGATGAAAGTACCCCGGATTTGAACATGCTCTTTCATAATGAGAAGGGTCTGTAGACCAATGCCCTTCCAAGCTGGCCTGTGAATAGGAAAACCTAAAGAGATGTAGTGCCTTACAAGGATCTTCCAGGCCTCATCACTAGTAAGAGCATGATTAATCCACTTGGCACAAAGAGCATGACCTTGTTTCTGAGTGGAGAGAAGGCCAAGGCCACCAGATTCTTTGGGGAGACAATAATACTCCTAAGCAACCCTATAGAACCCATGGCTGTCAGCTCTAGAAGCCCAGAGAAAGTCTCTGAGGAGGCATTCCAACTTGAGATACGAGGCTTTAGAAGGAACCCAGCAAGAGGATTAGTAAACATGAGTAGCAACCAGAACTTTGGAGCAAATCTGAAATTTCCCAACAAGGGAGAGGGGCTTGTAGACCAATATTGCAACTTTTTCTCAATCTTGGTAATCACAATATTCCATAAGTCCATAGGAGGATCCATGGAATGCAAAGGGAATGCCCAGGAAGCAGAAGACTTCCCCATGTTGGACCCATTTCCGGTCAAACTTAGCAAGCTAGGGAGGGGTTGGAAGGAAAGACTATATGAAGCAAAGTGTCTTATGCCATTGAATAACAGATCCAGAGGTTTGACAAAAGGTGTCCATGCATTGTAAGGCATTAGAGATATTCTCCTCATCCTCAATAAGAGTGAGAAAGGAGTCATCAATAAAGTGACCATTAACAAGTTGAGAAGAAGACTCAGGAAGAGAAATGCCCCGAACCAAACCAGAGGAGACAGAATTGGCAAGAAAATAACCAAAGCCTTCAACAACAAGCACATATAATGTAGGAGCCAGCAAACAACCTTGTCAGATGGATCTAAAAAGCCCAAAGGTATCAAATTGAGACCCATTGATAGTAATGCACACAGAGGCATCACCAAAGAGCATTTCCACAGATTGCAAGAAATGAGGACCAAATCCAAGAGCTTGGAGCCTGGCAAGAATGAAGGGCCATTCAATGCAGTCATAAGCTTTAGAAAAATCAATTTTGAGAAATAAAGTGGGCTTCTTAGACTGACAAGCCCATTCCATCCCTTCCCAGACAACAATAATTTTGTCAAGAATATACTTGGACTCAATAAAGCTAGTTTTCTTAGGGCGAACAATAAGCAGAAGGAGATGTCTGATTTTGAGAGCTAAAGCCTTAGCAATTATCTTGTAGGAGACATTCAGCAAAGTGATGAGCCTCCAATTGCAAATATCCTTAGGATCGCTAGCTTTAGGTATGAATTTGATGTTCCCTTTATTTATGATAGCACCCAAACTTTTATTATGAAAGGCCTTGAGGTAAACTTTATGTAGGTAAGGACCAATAGCATCCCATAAGTATTTGTAGAACTCATAGGGGAAGCCATCATATCCTGGGGATTTGTCATCGGCCATAGAAAAGACAACTGCTTTAAGATCACTGATGGTAAGAAGTTTCTCACAAAAGGCTCGTTGCTCAACCACTATGTGGTTTGGAGTAACAACAATACAAGCCTTAAGAGCCTCCTCCCGAGCAACAGAATGACCCTATGAAGGAAACACTTTTTTATAACGTTGAACAAAAGCCTAAAGAATGGTAGGAAGTTCAGTAAGGGTTTCAGGTCCTTGTTTGATCTTTTGAGTACCAACATTTTTATGTCGGGTCTTGAGAGCATGAAAAAACTCCTTAGAGGCTTTATCGCCCACCTCCAACCAGTGGAGGTGAGCTTTGATTTGAGCTCCACGAGCTGCATAGGCATCTGCAATCTACTTCTCATGTCAAAGTTGGGCAAGCACATCAGAAGCATTGTGAAGAGCCTTAATGTTAGCTTCATATGTACGTTTCCTGTAGCAAGCCAACTGATGACCTTAAATGCAGAGAAATCTCACAGTACGGTTGATGACATCATTCCACCATTGAATCCAACCAAGGTGACTGTGGGGCCAAGGCTCTAAATTCTAGACTTGAAGAATGTGAGAAATAGTGGAAGCATGCGTTAGCATAGACGTGTTGAGGAAAAATTGAGTACAAGTAGCCCACCTGGTAGAGGAATGCCAAGTGATGGAAAAGTAAATGGGGAAGTGATCTAACAAAGTCACATCTATCAAAGGAGTGATAGGTAGGCCTCGATCTTCAGTGAAAGAGAAAAAAGATTGAGTAGTCATCATAGCATGATCTAATCTCTTAAATATATGGTCAGAACCAGCTCTGAAATTAGACCAAGTATGCCAGACCCCACCCTACTGGCTACAGTTAGCATTAGGATAAAAAAGGCCCAATTTATTCTACATATGGTACCATGCTTCTCTCTCCCCAGCTATCCATCAAAAAGGAAAAATCCCTTCTTGTCAGAGGCTAGCTCAACCATATTAAAATCTCCACACATCACCCAAGTAGCAGGAGGCAAGTTGTCCGCTAGCCATCACCAAAGCTGAGATCTTTCCACAACATCATTGGGAGCATAAACATTAATGATGCCAAAAGAATAGTTGTGAAAAGACAACAAGGTCCAAGTGACATGTTGCATTGGATCAGATCCATGCACAATAATAGAAGAATGAAGGCGAGGTGACAAAATAGTAATGACACCACCCTTGCCAACTTCATGCTGAGAAGAAAAAACAATGTTGTTCGACCAAATGACGCAATAGGTAGAAGAAAGCAGGAAGCCAGAGATTTTAACTTCTTATAAACACAAAACATCCAGACTATGAAGTCTATAGCGAGTATCACGAACATAGTACTTTCTGGAGAGGTCAGTTAGACCTCACACATTCCAGGACAAAAAATTCATAAAAAATCTTGCATGGTTTCCTCATCCCCAAGAGAGGAGAAACTATTCTGCAAGAAAGTTGGTACTGAACCAAAGCTGGGAAGTAAATCTCCAAAAGAGATAAAATGCCATTTTTCTGGGTCGTCTGCACGTCCATCAGGGCTACGGGACCGATGCAAAGACTGAGAAGAAATAGATGGAACATCTCATGGTGTGAGCACCACCTCCGAGGTGGTAGGTCTCTCAATAGGAGCTTTCTCCTGAGTAGCAGTGTGTGAAATAGGCAGGGCAACTAGTGGTGCTTTGATGGAAAGAGGAAACTCTCAAGTCGGAGGCTCCAGAGGTGAGACAATTACAGAAGTAGCGTGTGCCAGCTTAGAGCCTAAGGCATTCTTGCCTTTTCTCGTGACTGTAGTCCATTCTTCTTTCTTCCCAACTTTTTAATTTTTGACAAGCGCTTCCTTTGGCGGTGACTTCACTTGACGGGTGACCAAAGGGTAGTCCTTAATCTTGTGTTCCACCGATTAGCACCTATAACATGTGTTTGGTAGGTTCAAATAAAGAACTTTTTGAGAGATGGTGAGGGTACCAACCTGGATCTCAACAGTGTCTTTGAGGTCCCTAGAAAGGTCGACCTCAACACAGATGCGCTTCTAAGGGCGGGCATTGAAAAACTTGTCATGCTCCATGACAATGACCTTGCATAGGGTTTTGGCATTAGATTCAATAAAAGGTCAACATGGCGAGGGGAGACGAGGAAACTTAACCCAAATGGGAACCCTAAGTTTCTTGTCATTTGAGATAGTGAAGTCTCTAGACCACCTCTAAAAAACAACTAAGGAGGACCTAACTATCCAGGGCCCGTGGCTAAAAATAGCTTTCACCTGGGAAGGGTTAGCAAAGCGGAACAGGAAAAAATCTTTGGTGAGGTTTTTCACACCATCAAGGTGGAACCTATGAGGGGTCCAACTCTTATTAACCCAATCTTTAAGGATACTTTCAGGAGGAGTGCGACCCACAAAATATCCAATTAAAGTATTCTTTTCTAACCATTCACATGCAACATCAACTCTTGCAGATTTAAAACAATATTAGGGTTACCTCGTGAAAGACCTTCAGGATGAACTTGCGAGGACATTTTTTTAGAGGATGTGCCATGGCTTTCCAAAGCTTCAACTCGAGCACCAGCATCAACTGCTAGGCCGAAGTTGGCCGGAGCCATACTAAAAGCTAACCCTAATGCAAAACTCCCGCAGTAAATGTGATATGATAGATGGAAAGCTCAAAGCAAAGACATAGACAAGAATTCGTATGCATGAAACCCTAGTAGAGCCGAAATCCCCCTAGCTCACCAATAAGATTATTTCATCATTGGCGATGTTTCACAAGTAAATGAGGCTCAAATTTCACTAGGATCTCAAGGATAGTGAATAAATGCAAGAAAAGAAGAATCAAGTCACATGGATCAAGCATAATGGGCATTCTGGCCTTTAAATCACCAAAATGGGGTCTAATAGGTCCTAAAGACATCCAATTATGGGTGCTAACATTTTAGGACTATACATTTAGCCCCCACTTTAGCGAGAGTATGAGATAAGATCATGCTCACTATAAATTAGATCAATGCATAAGAACGATTTCATCAAGGTAAAGGAGACAAAGAAACACCATACCCCCAAGTGACTCAAGTCTTCATCAAATATAAAACCAAGATAAGAGAGGCATCACTCAAAATAGAAAGAAAGAAAAAGGAGAGGAAAGCATTATCACCAACCTAGTAAGGGACTACCATAATATGGATCATACAAAGGAAAAGCACTACAAAAGATGACATTGAATGTCTAACAAGTTGCGTTATGCTAGTCAATCCATAAAAAATGACCAGTCCTTAAGGAAAGCATTGTATCCATGAAGGGATCTGACAAGGAGTGATTAGTCCTAGGGAAAGCATATGTATCCATATGGATCAAGAAAAGAAATCAAGCCTAAGAAAAACATTGTCGTGTTAAGTATTAAAGAAGGGGGATCATTCCTTATGAAAAGCTTTGTCTTTGTTAAGGGATTCGATGAAAGGATGAACACAAGTAAAGCCTTGTCTCCTTAGCCATCCACAAAAGAGGTTGCATCAAATCATTGTGTACGTGTGTGAAAAATGTGAAACAAGAAGAGGAGTGTATACCCCCATGTTAAAGCAATTGTAAATGCTTTCATGAGAGAATACATGCACCCACAAGAAACATTTATGCTATGGGATGCCCCAAGAAAGGAAAAATCAAGGGAAATAAGTACATGGAAAAATAAAGCACATAAGGGATCAACTAGCTTTGGGGATAGTATGATCATATGATAATACATGAGATATTATATCAAAATGAACTATCATTATCCCCTAAAGGTAGTATAAATACAAGACACAATGAAATAATATCACGTAAGAGTTAAAAAGAAGAGTCTTTTTGGGTCGACATCATGGAGACCAAAAAGAATAGGTAGCTAGTGTTTTTTATCATCCCTAATCAAACAACATAAAGACACATTTATGAATAGTGGCACGTGCATGACATAAAATGTAACCACATATAAAATAAGTGAGATACAAATAGATGAATTTTTTATCACGTTTTGATTCCTTTATCACCTTGCACCAATGGAAAAACAAGGGTCGTTTAAAGAAATCTAAACAAAACATATAACAAGAAACACATTACAAGGGAAACACATAAAATCCATCGCACAAGAGGAGCTAGTCAAGCATATCACCGACCTCCATCTTGGTCTGTAGTGTTTAGGGAAGGTGGGAAACTCACAACAGGAGCAACATCAAGCACGGTAGATGGAACAATAGCCAAACAAGGACCATGCTATGAAGATAGGTCACTGCGTTCATCACTATGATTAAGAGATAATTATATTTGATAAATCATGATTAACATTAATAGTCTCATGCATATCATCATAATCACTAGCATGAATATCATTGCTAGTTGCAATAGGAATATCATCATCAAGAGTATATACCTCATCCAAATTAATTGTAATAGAATCCAAGATACAAATGGAATTATCATGCTTTTTCGATTTCACCTTTTTCAAGTTAACTTCCTCCTTTGGTTTGATCACAGGTTGATCAAAGGGAATCAAAGCATTAGTAAGTGTTTTTGGTGAAGCAATGTTTTGGGAATCATGCTGGTTGGCTCTAGCATGACATTTACAACGACAGTCATGAGCATGATGGTTACATTTGGTTTTGCTAGAAATTGGTTGAGGTTCAATATAACTCAACATTGGGTCCTTTTCTTCTTTAGAAGGAAGAACGAAAGGAACCACAGTAGGTTGATAGATAGCATTAGAAAAACATTTATAAGATATAGGAGGTGG
Organism: Chamaecyparis obtusa; assembly: GCA_027943335.1. NCBI lineage: Eukaryota > Viridiplantae > Streptophyta > Pinopsida > Cupressales > Cupressaceae > Chamaecyparis > Chamaecyparis obtusa. The sequence goes on from BSBK01003980.1 coordinate 2,214,042, forward strand.
AATGGAAGCATGTATAGGAGGTGTAGCAATAAGTCCATGTCCAGGGCAAAGAGATGGAACGTCCTTAGGTTGGATAAGTTCACAAATATTTTGGATCTTGTAGGCTTGATATGAATGAAAGAGGTTGTCAAGACAAGCTTTGGTAGGTTGAGGCATATAATGCCAAAAGAAATCAAAGTCAATTGAGTCTCAAGGCATTGGAGGCTAGTAAAGGCTATGGTTAACAATCATGATTTGTCCATTACAAGGAAATTTCAAATAATTATGAATAGGAGATTTGTTATTTATTTCATGGAGGTAAGCTAAGGAAGACCAAGTTTGACTTGAAATTGATCGAAAGTTGGAATCATAGTGAAAGTAACATCTATAAATTTACCCTAAACTTCAATAGGAAATGAAATGGAACCATGAGAAGGATAAATAAAACCATTGCAAGTTTGGATCATAACATCAGATTTATCATAAAAATCATGTTGCAATTGTCTACTAAAATGATGCTCTTCAATTATCACATTCACCATGAAGGTAGGGTCAATAAGGACACCACGAGAATGAAGACCATTAAACTTTACCACAATATAAAGAGGACCATCAAGTGCTTTAATTTCTTCAATAGGGTCAAAGGTAACAAAAAGTTAAGGTTTAGATTTAGGTTTAAATTTTGTTTGATCAATGAGGTTGACAACATTATTGGTTTATTCTTATTTATCATCATAGTCAACAACATGAGTTGAAGAAGAAGATAAAGGTTGGGTGGACTTAATGGCATTTGTGGAATGAGAAGGCAAAGGGATGGTATAGATTTCAAGATTTGGGTTGGGAGGTGCTACATACTTATTTCCTCGATCATTCACACCCTCAATAGATATAACATTAGAATCAATAAGGTCTTTAATAACATTTTTCAACTGGAAACACTTTTTGGCATCACGACCGAGTTGATAGTGGTATTGACAAAAAACTTTGTGATCAAAGTGTTTGGGTAATGGTTTTGATGTGTCAATAGGCTTAATGGGAGGAAGAGTTAACACTTTACCATTAATCAACTTCAACATCACATTATGCAAAGATTTTGAAAGTTGAGTAAAATTATGAGTAGGTCTAAAAACAAATGGAAAAGGAGCCACACCTTTGGATGTTGCTACCACTTGTTCATCAATATTATTGGTTTAATTATTAATTTCGATGAAGTTCTTCAATTTTTAAAACTTTTTGAAATTGTTGGAGGTAACATCACTCTATCAAATGGAGCCATTGGAAGAGTACTCTCAAACTAACTCACTTGCAATTGCTAATTATGAAGCATTGCACATAATTGAGTAAAAGAAGAAAATTTAGAAAGTAGGATCTTATATCTAATGTATTTTTGTAAATTAACAATAAAAATGTGTTGCACATCAATATCAAGCATAAGATAAGAAATCTAAGCATGCAAATGCTTAAATCTACCAATGAAATTAGTCACTTTTTCTTTAACACCTTGTTTACAATGCATTAAATTAGTTAAAGAGATCTAGGACCAATGTTATTTTGAAATTGTTAAATAAAAGTGTTAAATTTTTTTTTGAAAAGAATCAATAGAATAAGGACGCAAAAAACAATACCATTGGAAAGCTTTATCTTGAAAATTTCCAATGAATAGCCTAGCCATGAACCTATGGTCATGAGAAAAATCACTACACAAGGTTTGAAAGGTTTTAACATGTGTCAAAGAATCACCCTTATCATTATAAGTCTCAAGAGGAGGAATCTACATGTATAACATGATAATAGCACATATAATATCCAAAGACAAAGGATTATCAATATCACAAGTAGGAATATTAAACTTGGATTGAGTCATTGAAGCAATTTTTTGTCTCAAGGAATAGACAATTTGAGCTAGGCTATTAAGGGTATAATCAATAGAAAGAAGGGTATGAGGAGAAATATTTGAAATGTTTGGAGCATTATGAGAAATGGAAAGAATAATTGAATGTGAAAAGGGCACACTATTGTAACCAAGTATTGATGTAGATAAAGAAACACATGGCACACTTGAAGGAATAGTAGGAACTATAGAATTAGGGATGCTAACATGTGTAGGATTAGGATTTTGAATAGAAGTTGTTATGATTGGTGGATCATAAGTGGAGATACTAGGAATTGAGGTAGGAATAGGCATAGAGGTCACAAGACTAGTGGTAGGTGGATTGAAACCTAGTTCTTGAGAACAATCCTTAATAGGTTTAACATTGTTATCAATGAGATGAGAGATACTATGCAAAATGTTAACACCATGTTCATCACTATGAATTAACTTTCTTAATCCCTCTACAACAAAAATGACTTTGAGATTAGGGTTTTATTGTCCCAACCATTATTCAAATTTCTCAGAGTCATTGGAAAGCTTTTGTATTTATAGGATGAACACTTAAAGCCTCATCCTCATCATGGGAAGAATGGGAAGAGATGTTCTCCGTGATAGGATTTATGTCATTAGTATGCTTGTTGGTCTCATCAAGATTTCTAGGAAAGAGAGAAGGCTTAGAATCAAAGGAACCCATCAGTCTATGGCTTCTCCTAACTAGAATACTATAAGTAGGACTCAAAGTGATAACACTCATGCACAAGAGAATAAAAGGAAAGATATAAATCTAACAAAATTAAAAATTTGAAAGAGATATGTAATAATAATGTTCTTATGGAAAGTACATCTAACTAGCAAATTTAAAGATTTAACATACAAAGCATGCAAAGCTAGATCTAGATCTAATTATGAGATATTAAATGCATAAAATTTAGATCTAAGCACCAAATTATATTTGCAATATAATACATTGGGTTCATCAAAATGTACAATGAGAAATGGGGAGAGCAATGCAACATAAAATTAACTAAGTGAATTACTTCCCCATTTCATTGATTGAACATTAGGAAGGAAGAATATCCCTAATAGGCTAAAGGGACGAATCAAGTGCTAATTGAGAATATGGTCCATCCTTCACACAAGAATTATATGCAATGAAATAGGAATGATTATGTAATGTAATAGATCTAATGGAAAAGACACTAAAAAGCTAATTAAAACAAATTGATAAAAATTAACTTTGAGATGAAACTAATGAAAATAGGGATCAGAAGACAAAACTGACCTGCACTAGAAATTTAAGTGAAAAATGATAGGGACAAAGTGGGTACCTGATTTGTATCTAGGGACATAGTGGGCAGTCAACATGTACCTGACACTTTCAGATGAATTTTTCATGGGATCTGCAACTATTCCTATACTACTTAGAAAAGTTTCAATGACTCTGTAACCTATTCCTACACACAAAAAAATGGGGAAAAAGGTTGGGAAAAGGGGCTTGCCTTGGTCAAACCCCTGTTTAAGAATCAACCTTGAAATATGATATAAATTTCTTAAAGGACGTAAAGTAAAAAGGTAAATTGTTGATTTACCTTACATAAACCTTCATGACCGGATGTAGAAATCACTCAAATTTATGAAGATGCTTGAATGTTCTTGGAAATGAAATGTAATGTCAAGGATGCCTTCACAAATGTATGGATCCATGGTTACCTCTCTAAGATCAAGAATGTAGATAAGCTTGATAACCACATGCAATGAAGAAGAAAGAGAATGATGAATGAATCTTCTTGCTTGATTGAGAATTCCTCTACTTGGCCATAATGGGAGAGAAACTTGCATTAATTGGAGAAGATTTCATTTTCTTTGATGGATCTTGAAGAAATAGAGACTTGGAGATCTTGAACTAGATACTTACCTTCAAATCTTGGATCCCAAAATCCTTAATTGCTCAACTTAGATGCTTAGTTTCTTGATAGATGAGTTATATACTTAACAATAATAGCTTGCATATTATCAACTTATGTCAAATGAGGGGGGAGGAGGTCCTTTTATACCAAATCCATAAGTTCAAGATTCAAATTTGACCCAGGCCATCCACAATTGAAAGTCTTAGGAGAAGACCTTGATATAGGGCTCTAGGTGAAATTTGGGCCCAAAACCCTAGGAATATATGACCATTGGCGATGTGTCCCAGGTAGATGAGGCTCAGATTTCACTAGGATCTTGGGGATAGTGAATAAATATGGGAAAAGAAGAATCATGTCATAGGGATCAAACATAACGGGCATTCCAACCTCGAAAACACCAAAATAGGGTCTAATAGGTCCTAAAGACATCCAATTATGGGTGCTAACTTTTTAGGACTATATAGATACCGCGTTGGAGTTGGTAACTAATGCTACACCTCCTAGAAATCATGTGCAACTAAAACTCATATCATATCAAAAGAGGAAAAAACCATGATTGATGTTATGCAACCTTGAGAGATATTGATCTAAGAAAAAATGATAGATATGTCTGTATTGAATCATTATATAAACTTGGATTAATTACAATAAATACAATGAATACATATAAAAGCATCAAGATAAAACCCTAGGATAGGAATAAATTAGAACATGCCAAGTGCCTTGATCATATAACTTGAGTTGAGTTGACCTATAATTAGTTTAATCTAATAATAGGAAAACACTCTTAAGTTTAGCTTACATGTAATAAAGTATAAAGGGACATAAGTAATTAATTATTAATTAATTAATCATTAGGGTGATATCCTAATTACTCAAACACAAATAGCTTTGCTAAGTGGACTACTAACAATAGTGGTAAACAAATTTTAATAATGGGTAGCCTTGGGAATTCTATTAAACTTAGCACAAAAAGAGTCTTTTCATAAAAAAATGAAATTGTCTTGACCAAGACTGAAAATCCAAAACAAACACATCTATATCAAGGGCCATGTTTCAGAATGGACTCTACATGACTAGTTTTTAGCAAAATGAAAAAATAAAGAAACCCTTTGTGATATTTTGGAAGACATGGAGACAAGTCCCTTGCAAGTCTTAATGGTTGTTAACTCACTCTCTAAACATGTATTCAAGGAAAGTTCTCCCAACAAAATAGCCTATTACAATAAAATACTCGAGTCATGGACAAGCATTATCAAACTCTACAATGGGTAAAACATGTAGAAAAGGGTCATAATTCATGCCTCATAAAATATCTTTGAAATATGTTTTTAGGGTCACCTGTAATCCTTCGACAAAAACATTTATATTATCTTTTTAACCATAATTAAATTGGTAGGCCTCAAACACCCCCCCGCACTCACAGAAAATTAAGAACTCGTATTTTTTAAAACAAGATTCCAACTTTATCTTACATCACTTTTTTTTTTAAATCTCACAAAATCCACCCTTATCCTATAAAATATATGGTGAAGCCCGCCTTAATGGAACCACATACTAATTCTAGCTCGGTTTCTACTAAAATCTACATGGGTGCGGGTGCCCATGGATGCGTCCTTGGAAGTGATAGCTAGATTTATAACCGGCTTCATAAAATCCCCGTCGTTTAGCATATCTTTAAATATGAATATCATTATATGATCCACGCCAGCTGAAGCCATTGAGTCATCCACAAAATGGGGGAGGAGAAGAGCCGAGTTATATCCATATCCCACATTCCAACACCCAAAAAAAGAAACCCAGAAGAAGAAGAATGGAGGGCAGCCATGCTGTTCATTGGAAAAGGCCCCTCTGCAACCCTGCAATTCCTTCCAGAAGAAGCCAGATCATTATTATATGCCTACAAATCCCAGGCACTGGATGGGCCATGCCCAAGTGGTCAAGATGGATCACTTGCCATTGATAGGGCCCTGAGAGTGAAGCAGGAGGCATGGAGGGCTCTTGGGGATATGCCTAAATCAAGGGCCAAGACAGAATTTATTGGGTTACTTACACAGGTATTTTTGAAAAATATTTTTCTGGTTTGTGCTAGAGTTATCGAATTCAATTCGTTTCTATTTTTATATAAGTTACCCAATTTGCTGATTTCCCACATTTAGAAAAAAAACAGTTTTTAAGTTTGGATTGATTTTTTCGAGTCAAAGTATCTGCTTTAATGCTTTTCCCTGATGGTATCTTCAGCAAGGATATCAGGCACGTCAGAATCAGTTTTAGGAAGATTTCATCGAACTTATCCAAGTCTGCTTACAAAATCATTAAAAACTAGAAACAATTAAAAGTAAGAAAAACAAAGTTCTTATATATGATGACTTAAAAAAACATCTGGAGTTTTGCCGCCGTGCATAAATCTCAACGCTATGGCGAGAACCTAGTTTGATTCCATAAGAGCATTACAATTATGGACAAAACATTCTTGAAATCTAAAATGTATGTAAAGATGTTGATCTCGGGTTCATGCACTCTGTCAAGGTTGTGCAAACGCTTTCTGGGGAAAACTGTGACAATCTATTGAAAACTCAACGTAACTGACTGCAAAATATCACAGTTTTTATTCGTATATTATATTTACATAAATTTGTTACATTTGACAAAATATTTGTTAATAAATTATATGTTCTTTCTTAGAAGTCGCCTTGAATACATATATTTTCTTGTTTTTGGAACTGAAGATTTGCCTGCCATTCGATTCTTGTCAAATAATTTCCTGTTCACTCTGAGGCAGGTGTTGCCTGAGTGGAAGGAGTGGTGCAAGGATCATGGTGATTTGGTTGACAAGGAGGAAGATACTGATGGGGCTTCTAAAATTGTGAGGGAGTTTTTGAAAAGGATTAGCTTGAGGGCAAATCTATGAGTAAGTTTTGCATATTATGGTGATCTGCATATTGTTGATTTAGTAATGGATTAGACCGCTAATTTGAAATATGCTTTTTAGTTTAGTTTTTCTTTGCTTTAGTTTTCTTGAGTCAGTTTTGGAAATCATGTTGTGTTGCATCTTTGCAAAGCCGTTGAATATTCAATATAAAAAAAATGGTTATTGATTTTTTTCCTTTGTAAATCTTGGGGGAAATTTTGGATGCCAATGTTATATGACATCTTTGCCAAACAGTCGGAGTAGTGAATACAATTTTCTTTTTTAAAGAAATGTGCTTGATAAAAATTTGGTAAGGCTAAAGATGGCATATAATATGCTGTTGGGGAACATTGGACCACATTGTGGAGATGTATGAGCATAGGGGACATCAAGATTTTAATGTATTCCGTAATAATATAGCCTGCTGCCTTCACTGCAAACATATGTGTAAAAGATGGATTCCACGTTGTTTTCAAGTATTAAAACAGCTATTAGTATTTTTTTATCATATAAGATTGTGTGGGACTGTTGGTGCGTCTACAATTCTTGAAATTACTGTCTAGTAATACCCCGTACATGTTAGCTTGCACCTTAATAATGCAAAATATTATTTGAAATAGATAGCACTCAACATAACTACTATTATTATCTTCATGGTATTAGTAAATACTGGGTGAAGCAATTCGCTACCCATAACATAACAGGTGAAGTTTGGACTGCATGAAATTTTCAGATCAAAATTTTGAGTAGGTTTTGAAGTGATGAGACTGAGGGTTCAAAACTTCAAACCTCAAATATATGCCCTGCAGCTATTTTCCAAAGGCCTGGTTTTCTGTATGTTTATTTTTTCCAAATGAGCTAATTACATTTTATAATTGGGTAACCTATAAAATGGACCATAAATAGTACAGGTGAGACTAATCACATTCTACTATTCATGGTGCTTGGGCGGGATCATTCCATAAGCGAGTAACCGTGATCCCCTGGATCATGCAGTCTCAGGCAACTGCTACATCTATTGGGTTAAATTTTATACACCCAAGTTTTAGACCTAGATTTTCTCATAAGTCTGGGTTAGCATTTGGGTCATGAACCATGCTGATTGAGCTGACAAGGAAGGGCCCACTGATGGAACTTGTAGAATTCTGATCATTTTTCAAGAGGAATGGCTCCACAGCACTCCCGTGAGTATGTTTTGAATATTTTGTTGCTAAAATAGTTCTGTAGAGAATGAAATATTACTTTAGGTGAATTGTAACATGTACCCACCATCATTGCAATGCACCATCAATCGTAGAACTCCTTTAGGTTTCAAAGTTAGAATCCATGTCAAAAAGGTTAGGATAAAATGGAGGATTAGGATTATTGTTTGGAAGATTGTAGTATAAGGGGATTTGGTTTTGGGTGGAGGTGATGGATGGGTTGTACAAAGATGGAGATTGGGATATGGATAAGGGAGGATATGTAGGTCTGGATGTTGGATGAGAGGTGTATGTAGGTGAGGAATAAAAGGGAGACATGGATGGGGAATAAAATGGATGAGGATAACTTTGAGGGAGGGTGAGCAATAGGAGATGGGTTAGAATTAGATGGGGATGGGGAGGATGGATGTTTGGAGCCAATGCTAAGGAGGTATCTAACCATAGGCTCTCTATCATTGTTGAAGTGATGGATGAGGGCAAAATAGGTGAAGGCCTGGCAATTGGTAATGGGATTGGTAGATCCTTGGATATGAGAGGTGGTGGCTGGGGAATAAGATGGATTTACCTTGTCAAAGGTAGGAGAAGGAGAAGCAATGGATATGCAAGGAGGTGTAATAGAATAGTTTATGTTAGTCATTGCTTGGGAAAAAGGCATTTGATTGCAGGTATGTGATTGGTGGAAGTGTGGAGAAGGTTTTCTATTGACAATGGTTTTAAGGCGGTCAACAGGACTCTTCAATATCATTATAGGACTCATACTTGGGTTGGTCAGCAAGACTATCCTCGTCATCTTCATTAGGATTCATGGTGTTTGGTTTGCCTTTTATCTCAATTTTTGGTCTTGTTTGAGGGGGGGGTGGGGGGCAAGGATTGATGATGTAGGATTGGATGGGCATGGAGGAAAGGTGAATTAGAAGGGAATGAAGTAGGATGAATTTGATTGGATTATTGGTTCAGGATGAATGTTTGCTTGCTTGACTAGGGGGAATTTGGAAGTACACTAAACAAACAAAGTGGATAGGAGGATTTTGGTTTGATAGGTATGCACTGGTTTTGCACAAAAAGACACATCAAGCACTTGCACAAGCCTATATTATTCAAGTAGAAGTGTTATTCCTTGTAGATTTACAATGGCCACTTTTGTCCCCACGCTAATAGAATGGTGACATTTGTCTCATTAATTCCATCTACCACATGAATGGACAGCTAGGGAACACAAGGTCATATACCACCTTACAACCCTTACCTTAGAGGACTAACCTTGCCCAAAGTAAACTCTATCTCATCACATATAGTGTCCACCTACCTTCACCTACTACTTTCTAGTTTTAGCTTTCCTCTTGGTCTACATAAACAAGGGCATGTATGTACATTTCAGCATGTATGTACATTTCAATCAAGTTAGCAATCATAATTCTTCTCAGCTGGTTTCTCCTTTCTTGTGTGAAAATTGTATGAAAGGTTTCTTGGTCTTGCAGAAACTAGGAATTAGGAATATTGTGCCATTCCTAGATGTTATCCAAGCACTTTCATAAACCCCCTTCCATCTGTGAGTTTTTTCTTTCAATTGTTGTCATGTTTATCACAAACCCTTTGTGAAGGAGAACCAACTTGAGATTTGTCACATAGATTGATTGAAATGTGAAAAATCCAATATTTTCTTGGAGGATTATGGAGCAAATCTAAGCTCACCTACTTATCCAAAGCAGATAGGAAAGTCAGATTTGCCCTTTGATTTGTCTGATTTGGACACTTGGAGATTGATTTAAAAGTTTGAAAGTTTTTATCTTTTTGTTTTTGGACTCCTCCACAACAAAACAGATTATGTCATTGTATTCAAAATGCCCAAATACATATAGATTGATTGTCTAATATTCCAAATCAGACAACTTTCATAGAAGCTCTATTCCCCTCTCATACAATTGTCTAAACAAGATTTTGTTAATGTATTGATAGCTGCGAGAGAGATTTATGGACTCTTCTTATGTTTGCTATCGAAGATGCTCTATCGTGTCATGGCACCGTGGGTGTTTATCTTGGCATTGTCGGTTCTTTGCCAGCGTGAAAGTGCCATGTACATCTGGCAGCCTATCAGTGTCGGTTCATATTCCACCGTTTCAAGGTGTCTTTGGTAACCGTCGTTGCTTGGTGTCTATGGGGCAACCGTTCATGGTTCTCGCGTGGATATGTAACTGTCGCCGATTCATTTGGTATAATGACAATGTCTTCTGATATTTAACAGGAAGAAGGCTATCCCATTTGGTTCGGTTTTTTAAAAGAGCTGTGTGTGGGAGGTGTGTTGCTTCTTCTAAGCGGAAGTTGGTGTGATAATATCTTCTCTGCAAAAGCCTTCATCGGGTCTGCTACAGATATTAAGGTGCTTGATGTCGGGCTGTTTTCCTTCATTTTATATATTTCCATCTAAATGTCATCAGTTATGCTTCTCCCTGCCATTACGAGAGTTGCTTGGTATTCCCTCTTCATATCGGATGTGAGATGTTATGGCATCATGACTTCATATGTTTGAGGTGGCTCGAGTTACATCTCACGTGGTCTTGCCTGGTGTCTTTATGACTTGGTTCATTGATAGTAAACGTTTTTGCTTTTTCGTATTCAATGAATAGGGTTTATTCGTTGCTGAAGAGTTTTGATTGGAGTATTACGACGGAGACAATTGTGTATGTGTATTCTCAGAATTTTCGTGATCTCTGAGTGTGCTGTGAAAGATTTTCTTTAGTGTCTGAAGCATTCATCGGTCTTTTGTGATAAGGACATTATCTTTGGTATAGTATTATGATTATTTAGGAAGTGTGATTCATCCTACAAAATTGCTTTGTGTATGATCGTATATGATCATTGGTTGTGGAAAATTATTGTTGTTGATTGAAGTATCTGTGAGATACTTATTGTTTTGATATTGATCGAACTGAAAAAGGGCTTATTGATTGACCGTTATGTATTATCAATCATAAGCATGAAGATCATTGTAATTGTGTTGAGGTTACAATAAAGGATCTATATCTTTGGTGGGCTGGGTTGTTTCCCTCGAGCAGGAGGGTTTTTCCCAGGATAATATTTGTGTTCTCTGCTTTCTTGTATTCGAATTTCAGCTCATTGCATTTTATGTATTCTGGTTAAAAACATTAACATGGTATCAGAGCTTGGAAGCCTTGACTCTCTCACGAGAGGCGCTAGTGGTCGATCTATTATTTGTAGATGCTCATTGAGCTGGTTCGATATTCTTGAAGATGGAAAAGAAGCTTCAATTTATTGTTTCTGTTGAAGATATGATATCTCTCATGAGTAGACATGTGATGCTGTCTATTATCAAAGGATTAGAGGTGGCATTGGGGGTGGTTCGTCTTCTTACAGTGTGCTTGAGCCGCGAAGAAGATTAAACTATATCGAGATAAGTATTTTATGATTGTATCTTTGAATATTGATCATGAATTTTGTGTAGTTAATTCATGCATTAATATTGGGAATAGTGAATCATGTATGCTTCTAGCATTACTTTGATTGATTCTATTACTAATCTCTCTGAAATGCTTCCACGATGAATTGAGAAGCACATGGATGATGAGAGATTGCAGCCTAAGTTGAGTTGGTGACTCTTGAAGAAGAAGTACCTATTCAGATTGTCTTTTGATCAACTCTTCTAAGAGGAAGAAATCAGATTCAGAGGGAGCTTGTGTGGCAGAGGGAGAGTGCCTTGTCCTTAGCTGAGAATAAGCAAGCTTATAATGCAGAATGGCTTTGGAAGCTCCTTGCATGGTCAAACTTTGGAGTTAATCTATGATTTATTGTGATATTCAAAAGCTTTGAGTATGCTGTCTGTTGATGTTTATAGCTTTGATCGGATAAAATGATCATAATATTATATGCAATATATTAATATATATAATGATGGACATTATTATTATATTAATAAACATACTTATAATATTAGAGTAAATAAACATCATTAAATTGACAATATTATTATTTAGATAAAACAATATAAGATATATTATTCTATATTATATATGCATATTAATATATATAATAATAATGATATTATTATATATATGATATATCAATATAAATATGCAATATATATTATAATAAATAAATAATATTAATCTTATATACTGATTAATATCGGTTTAATCAAATAACATGTTATACCTACATAATCGATTGATATATATATATATTCAACTTATGCTATCAACTAAAGAAATTAATATCGACCTCATAGCGTTATGTTCTAAATGTTATCAGCTGGTATTATGTCGGCTTGTTTTAAGTCACCCGTGGATAGACGAGTCTGGGTGTAAGGATGGGAATGAAGAGCCACGCCTATGATTGGCGTGACTCCTTGAGGAGTCACGTCTATCATAGGACGTGATCTCTCATACATGCTCAACCATATATATATATCATTAGCACGAGGTAATCTACAATATGAAAAACATACAAACAAAGAGCGATGTACAACAGTGAAGAATAATATATTGTTCAAGATCGATATTGTCATATCTCAGCATCATAGTAATAAAGTATATCATCATTATATATATATCTGTTACTATATCAGTAATAAATATATATGTATATTGTGATTAAATATATGTAATATATTTAGGTTATATAAGAAAATTTAAAAACCTTATATTCTTGATCTTAAATTTAACACTGCCCCTGTTGAGAGGGAGTCCCAGTTGAGTGGAAGTCTTGGTCTTCAGATGATCTTTTATGTGCTTTAATGCATTCTTCTCTGGGAGAAGTTTGAGGTGAAAGCCCTTGTTCCACCCTCTGCGAGTAGGCAAGGTGGTAATGCATTTTTCTTTGGGAGAAGTTTGAGGTGGAAGCCCTTGTTCCACCCTTTGCGAGTAGGCAAGGTGGTAATGCATTCTTCTCTAGGAGAAGTTTGAGGTGAAAGCCCTTGTTCCACCCTCTGGGAGTAGCTATGGTGGATATTGTTATATGTTTTGTTTCACCCTCTAGAAGTAGCTATGGTGAATATTGTGATATGTTTCTTTTGTTGTTTCACCCTCTAGGAGTAGCTATGGTGAATACTGCTATGATGAGATAACAATTCTATTGAAAATCTGTGATGAGATTTTGTTATTGACATATTTTTGTTGCAGCTTCATTGTGCTCGTTAGGTTGAGACACACGATGACAATTGAATGATCTCTCTCTTGCTAAGAGGGAGTGTTAATGTATTGATAGCTGCGAGAGAGATTTATGGACTCTTCTTATGTTTGCTATCGAAGATGCTCTATTGTGTCATGGCACCATGTGTGTTTATCTTGGCATCGTCGGTTCTTTGCCAGCGTGAAAGTGCCGTGTACATCTGGTAGCCTATCAGTGTCGGTTCATATTCCACCGTTTCAAGGTGTCTTTGGTAACCGTCGTTGCTTGGTGTCTATGGGGCAACCGTTCATGGTTCTCACGTGGATATGTAACTGCCGCCGATTCATTTGGTGTAACGGCAATGTCTTCCGGTATTTAACAGGAAGAAGGCTATCCATTCGGTTCGGTTTTTTAAAAGAGCTGTGTGTGGGAGGTGTGTGTTGCTTCTTCTAAGCGGAAGTTGGTGTGATAATATCTTCTCTGCAAAAGCCTTCATCGGGTTTGCTACAGATATTAAGGTGCCTGATGTCGGGCTGTTTTCCTTCATTTTATATATTTCCATCTACACGTCATCGGTTATGCTTCTCCCTGCCATTACGAGAGTTGCTTGGTATTCCCTCTTCATATTGGATGTGAGATGTTATGGCATCGTGACTTCATATGTTTGAGGTGGCTCGAGTTACATCTCACGTGGTCTTGCCTGGTGTCTTTATGACTTGGTTCATCGATATTAAACATTTTTGCTTTTCCGTATTCAATGAATAGGGTTTATTCGTTGTTGAAGAGTTTTGATTGGGGTATTACGATAGAGACAATTTTGTATGTGTATTCTCAGAATTTTCGTGATCTCTGAGTGTGCAGTTAAAGATTTTCTTTAGTGTTTGAAGCATTCATCGGTATTTTGTGATAAGGACACCATCTTTGGTATAGTATTATGATTATTTAGGAAGTGTGATTCATCCTACATAATTGCTCTGTGTATGATCGTATATGATCATTGGTTGTGGAAAGTTATTGTTGTTGATTGAAATATCTGTGAGATACTTATTGTTTTGATATTGATCGAACTGAAAAAGGGCTTATTGATTGACCGTTAAGTATTATCAATCATAAGCATGAAGATCATTGTAATTGTGTTGAGGTTACAATAAAGGATCTATATCTTTGGTGGGCTGGGTTGTTTCCCTTGAGCAGGAGGGTTTTTCCTAGGATAATATTTGTGTTCTTTGCTTTCTTGTATTCAAATTTCCGTTCATTGCATTTTATGTATTCTGGTTAAAAACATTAACAGACAACACCAATTCTTGGTCTCCGCCTCTGCACTGCCCAAGTGCTACACCAGCCATGAGTAGACCAATGATGACATCTTAAAATTGGTGCTAGAATATTCCTCAAACAATAGAATTGTTCAAAATATTCTCTATCTACACCAACTTGCAAGGTTAGTGCCATAAAGCATAAGGTAGGGCATGTTACCTTGTTCCTTAAGCACATTATTGCCATGCCAACCGTCATGGCAGCATACAAACTACAATGTCAATTTGCCATTTTCTCAGAGACACCATGCCAACTTGCCACAATACTAGGATGAATGCCATATCATCCTTTTAGTTTTGCAGTACTATCTTCACATTCAACTTGCTGATGGTAGTTTTATATCATCATCTATCTAGGCCCCTCTTTTGGCCCTTTTTTGAGCACTTCACATATATGGTCATAACATTTGAGTTTTGACTAGTAGGCATTGGAAAATTTGTTCCAAGCTTCATAATTTGAATGTCATCTATTTCTATTTTTAGTTACATTTGACACAGTTCTTTGGAGGTATTTTTGTGTTTGTTTTTTAATCGTTGGTAACCTTTCAGCTTTTGGTTTCTCCCATCATCTTATTTCTCTTTGAGCCAGATTTTTGAAGTAAAAAAATATTATACTTGTATATTTGTATGACCCACATCGAGGAATTTGTAAGCAGAGGAAAACACAATTTTATTGGGGCGTGATTGGAGGGGAAGGGGTTGGGTGGTGATTGTAAGGGACATGTTTTGTTGCCTCTTGTCTCTTGTCTCAGTCTTTCATCCTTTTTTCCTCGGCGATTCATGTAATTCTGGTTACTTATACTTGTTGTAATGGCTGATTTGAAGGTTCCAAAGTTGTAAACTCCATATAATTATCAAATGGAAATTAAAAATGCGACAATTACTGCAATCTATGGTTTATAGCAAGTGATAGACAGTACACCCCAGTGTTGGTTTTTCTGTCATTGATGATGCCACTTAAAAGAATGTCAATTGTCCTAGTTTTTTGAGCGCCATGCGAGCTCCTTTCAGATTGACTTGTGTGAATAAGACAAACACATTTTTGCAGTGCTGCAGGAAATCTTTTTTGTTTGTATTTGGTTGTGTATTGTTACACATGGCTTCTATATCGGTTTCAAAAAGATGTTACCTTCCTCGTAAATAAACACCAAGTGTCACTGTTTTTGAGTGAATTGGTAAGATCATTGCTTTCGGGGCTTTTGGAAAAGAATTATAGCAGTCTCGAATATCTGGGAATGTGCAGGCGGCTGAAACACTGCAGAACCGTTTCATATCAAAGATAACAGTTTGGCAATCAAAAGGATAATATCGTCTTTGCAGTCGTAGACAGCTGTTGAATTTTTGAATTGCTAATTGTCTGGACTGTAACCGGTGTTATTGATATTATTTCATAAAAAAATTTAACGCTAAAAATGTGAGACGAAGAAAAACAGAAAATTAAGGAATATCGAGGGGTGTATTTTATTGTTATGGTTACACACTCTCAGAAGTGGAATTGACGTTTTTTAAAAAAAGGGTATACTGTGCGTAGATGAAAAAACCGTGTGTTTAGAAAAGGAAAAATACAGTAGTATGCTGTGAAAACATATGATGGAATATCTCAGACAAAATGTCTCGGTGAATGTATTGTAAATCGTATTGAGAAAAGAAAAGGGAGTTAAACACCGAACTGAAAAACAGAGAGATGGTTGGATGAAATAAAAACCGATATCAAGCTATATTAGTGCGGGCAGTTTCTGGTAGTCAAAAAGAGAATCGAAAAAACAGGTGTACGTGCGTTGGAATTTTTTGATCTCATTCGAATGAGATATGGTTTTAAAAAGGATATATATACGCAAAAACGTTTTCACAGAAGGGTGTGTTGAATTGAATAAGGAGGCTCTCGAGCGTTAAGGATTTGGGTCGGTATTTGCAGACTTTGAGTGAGCGCTGTGAATTTTAAATGATATTCCTTCTGGTCTGAAAGTGAGTGGATACGCAGCAGGTGTAGATTCAAAAATCAGAGGCAAGGAAAAGAGGGTATGCGCAACAGTTATATTGGAACTGAAGGCACGAACGTATGCAGCTGTAGAAAACTGTCAAGACCAGGGTCGCAGTTCTCTGTTTGTTAAAAATAGTAAACATACAACTGAGGACGTGAGAGTATCACGAAAGGGAAGACATCTTTGTTTTTTAAAAACCGAGTGCGTGTAAAGTATATGGTGCTCGTACGTTGAAGAGGTATCAAAAATTGCAGACTGGGCGTTACAAAGGTAACTGAAACAATATAATCTCAGTTCTCAAAAGAACAACAGCGACTAAAGAATGGTTCACAGTTTCAAAAGGGTGAAGTTAGACATTGTGTGATGCGCAACTATCTGGGTGTGGAAACTGGATTGTCTGCAAAGGAGATTGTGAAAACAATTTGCGGAGTTAGAAAATGCAATGAACAGAGGTAAGTGCTCACTGTGGAAATCTGCTCTTTATTTGAATGCAGCAAGATATTATATAGAAAGGATTAGAAACTGAAAATAAAGTTGCTGTGTAAAAAGTATTGATAAGAAGTTATTGAGAGATTTAGAAGGCAGGAGGAGTTTATTCCTACATTTACAAATCTGAAGCATTGAGAATCTTTGTTGAAAGATACATCTGTATATCTGCGGTGTCTTCGTTCTTAATTTGGGGGCTGAGTTCGGAGTGCTGTAGAGATCACCGGCAGAGCAGAGAATTCAAACAGGGAAGTGCCTCATTGTGTGTGACTCTATTTCAATGCTCAGGTTATAACTGTTTTGAACCTAGTAAATTCAGGGACTGTCAAAATTCAAATTGATACAAGTCACAGAGTTGTCAATCAGTGTAAGGGGAGTTTAATTCAGACAGCTGGGTCTTCATAATTCTGTGAAGACATTGAAATCTCTTTTGTGTTATAATTCTGATATCCTTTTTGTAATAAGGTTGTAGTCTTCAAAGTCGGGTTGTAGCCTGATTAGTGATTTGATAAGGAGAGTTGTAGCTCTCGGTGAAAGAGGGTTGGTGCCTTGATTATACTGGTTGAAGCCAGTTAAGAGTTGTAGCTCTTTGTAAGAAGGGGTTGTTGCCCACTGGATTAGTGATGCCGTGGTTTTTCCCTTTTTGGGTTTCCACGAGATAATTTGTGCGTATTGTCTTATTTGTATTGTGTTCTCTGGTTTCAGTTTTCAGCATTAAAAGTTTTTAATTATACTGATTCACCCCCTCCCCCTCTCAGTATAATTCCGTTTTCACCCAGATCCCACTAAGAAATTTGGAGATTTGTTTGGCTTAACAAACATGATGAGGCATTCGGTTTGTTTGGACAAATGTTTTTGTTTCACATTTAGGATTATGAGACACCACATAGAACATGAGATACGTTTGGTGAAATAAATAGATTTAGTGCTTTTCAATTGGAGACAAAATTGACTTCCATATGCATAGTTACTTTCTCACCATTTGGCATTATCTTGCCAAATTCGTACACAATTGAAAGCATAGGGTAAGGACAAGGAAGTTACTTAGTCGATCTTTTTGATCTTGTCAACTTTGAAGAGTCCTTTCAAATTTTTGTTGCTACCTACACATTCTACCATGGATGCCTTAATTATAGAATTTAACATGCACTCCATTGAAACCTTTTGTGATCATCTTTGATCCATAAACTTCTAACTTATGGAAATTAAAAATCAACCAAAATTTAACTGCTTTCTACTTGTTTGTAAAAGAAAGTGCAGGTTGTTGAGAGAAAGGATTATTGGGCTGAAATCAAAACAATACTCAAGTGAACTCACAACAAGATTTATCTTGGAGAAACGTCAATTTGGAGGAAAAATCAATCACTTTGTTAGTGGTAATGTGCCTTGACTACCCTCCTTTATTAAAGGCAAAGAGATTTACAGAAAATGGGTGTAGTTGGTATAAAATGCCTATTGTTGTGTTCGATAATATTGGTTATCCGCCAATGTATCAATTGTCTGTATTAAGTTTGTTATCATTGTTGAGTAGTGGTTGTGTTGGTTGATTGACGATTGTGTTCCTCTTGGCAACCATTGGTTCCTTTCAATAGGTTGTGTACCACCAAGGAAGGGGGTATGCTATTGTCTGGTAAATTGTAATCCTTGGCCGACCATCTTTGGTTCTCTTCTCTGTAATGAATTCATGAGCTGATAAAGATATATTTTACTCCTATATCTAGTATGCACTGACATTTGTATTATTATTTCATGTATTTAAATTACTAGGTATAGCAATAAAATTTGGCGTCGTTGCCTTAAAAGAAATTGGGTCAGCATTGTGCGATTCATGCCCTTGGATCCCAATAAAGGCGAGAAGAGGCCACAAGGTGGTCAAGACCAAGTGATCTTTAAGAATTGTAGAACAACAAGAACGAAGATTACAAGAAAAAGTTGATGAAACATACCTTTCCGACCAAGTAAGAAGTTGTCTGTATAGACGATGTCAGACAAGGAGTATGAAGGAAATCTTGATCTGAAAGACATATTGCATGACATTGAGAACCTGTCCATCTTAGGAGAACTCATCATTAGAGGATTTGAACTGAAGACCCTTCGACGAAGGGAGTACAAGTATGAGTTAAGGCCTCGAAGTACCCGAGGTGTTGTGGATGCTAGAGGTGGACATGTAGAGGACGCACACGTGGTCGAGAGTGTAGGGAAAGCACCAGAACATAGCGGTTGGAACAGTCCACCTAGGTTCGACGCACAAGGGGGCAATTAGGCAAGAAAGACGGTGACTCTTTTGACAATTTCAAATGTGGATCGACAAAAACTACCGAAGTTCACAGGGAACGGGTTGAAAGACCCTGTGAGGCACTGGAAGACTTGTGAGACTATTTGGGTAGCATACGGTCAGGATGACAAGAACTATTGGCTGTGAGTGTTTCCAACAACGGTAGGAGGTACAACCATTGACCGGTTCACAGAACTGGATGCTTCATCCATAACCTCCTGGAATGCGCTCAGGAGGACGTTCGAGGTCTACTTTAAATTGCTATGAGACGATTTTCGCCGAAATTTATAATACCAAACAAGGGAAGAATGAGAGTGTATAGGCTTACAATCATAGGCTCAAGGAATTGCTTGGCAAGTTGGAGAATTGGCCAGTCGGTAGGTTGAAGAAGAGGTGGTTCATTGAGGGGTTGATTCCCTCTCTGTGCAAGAAGATGAAAGTGATGCCTCCACCCTCGTATGTCAATGCCTATAATCGTGTGATGGACATTGATAGTGAAAACAAGACATCCTCCCAAGGAAAGAGGAAGATGCATGATGACGAATAGCATTGAGGGTAGTAATGATGATGAATCAACAATAGTCCAGGCCCTACGACGAGACATGATGAGAGTGATGAAAGAACTAAAAGCTGAGAAAGAGACCAATAAAGAAAGTAATGAACTATGGTGTACAGAGTGCAAAATTGAAGGGCACACAAAAGGTAATTGTCCTAAAATTATGTTCTATGAGATTTATCAAGTGATGGGTCATTCAATAAAGGAATGTCCATATAGTTTAAAGACCAGAAGTATGCAAGTATTCTACACATGGAGAGTCCACTCTACCGAAACCACAAAATGTATCCCCAAGCGGTCATGGAAATCAACATTGGAATCAAATACAGTATGACTCAAGAGGACGTCCTATCATACGGTTGCCGACAATGTAACGAGTGGGGTCACCTTGCACGGGATTGTCAGAGCAGGCAGAACAACGAAAGTTTGCTATGCAAGTGGTCTGGTTTGGGGAACTATGAAGACAATTGCCTAAAGAAAAAGGGAGTAAATATGTTGGACGTAAAAAACCCAAAGGAGGAATTGTTGGCAATCATCCGACTCCAAACTAAGAAGGGAGTATATCCCGACCCTCGTACGGAGGAGAGACTTAGGGAAGTGAAGGCTGATGTTGAACGAGCGATGGCGGAGGATAGAAGAGCCTCAAATGATGCCCCTAGTGCTCCACTGCGGCCAGAGTCCGAGAAGGCTATCATGAGATAGATGTTGCAAGCCATTGTACCTGTACAGGTATCCTATCTTTTGCAAACCATGCCACAACTAAACATGACCATTACCAACATAGTCGCTAACAACACACTCGACCAAGACCATGGCAAGCTGCCATAGGAAAAAAAGCTAGTCTCACCATTGACTCGATGCTACTGGCGGTAGGCATTGGCAGGAAACTTGTTGTCGAGATGGAGATTAGAGGACATAAGCTAACAAACACCATCTTGAACATACTACCAGAGGAGACATGGAAGGTGCTTGGCAAGCCAACACTTTGGCCACCAACCTTCCATTTGGTAGGTGCTAACCAACACAACATCAAACCATTGGGGATACTGATGGCACTAAAGGTCACCATGGGCACTCAATAGTTCTTTCTGGATTTTGTTGTCATTCCATTGGAAAAGGTGTACGATGCCCTCCTCAGTAGGGGTTGGCTGATCATGGTGAAAGAAAACCTCAATTGGAATAAAAACATACTCTCCATCAAGACTGAGAGGAGGAAGTACGTCATTGACCTATAGAGCTAGGCGGTGAGCCATGAGTTGGCATTGGATTCAGACTCTGAGGGCGGAGAGTTCGAGATGGAGGGAGGAACGACAATGGAACCTAATGATGAAGGGGTGTTGGAACTTGGAAGCTGCGTGGAGGATGAGACAAGCTCCCTCAATGGAGTATTCCATTGGCAAATGGAGGACTATGAGGTATTTGTGCCAACGTGTAATTTTCTCGAAACTACAACTCTGTGAAGATAAATTGATGAAAGCATGTAAAATTTTGGAGGATACATTTGATAGTACGAAGATGGAAGTCAAAAAATAACGATGACTATACATAGGCCATTACTTGATTTATACTCGACAAATTTATAAAACCCACTCTCGGTGGGACTGGTTTCTTTTGGTAGATTCAAAATTTGGCAGATAAAGTACAAGTACGGGTAAAACCGACTAGATTGAGAATTGGAAGGTTGGTAGGCAGATTGGCAAGTGTAGAGGTCTGGAGAGGAAAGCAACACAAGTGCCATTTGTACAACACAAGGAGTCATCTGTACAATAGATTGAGAATTTGAAGGTTGGCAGGTAGATTGGCAAGTGTAGAAGTCCGGAGAGGAAAACAACATAAGTGCCATTTGTACAACACAATAAACCATCAGTACAAGAACATAAACCATGTACTAATCCCACACTTTATTCCATTTTTCGTATGGTCATTAGGTTTTTCTCTACATAGAGTTGCGTGTGGAGATAGCTTGTCGAATGGCATTTTTACAAGTTTCAAGCCTGTTATACAGTGTATGACCCAACCCTCATCATTTTGGCGTATGAAGCACAACACCCCCTTCCGTACAATGTACGGCTACAATTCTATGCACACTAGTTTTTCAGTCTGCTGTAGGACATACAACCTCATGATGGCATTGTTCATTCTATTGTATGGCATACGGCCTCAGATTTGTGCGCAACTATTATTTTGTCATGTTATGCAAGACTAGTGTACGACATATGAAAGAGATTGACAACTTTACCTTATGGTTGAGGCAAAAATGCCTCTATATCGTATAGGCATAGTTCACAACAAAACTCCCCAATGTACGAGTACCTAGTTTATTGCACACTATACGATGTAGACACTTTGGCATGCTTGCATCGTATGCTATATGAACCATTCCTCCTCACGTATGCTAGTCTTACCAGTTATATGTGCAACCATGCTCCCAGCCCTATAGGCCATCCAACAAGGCGTACATGCCACCTCCCAAGCTGAACATGTCTTCTTTCAAATTGCCAGAGGTATCTTGTTCTATTATACCATGCGCTTATGGATCGTTCCTCCCTCCGTATGCCGCCACAAATCATTGTGCATCTCCTTCCTTCCGGCTGTACGTTGTAAAAGTTGTGCATTAGAGCCATTTCCACACACTGTCGAGGACATACTTCAAACAGTACAATTCTTTTCTATCGTACGTTGTATGACTATTAGGATGCCACACTTTCATGCGAAAGCAACAATTCATTGAGCTCCAATACTTCAGTTGACAAGTAAGAGATTTGGTAGGGTTGACAACTGCATTTTTGGGCTTTATCAGTATTGTTTTTTGCATCTTAAAAAATTAAGAAAATGGTGTGCACATAGATATACCCCCACAAGGGGCCCTACCCCTTGACCCCCATTTTATTTTTGAAGTACACTAGAACTTTGAGTTTGCACAGTATGAGTCATTATCTACACTCTAGTCATTAGTCTTCATTGATATTATTTGATGTATACTTGCTGCTTGGAAGACAACTTTCTTTTGGGGGGGATGATGTAGTCAACATAAAATGCCTATTGTTGTGTTTGATAATATTGGTTATCTGCCAATTTATTAATTGTTTGTATTAAGTTTGTTATCACTGTTGGGTAGCTGTTGTGTCGGTTGGTTGATGGTTGTGTTCCTCTTGGCAACCGTCGGGTCCTTTAAATATGTTGTGTACTGCCAAGGAAGGGGGTATGGTATCGTCAGGTAAATTGTAATCTTTGGCCGACCATCTTCAGTCCTCTTCTCTGTAATGAATTCATGAGCTAATAAAGATATATTTTACTCCTATATCTGGTACACACTGACATTTGTATAATTATTTCATGTATTTAAATTACTAGGTATAACAGTAAACAATGGGAAAACTTTCCTTCTACTTATGTTACTTCTCCCCCTCTCTCCAAAATTAATGCTTGGTAAACTTTTTAACATGATCAGTGACATTGGCATTACACGCACTTTGGCTCCACGTGAAACGCATTTGACCTAGAGCTGTCAATTGGTTAGGCCACAAATAGGGGACCTCATCCCTACACTTCACTTGCTCAAACCCGCAAGCTTAATGGCCCAGCAAAAGCACAAGGCTTGCAAGAACAATGGCCCAACATTGGTTTGAACCTTGATGGCCGGTTCACCAACAAAGTGTTTTAACTGCGACACTACATGTCCAAAGACAACTTATGTTAGTTCTCTTACAATGGATATAAACATACAATAATTGTTTATCCTCTAAACATTGATGATTTTAAATCTCATATACAAGATTTATCTGTAGATTTAAGTTTTTGTAGGCCTTGGGAAAAGATCAACAGTCATTGGATGAAGAATCAATATCTATATGGTTCGTCTTCCTAGTTTGAATGCTTGTATAGGTGGATGACTTTGCCACACCTGAAGTATAGTCCTGGAGACTTGCACACCCATGATATAATCCAAACTTTGATGCACTTGCAATATACTTAATGTTTGATACAGTTCTGCAACAATATCAAACACTTGTCCCTGCATTTGATTCTTGTTTTTGTTCCAATTCTTTTTCTACATATATTTTCTAAATCCTTTTGGATCACACCTCCCTTCTTAAGGAGGCTTTTGGTCCAACAAGAGCTTAACAAGATATCAAATGAGGGAAAGAGTTCTACTCTCTCCTTAGAGCACCACTTGGCTTGGCTTTCCTTCTAATCTTTGAGTCCAATCTTCCAATTTTCTTGTTTCTCTTGTTTTCTTTTCTAGTTCTACATCCTTATGGAGTATGATTCTTTGTTCCACATCCAAGTCTTCTAAAGAGTCAAGTATTTGTTCTTCATTTTCATCTAGCATAGAGGGCTCATGTAGTTGTAGGTACTCACAATTGACAATGGAATGTATCTTCATGAAAGGAGGAATATGATTTTGAGAATGCAGTTTCACCTATGGCCCTGTTGATGTGAGTTTTATGCCACTACAACATGCAGAATCGAATACTTAGTATTCCAAGAGGAAACACCAAATCTCCAACTCTCTTTTGAATAAGGATGCTCATATGCTAAACAATGTATATGGATTGTGTGATCAAATGAGACAACCCAAAGGTTCCTTCTTACTGTGGATTTTCACTCAGTCTTAATGATGTGATATGCTTGTTATCACAAAGGGACTTACGTTGTTCAATCAATGGATACCAACTTGACTTTAACTTCTTCCAACCAATAAATTGCAGAGGGAAAGGGTTTAGAAAGCTAATCTACTCCTAGAAAGCAAGAAATTGTGGGTGTCTTTGTGACTCTGCTAGACTTAGTTTAGCCATCGATATCAACTAAGCTAGTGCGATCTCCTAAGGTAAATGTAAGATGTTCAAACTATCACCATTCCATTAACACCATCCAACAATGCATATCAATGTGCAAGCCATAGTCAAAGGAAAGCTCATAATTATGCCATTCGACCACGCAAGACTTACTTACAATCAACAAGCAGCTAGTGGTTTGGTCTAAGCGAGTTCACCAAAGAAACATCCAAAATATCTTTCCTTCAACTAAACACTACTTCTAATCAACATGAAATAAAATCCTACTCTAAGTGAGGAAGTGAAGAAACCATGCAATACTCCAAAGGTCACAAATGTTCACCATGAAAACCAACAATGAAAGAAGGAATAATTTTGGTAGTATTATGACAACAATTTCTCCAAGTCCCTCTCTTAGCTAAGCTAATCTCATCTCTAGTGAGTTACAGATGAGAAGGCCTTGACCTTTTATAGTTGTTCTATTACAATGAAGGGCCAAGATTAATCCAACAAGCCCTAATCTACCCAACCATTACAAGCATTAAATGTTAGCCAATTAGAATTGAGCACCACCTTGTGGGCCAATTAGAAAATTACATTGCTTTGTGGGCCAATGAGAAGAGAGGTTAGGTAGAAGCTTGCAAGAGATGACAGCCATTAATGGGCCAATGAGAAAATTACATGGCCTTTTATTAACCAACTAGAAAAGAGTGTAGTTAGAAGCTTGTAGAAGAAGGCACCATTTAATGAACCAATGAGATGATGCCACTCGTATTTACACCAAGTCATCTTTGAGAATATTCTTTCTTTTATCCTTATCTCTCATGGCATATTCAATGAATCTAGACATACTATGGTGAAGCTCGTCCATTGGGACACTTGGTGCATTCTAATTGGTTGAAGAAATGGGTGCCACCTCAGCATGCTTATCTTATAGGCTTAATATATACCCCTTGATGATGAGAAAATATGTCAACATTATTAAGCCTTCACTTTTGATGGTTCATATTCTCCAATAGTTTTATTTTCATGCTGTCTTCTCTACCCTTGGAAATCTTCTCGTTGCATTTGGCTTGTTCTTGCATTCTTGACTTCTTCTTGAATTGTATTTTCTTGAATTTGGGTTTGGATTTGCATCTTGTTGGCTTGATCTTCATCTTGAAATCTCCTCTCTCTTATCTCCTTGATTCAACCTGCAATACTAGAACTTAATGAGATTTTAACTTTGTTTTATCAAACTTGTAAGATAGTAAATTAAATCTTGAAGTTGCGAGGTGCTGGTATGTTAAAATCAAACTTCTTAAAACTTTAAATCAGAGTTCTAAAATAGCAAATCTAGATCTGTAATAGCATGAAATACTTGCAATTTCAATCAATTCCAAAACTCTACACATCATACCACTCTTGCTAGCTCACTTTCACTTTGCTGCTTATGAGAAAAAGTGACTGAGATTTGCGAAATAATGTCTGGTACAGAACTATATAGTTCTAAAAAATGATTTAGATCTCTGTCTCTAACAGCAACAGCTTTGTAGAAAGGTAAAAATTCAAGTTTTGTGTTGATCTCTCTTGATTTCAGGCCTTGAATTCGCTGGAGATGACTGAATCAGAACTTTATTTGCTAGTAAATGCTATTATCAGCCCTTTGGCATGAAAACTTGAAGAAGATTGATTTTTTATCAGCACCTATATGCAGCCCTGCATCAAAATTGGTTAGCAATCTTCCTCAATTTGCCTTTTGCTGGTTTGAATTTCTCCTGGTATGCCTGCAATCGGATTTGAAATGATTTTCTTTTGAAATGTTTGAAATGGCCCTGCTTATATGGTTCATCTCTTAAATTGATTTCATCTTTCAAGGCTACAAAAAATGAATTTCTACCATCAAATATTAAATGATAATATTGATGATAGATCTCTATTTGCATTGAATGTATGGCCTTTGCGGAGCCCCTACTAGCTACAGTTGGGTTGGCCCGCCACAGCATGATCCGAGGGTGCCCCTGCATGCAGGGGTGGGTGGGAGGAATGTAGTAGCCCGGCATGCATTTATTGGGGTTCGCACTAGACCATAAACTTAATCCTTTTGCCATTTCAGATTTTAAAGTTAGGCCCTCTAATTGGATCAAATTCCTCCTTATATTTCAATAAATGCAATCCTTTATTAAATTTGGGCCTCCCTTGGTTAAATTCAAGGCATATCAAGGCCTATTGGAGGTTCATCATTGAATTCAATGAGGCCTTGCATTGAATATAGGAGCTTTGCATTGAGATGAGGCCACATGTTGGAGAAATGGGCTCTATGTTCAAATTTTGGGGCCTCGCGTTGGGAGTAGGACCAGATCTGGGCCTGCAAGTTCGAAATTAAGGCTTTGACCATTGACTTAGACCCACACATTTGCCAATGAAGTCACACGTTTGAGGTCTAAGACCTGATCTAGGTCCTGCGTCCAGACTTAGGCTCTCTTTAGGGCCTTGGCTATTAATTTAGGTCCACATGTTTCATCATACGCCTGATTTAGGCCTTACCTTCATCAAATTTAAGCCCAGATTTAGGATACAAGTCCACATGTTTCATATATAGGACCCCATGTTAGCTTTATAAGGCCCAGATTTGGGGCTGCAGTGATCAATTTTTAGGGCCTGATTTATGGATTTAAGCCCCACACACTTCATTTTTAGGCCTGTGCTTTGAGCTTTGAGCCCACACGTTATGTTTATGAGGCCATATGTTTGCTGATTGAGCCCAGATTTAGGGCCATGGGTGCTAATTGAGGCCCACACATTTGCGAGTGAAGCCACATGTTGACATTAGGACTGCCCTATCCAAGATTAATGCCCACACGTTTCATTTGTTTGGGGCTCATGCCTAGAGTTTTGAGCCCACACATTTGATTATAGGATTGATTTAAGCCTCACTCTCATCGAATTTAGACCTGATCTTAACAGATCAGGCCCACACGTTCAATTATAGGGCCCAATTCTCATCGAACTTAGGCTCTGATTTGGGGCTTAGAGTCATACGTTTGGAGTTTTTGGCCTAGATGTTGGCAATTAGCCCCCACGTTTCATGCTTGGGCCTTGCTGATTGGCCAAAGGGCTCTTACGTTTCCTTAGGAGTCCATATGTTTTGGATCAAGGCCCATTCATCAGCCCTATGGCTTACACGTTGATGTACAAGGGGCTGCAAACTCGAGGTTGGGTCTACACTTATGCAAAATAGGGGCCATGCTTTGCCCATCAAGGCTGTTCGAACTTCATGAAGGAGGCTTGTGATTGGTTGCAACTTCTTCATGCCTTCCTTTTACATTGTTTTGTTTACCTCCTTAATCGAACTCACCAATTTGAATTGATTCCCTTGCCCAATAAACATTTTTTCATCTCCTTTTTAAATAGGAAGGTGGATTCCACCTCTTGATGTGGCAATTTCGCCACTTGAGAAGGTGGGTTACACTCCTTCATGTGGCAATGCCACTTGAGAAGGTGGATTCCACTCCTTCATGCATCAACTTCGCTACTTGAGAAGGTGGAGTCCACTCCTTGATGTGGCAATGCCACTTGAGAATGTGGATTCCACTTCTTGATGTGTCAACCTCAAGAGGAAAAAAGCATTTTAATTTCCACTTTCCACACTATGGCAATTTACACATAGGCAATTTTATAAGGCTGACCTATACATTGGCTCAACCTTTCTAGTTCCCATACTTAGCCAATTTTTCACCATTTTTCAATTTTTGGACATCTTGACTTTGGGCAAGGCCTGTAAAAGTTCGAATTATTGCCAATCTGCTCTACTAACTAAACCTACCAATGAAAAGCAAAAAGAGGGGTCCCAATTTGCAATGGGGCGATGACGTGAAAACCTCACAACAGGCCCTTAAAAGTGTGAAAGGTCCATACCTTAATAGCTTGATTTTCTTTGCTTGTCCTTCAAATCTTTTTTATTCAAGGAAAGCGAAACTTTGTCTCCTACCCAGTAGTTTCTTTTCTTTGTAGTTGATACATCTGTTGTGCTCTTTATATTAACTTTGAATTGGATTTGTCTAATCCTCTCAACAATTTTAGATACTTTAGTCACCTGATTATTTTGTCCTACTTATGCATATATTGCATCCCAAAAGCTACATCATGTGGACCAGAAGGTAGACATCCTAAACATGCTTCAAATGTGACTTATCAATAGAAGAATGCATGCACTATTTAAGAATGCTGAATGTATGAAAGCAATTCATCCCATGTCTCGAGACACTCATGAAATATCCCCTGTATCATTTTTTTATGGTTTATATGTGCTGATAGATTCAGACTATTATTCTTATCACGTTTAAGTGGTCATGATTCAGGATTGCTAGGTTCATTTGTAGTGCTTTTATGTCTTAATGAAACTTAGAATGTCCAATCAGTGAAATCACAACTTCTAACAATAAATTTAAACACAAAGCACAGTCTACTAGATAGGAACAAAGCAGCAGAACATATAGGTGTCAGAAAATATTTATATTGAACAATAATTCAGTTACAGTGTTTGTTGTGCACAGAGTCATTTAAAGGCATTGTCTTCAGATCTGGCAAGTATGATGCTCGGAATAGCTTCAGACCCAAAAACAATGGCAATCCTCTTATAGGATAATGGAACTTTAGGAGTAGACACTGCAGAACTGAAATGTCCCCGCCAAGTGATGAATATGGAATCGCAGTATGCTTCAGATGCCTGTTGTGTTGAAGTTTGGTAGCTGCAGGAGATATCTGCTTACCTAAAATGATTGCATCAGCGTACAGGTTGTGTGAATGCGATGCCTGTTCTCTGCAATGCCTATTTCTTCCTTATGGTCAGGTGACTGAGACTGCGAAGAGCCTACAATGCCAAACTGGTTTCTATTTGAAGAGTCACATTCGTTGAAGACTATGAAGAGTCTTCAGCGTTGGCAAATGAATGGTCATGTGCGTGAGTGGTGTTTGGGCACCAAAGAGACCTTCCTTACGTGGCTGTTTGGTTAACTAAGAATCTCATACTTGCGTAACTACTGGTTATCAAAGAGGCTTTCACTTTGCATATGTATGGTCTTTCTTTGTAACTGCCATCAGCATGTGTGCCGCAGCAGTCATGTATTCATGCGTCTCCCTTTCATTCAGGTCGACATTCAGGTGCATTTTTATGCGTAGCATTTGGAATGCAAAGTGTCTCATGTTTCGGAACTGCTGGTCATCGGAGAGACACTGCCGTGTACCTAAAGGGACATTATGTGGCTGTTTAGACTGGGAAAACAATGTAGAGTTGTTGCCCAGTATCAGACATGATATCCTGTAGCATCGGGCCTTTTGATTTGAGCAACTTGTAATCTGTGTCATGTTTTTTTTTGGAGAGCTGTTCAATATCTTTGTGGCTGTTGCAAGGTGTGGTTATTACCTGCAGGGGGTCTTTTGTGTGTGATTTTATTGCAGGAGTCATTGGTTCATTATCATGCATATCTGATTCAGATAGTAGCATGTATTCTGTGGACAATCATTTGTATGTTTTATTGTGAGTTATCTGTTGATGAGTTTTGTGTGATGTATCGTCAGTTTGTATGAAGTCATTTATTATTCTGAGAGTCAGTATTATTGTAAAGAGAAAATTAGTATAGTGTTCATTAAGGGCATGCAGTTTAAGCGTCTTGTGAGAATTGTATTCACACTCGTTCATTTTAATAAAGTGATTTTTCTTGGTGTGGCTGGGTTTTTTCCTCGAGGAGGGTTTTCCCAGGGT
Organism: Chamaecyparis obtusa; assembly: GCA_027943335.1. NCBI lineage: Eukaryota > Viridiplantae > Streptophyta > Pinopsida > Cupressales > Cupressaceae > Chamaecyparis > Chamaecyparis obtusa. Next base: position 2,244,171 of record BSBK01003980.1, read on the forward strand.
ATCTCTGCTGTTCTTGCATCTTTTAAGTTTCTGCTATTTCATTTATGATATTCTGGTTCTAAATTTAACATGGTGGAGATGTGAGGGGTCTCCTGTGCATAAGAAGGGCTCTGAATGACCAGACTGCTGGGGCATATCTAGGAAAAACTCTTGATCTGTATTTAGCCCTTGCTGGTGTCATCAACACCCAACAACTTGTCTCTAATTCATGGCCTCTAGAAGTGCCCAATAGAGCTAGTTTTGGTCTTTGACTGTTTGAAACTGAAATCAGATAATCAAGGTATCCATATTTTGAAATTTTCCTATTGAAACTGCAGAATGAATCACCATTTCTGGTAGTTATAGCGATGGGAATCTTTTGCGCATGCAACTGGGTTTGTTAAAGTTTCCTTCCTTCTCCTTTGCCACCACAGATGTAGATTAACAATTTTTCAATAAGGGCCCATTTGGGGGATGGAATTAGACTGGAATTGGCATTATCTAATTCTGGATAATGTCAATTCCATGTTTGTGTCCATCCAAAAACTTGGAATTTTGAAATTCGAATTTTGCCCCAAAATGGGCATTTGCATCTTCCACTCAAATAGGTGGAATTGGAATTTCGAATTCCAATTCCAATTTTTATAAAACCAAATTTAATATTTTGTGGGATCTGTGACTATAAGGATGTATAGTGTATATACATGTGTGTGTATATACACACACGTGTATGTGTGTATATATAAACAAATGTGTGTATATGTATATACACACATGTATGTGTACATATGTGTGTATATATAAACACACGTGTGTATGTGTATATGTGTGTGTATATATACATGTGTGCATGTGTATACATGTGTGTATATACACATACACATGTGTATATACACACATGTGTGTGTGTATATATACACGTGTACATGTGTATATATACACACATGTATGTGTGTATATATACAGACATATACACCATATTCAAAGAAATTAAAATAAAGAAGTAAAATTCCTTATGCATCTTCTCAGTCATCTTCTGGGTGAACCAAATGGGTCAGCCCATATTCCGGAAATCATTTTCAGGATTTGTATCTTCCAAAATTGCAGCATCTTCCAGAATTGACTATATCCAGCATTTGGTATTCCAGCACCCGAACAGACTACAATGGAAATCGCACAAAGGACCAGTGAGGTTTGTGTAATGTCCCCATTTTTGCAGCTTCCTTTGTGCTGGTGTTTCTAGCAGGGTTGGCCTATTATCTGGCTCCCGTAGCCAGCAGATTGAATAGGGGATCTATACAGTGGTTTATGGATTCATGTAGGGGCTTTGTGACTCAGTTTGGGACAGTCTCCTAGATTTTAGGAGGAATCCCTATTTTTTAGGGGTTGACTGGGAGTTGACCGGGATGCATCAGGATCTGCGGGATCAGCCTAGAGACTTTTGGCGCAATTCTTATTTTTAAGAAGGCGTTCCTAAATTTTAGGAGACTATTAATTAGCTCGCAATGTTCAGACAACATCAGTGGACAGGTGTCATTAGAGGGAATTCAGATTGGGGTTCTGATGAGCGAGTTATGAATAATTTGGGAAATAATTAAATTATTTCCTAAGTTAGATTATAATAAAATAATAATAAAGTGAGCTAATATAGTTACTTATAATATAATAATAAATTATAATAAAAGGGGGCATGGCACAAGTCCCTAGGAGGTGATTAATTTAAGTTGTAACTTAAAATGGGGCCTTATTTCATGTGGATTGATCCCTAGAGAGGAAAATCATAAAATAAAAATAAACATTTGATGTTTATTAAAATAAATTGGAGAAACCCTAGAAGGTACGATTTGCAAATGGAGGGAAAAAATTGAAATAAAAGAAAGTGGAGGGAGCCAATTTTTACATCCAGGGTTATTATTTTGCAGCAGCATTGGGATTTGAGCCTGTAGGAGGGTTTGAATGAGAATTTTGTCTTTCAGGAACAAAATCTCTTGGAGGAAATTAGAGTTGGATGTAGCCCCGGCTCTGTGGTGACGGGAAATTGCTACAGATCAGTTGTTTTCATCATTGGCATAAAAAATAAGAGAGTTTGATCAGATCAGGCTGAATAGGGAAATCATTGTTTATCAGAATTGCAGATCTGCGTTTTGGAGGTGGATTTCTTCAATTTTAATACATACAGGCCTGGCCGTACAGCCCATGACCATCACCAGACCTCCCAGCCTGGACATTGGATATAAGGAATCAGATTTGTGTTTGTAACTCGGGTTTTGGACCGTTACCAGCAAATTTCCAATCCGCAGGTAGTTGCAGCAGATTACCAGTGGAGAAATCTGAATTTCCAGCAGCTGTACTGTTATTATTGGAAGTTACATATTCTCAGACCTGGACAGCATGTCCTAGATGCAGCAGATGATACAAAATTCAGAGTTGTGGAATAAGATCTGCATATCATTGGCAAAAGGGAAGATCAGAAGTCATTGGAGTTGTTATTCAAAAGCTGTCGTACAGATCTGAGTGGTGTGTTAACCTGGTACAGGCATATTTGTATAATTTTCCAATCAATTTACATTTCCTAGTCAATAAAGTTCAGTATTACCATTTATTTCATTATTTGGTGTTTGGTTTGTTATTAGTTACTTTCAGCTTTGTAATTTATTTGGCATTGCAAATCATCATTTCAAAAAAAGAAAAAGAAAAAGAAAATTACAAAAAACCAGAATTAGCCATAAAACTCAGAATTTGCAAAGGGCAGATCCTGGGGGGGGGGGGTGATGTCCCACCTGTCCAGCTGGCTTGAGGGTTTTGTCCCAAGCGCAGATAATAAGCAGAATTGCATTTGTTGGAATAAAAAACTGGCTGCTCAAAATGTTCCATTAAACAGACACATATACCTGTTTGAGAATGCTTGAAAGGACTAGGTCAGCTGGGATTAAATTCAACCATGTTGGCCTACCAAATTTATTATTATTTTTAGAATAATTAATATTTACCATAATAATATAATTGTATTATAATAATAAGTGTTTAAAAGCACTCTTATTAATTAAAATAAAATAACACTGAGTGTGGTGGCACAAGCGACATGACAGCTTACTATTATGCCCCTCAATGAGCAGCACCAAGGTCCTGTTGACCATTTCTGTTTTGCCATCTATTGTGGGTGAAAGGCTTTTCTTTTCTTTAGCTTTGTGTCTATCATTCTCCACAATATAGAGTATATTTTACCAACAAAATGTGTATCCTTGTTAGAAATGATGAACTTAGGAAGCCCAAAGTGTACCACTGTGCCCAGACATTGAGAAAGAACAATTCAGCTACTTCTTTTCTTGTGGTAGGTTTTTTATAAGTCATTAAAATACATATTTTGCCAAACTTGTCAACTACCACAAATAAGTAATCATGTCCATGTCTGCTCATAGGCAACCCTCCTGGAAAATCCACTGAAACACTTTTCCCATGGTCTTGTGGAACCATGCAAAGGCATATACATTTCTTCCTTTCTTGTTTTAGATTTGCTAGTGCAACATAATTTACAATTTCTAACAGACCTTTTCAAACAATTTCTAACAATTTCCTTGCTGCATTTTGGGTTGAAACACATACCTTTGCAAATGAACCACTAATTTTCCTATGATTAAGTGACCTGCCACCTTGGAGGTATGTGCCTGCCTCGTTAGTAGAAGTGTTTGTGCTCTTGACATGCCAATTTTCCTACCTCATAGAACCCTCCTTCTCTATATTGCCTTACACGTTGACTACTTAACCTAACAGCTTAAGACAAGGAACCTTGAAAGACAGGGGGACAAAACTTGACTCCTAAATTTATTCAAAATTCACCACTGCTCAGTATGAATTAAATCTTGTTCTGAAGACTAGAGCCAGAGCTACCGAGACGATGGAACACAAAAGGGCCAAGCGAACAAAAAGATAAGGGGTCCCATCATGGATGGGCGATGCGTGATTAGGTCACAACAAGTGGGAAATTCATCTGCAGTCATTTCCTTACTGGTTAAGTCTGCAACAGCCGTACAGACCTGGTACAATTTAGATATTGTCAAATTGCTTGAAATAATAATCAGATTTGTCTCATTTCAGTGTGTAGTTTATTCGAAGTTATTTGATTTCAGACTTAGTCATTTCTTGAAATTTTGTATTTTTTATTTTCGCAAAATCACAAAAAATCAGAAAACAAGAAAACACAAAAAAATTCATAAATTGAAAAAACCGAAAAAGAATTGATTACCTTTTCAAAACACTGGTCAAAGAAAGAAAACAGAAAAAAAAACAATCAGCCATTGCCTTGGAATCCTATTTGGCATCTTTCATATTTGAAGTCCTTAATACCATGCCATCCTGTAAAATGCATCACACAACACATAGCAGAGTTTCAGCAAAACCCTTGGCAACAGAGCCATGTTCCTCAGCTCATTTCAGAGCTGTAGGTAAGGGTCTGATGTCATTTTGGCTGTTGTAAATCTAAAGTTTTGGATTAGATCCCATAACTGCCCTCTTGTTGTTAGGAAACCCCTACAAATCTGCATTCCTACACAATGGATTCCATATTGGCAACTAACACCCCTTGCCTGCTGTACTTCTTACAACATTTACAGCCCCATTTTATTCATATATTTTTTGAGATCTCACGAATGCTCCACTTTTGTTTCTTTGGTGCATCTAATCCTTAGCCCTTTTCCATATACCGCTACTCAACTGCATTATGGCAAGAGACTCTTGGGTTTGGGCAAAGAAGCTTTACTGAGGATAAACAGAGACACCATGAACGTAGATTCATCATATGCTCAAATTGCTTCTGGACAGTCCTAGTTTTGGCATCATTTTATTCAGTTGGAGTAACAATATATAGTCCGTGCATGTGCAATCATATATTTGGAGTTGGAATCTGTTATCTTGAGCAGTTCTTGTTACTTTTGTGTTCTCAATTTTATATTAGTGAGTCACTAAGTTTTAAGTGCTATGGTCTCAAGGGTATATGGTAATCTGTTGGTTCCAACTTCTGAATTGTCTGGAATTTATTATATAATATATTGTAAAATTTTACCATTTGATTTGAATGATATCTTTTTGATGTGATGTCTTTTAGGGTTTTCAGAACAACAATTTGAACTGACTGTATATATTTTTTTGCTGTTTGTATAGGTGAAAAGAGCATGGTGTGAATGCTATTTAAGAAAAGTCAAGAAAGAAGTCTGGAAAAGACAAGATAAATCGGCTTTTAATACTAGCATATCTGATGTAAAATATGAATATTTGTTGTTTGGATAATACCTACCAAATGGGCTTGGACAACCATGCAATAAGCATTGCTGAATGCTCCTTTGTATATGTATTGCACGCTGAAAGATGACATATAGTTTAATGATAACCATTTAAAACTACTATAGCAAATCTTCAATAAATACAGTAAAAAGAAGTGTATTTTTATTTTATTCATATATTTTCAATTAAAAATTTTAAACAACTAAATTACATAAAAATAATATGCACGTCTAAGCTCCATGTGTTCAGTCTCATTTCTGTCTATTAAATATACTAGATTTAATCTTTTCCTTTTTGAAGCAGGACCGATTCCTTTTGTATAGTGTTTTCTTTTTATTGAATTTTTCTAGTCCATAATTTAAAATACTTGAATATATATCTGAAATATTAAAGAAACACGTTTGACATCCTTACTGAGGTAGATTCACACCAGAAGACTGTCGAGGGTACATGGATACGCTGCATTCTTTTGCATGAAATTTCATTGTTATTGGTTTTTATAGTTGATCTAAAACCTGAATAACTATCTGACATATGAAAGAAACGTATATGACATCCTTGAAGTAGATTCACACCGAAAATGGTGTGATGATTCTTAGTTGTTTAAGAGGCAGGAACTGTAGAAATTACACATTTGGCTATTTGCTTATAAAAGTTTGGCAACGATTAGATTATGTAGTGTATGATACAAATCTTATATGCAAATCTTGGTGACAAGTAAACGAGCACATCTGAACATCCCCAAGATTGGGAGTTTTGTAGAGCAAATCTTTTTTCTTTTTAAAATCTTTTAAAAAAATTGAATAAGTGTATTATATATTAGGTTATATAAAGAGTATATTGTTCTATTCAGAAAACAAATGGTGGTTGCACTCCAAAGATTAGGCAAGGTAAAATCTTAAGCAAACACGCCAAAACACAAAAGAAGCAGATAACTTGCTAAGCAGTAAGAGTTATACACCCAGCAGGAGATGGAGACAGCTCATAGTCATCACGCTTGTCAAGAATGGCCCGTCAATTGTAGAAAATGTATTTTGGGTAATGATTACAAGAAAACATTTAAATATGTGATCAAATTAGAGATTATACTTGATTAAATCACAGTAGTAAATCGAGGAAGAAACAAAGCTTACACATGCGCAAAATATATAAGACAATGATTAACTTAGAAACCTGTTTGGGAAAAAATTGAGCACCACAAGAGAGCCAACAATTGTATTAATCTATTAAACATATAATCCCAACACATAATCTATTAATCTATTATTTATATTGCTGTATTCAATTTATTCAGCAAAGCCTTGGCAACAGAGTCATGTTCCTTAGCTCATCTCGGATCTGTAGGTAAGAATCTGTACAATCATTTCGGCCGTTGGAAAACTAAAGCTTTGGATTAGTTCCCATCATAGTTACAGGACATTGTGAGACCTGGCAGGACTTTGCGAGGCTCGGGACTTTGCGAGTCCCGAGCCGAGTCAGGCTTGCAGGGCTTTTTGGCCTCTGCTAGTTGACCTGGCTGAGTCCTAGCGAGTTCTTCTAGGACTTGCAGAGTCCATAAACTTTGCTGACCTGGTGAGTTCGGTTAACAGGACTCTGCCGTGGCCAGCCAACACAACCAAAAAGTAACAATTTTGTTTTTTTAGTGTTATATTGCCATTACAAGTTTAAGATCAGACAAGTGATTACTTCAGATTGACCAACAGCAGTAAACTTGCATATATTTTACAAAATATATCAGGCATGGCAGATGCTCTTAGCGCAGTAGTAATCTTATTGCACATTCTGAAAATAATATCAGAAATAACACTATAGCTTACACTTGATTGATAACACTCATTCCTATATTGTTTGATATTTAGACAAGATAAGAATCATAACATCCGCAAACGTCATCTACTTGAAATCAGAATCACTAATAAGATACCAGATATAGCAACTCATACCTGATCGATATAATACATTTCTTTAGCCATCCATATTGAAGCCATCTAGATCAAAAAATAATTTGAATAAGGTTATTTAGTATTATATATGATCTTATTGTTCAAGACATTTGGATATAGGAATAATCATTGCATTCCAAATATCATTTCCATCATTTATCATCATTGTATTAGTAATAAGGAAATTAATGTTTGCAATTAGCAAATTTTTACTATTTGGCTGTTGCTCTTTAGTTTTTTCTACCTCCTTTCTTAGGGAAACAATTTCCAAGTCAAGCTTCCCACATTCCAAGATTTTCACTTTTAGCAGAATTTTCAAAACGTTTTCAATGCATTTGGCTTCTTCAGCTTGAGTCTTCAAATACATATTTGTCTTCTTGAACTTTTCACCATCTTCTCAGATTTGGTCTTTTAGCTTTAAGTTACTCTTCTTGAGTCTTTTGATTTCATCAATGGATAGTTGTTCCTTAGATCCACAATAGTATCCTCCTCGCTTTTGGTCTTTTCACTTTCTAATGTGTTATTTAGTAACTAGTTTAACAGTTAACTTATTTCTTTAAAAAATTGGCATTTATACTTATTTGATCAATGTAAACTTGTGCATGTGTGCAAAGTAGCTTCTATTTATCTCAATTATTGTGTCTTTGATGTTAATTGACTGAATGTTGCATGAAAAAGTGTTAAATCTTGAAAAATCTTTGAATTTCTTGAGTTTTTCAATTTCCCGAGTCTTTGCCAAGTCAGGACGTTGAGTCCAAGTCTGACCCCAAATCCAACTTGCCGAGTATGAGGCAAGTCCAAGTCTTGTAACTATGGTTTCCATAGCTGCCTTCTTGTCCTTGGGAAAACCCCTAACTCTGCGTTACTACACAATGGATTTCATATCTACAACTAACATCCCTTGCCTGCTGCACTTCTTATGAAGTGTACGACACCATTTAATTCAGTTTTTTTTGGAGATCTCCTGAATGCTCTAGTTTTGATCCTTTGGTGCATTTAATCCTAAACCCTTTTCCATATGCCGCTAACTGCATTACTGCAAGAGCCTCTTTATGGGATTGGGCCAAAAAGCTTTACTGAGGATAAATAGAGACATGATGAACTTAATCCTAATGGAGTTTCATTCTAAATGATTGATAGATTCATCATATGCTCAACAATCCTAGTTTTGGCATCATATTATTTAGTTGAAGTAGCTATTCTTCAATGACATGCACGCATATACATAAACATATAGTACGTGTATGTACGATCATATATTTGGAGAATAGAATATGTTACTTGAGCAGTTCTTGTTACTGCTATCATATTATTCTGTTCAAGGATTGTGTTTCGTCCTGAGTTTGTGATACCATGATGATCTGTTTGGCAGTGTCATGTCATCTTGGGGCCCATTGTATACTTCCAATGAGGATTCTCAAGTACATGTGGACTTTCTTTTCCACATGCCAGTGATTGTGCGACTACAGTGCATTGTGGCTAGAAAAGCAAAGACGGTTTGCTGCCTGGGAATACACAAATTCATGACTCGATTCACCAAAATGTCCCTTGAAGGCATGTCTTTTTGTTGATTAATGCAAAATTTTGAAAGGGACAAGGAAGTGGCGATAGCCTTCGGATTGACAAAATCAATGGACAACTTTTTAAGTTAGGAAACGACTACATGTAGCTACATGCTTCATGCGCAGGAGCATCAATGGCAGATTGAGCTGTTATCTATCTAAACTCTCTAGCCTATTTTGTTCAATTGCACTCTCTTTTATTTTCCTTAGTGCTGAGAAGTATCCTATGCCAAGAGTCTACATAATTTGAGTTGTCGAAGGGTTTTTCGGTGCTTTTTAGAGCTTGTGTGGGCAATGAAATAGTAAATAAATTTCTCTCTGCATATTTTCACTCATAAAAGATCATCTCTGGTTTTCTAAGAGTGTATTAATAAGAATTGAAGTATAGATAGCCATGTTAGCCTCTGAATTCCTTCCTTAAAGTTTCTTAGTCAACTCTAGCCCCATTTGTTGCCTTTACAAAAGCCCTAACCCTAGCACCATGGCCGAGTTGTCAAGTGGAGACGAAAGGAGCTTGGATGAAGACTTAATTGCCCAAATGCCTAGATCATCCAAGAGAAACAGACGTGTTTAAGGTGCAAGAATTCTAATAGACAACATTGTTGACAAGAATGGGTCCCATAGGAATCCCCTTATCCCTGTTTGTGGTTTTCGGGTTTAACAAGTGCATGGCCAAGATGCCTATTTGCAATGTGTGGAGGCTAGGTCTAGGAAGGTTACTTGTACCAAATGTTTTCATCAATGTAGACTTGATTAGGGCTATTGCTCAAGCCTAGGACTAGATACGAGAGCACTTTATAATCTTGAAGGAGAACACCTGACCCACCTTACAACCTGATAGGCAATATATGTGCATGGGTTGCAACTTGAGTCGTGTTGGTTCCTTTTTCTTTCTACTTGCAGATTTACAATACAATTGACAAACTAATGTCACTGACTCTCTAAAACCACTCCAAATCTAACAAGAAAAAAAGATCAATTAACAAGGACCAAGAGAATGATCCTCCTACACTTCAAGTCTTGATGCTCAGGCAGGTATACCTATGGTTTCACTTCTTGAAAGGAATCAAAAAATTTATTTGTATCAGTTTAACACAAACATTACTCATTAGTACCTCTGAAATATTGATTGAAAGATTATATCATTTATAATTTTATTGATGATGAAGAACTGCCTATTAAGAACAAACCAATGTCTTATTCTTGGGCATAGAATCCTAAACAACATACATCAACATAAGATTTAATTCAAATACTCCCAAAACTCAGAACAACTACTTTGCAAATTGTTCCTCTCATTCTCACACTCAGACATCAAATTCTCATAAAGACTATAAATTCTCTAAAAGTATCCTTAATGATTTAATCCCACCCTTGGAAAGAACTCAAAGACAACTCCACAATCTACTTTGTAAACCATACATTAATTTTGCTTTGCAACATTAACATATAAGAACTCAAGCCTATAACAAGAAGACATACATAAATCTAAGATGGAATTCCAGAGTACTCTCATTAAAATTCCTCAATATCAATACATTAACAATGGCGGAATGCCAGAACAAAAACCTTAGATCAAAACTCTCTCTATTCAGTTACAAATTTTCACCATCCATGTAACAATGGAGAAGAAGACTGATATAGGAAAATGAAAGCCAGTTACAACAAAATGACAGCTGTCAATTCTCAGCAAAATATCTTCATCTTCTCTCCAAAATTAATCATCAAATTTGATCTCTTGCAATTGCCTTCATGCCTGCAATTATTTCTCCAACAAATTTGATTCTCTGCCCTTCAAAGAAATGATTTGATTTTGCCTTGAAAAATATCTCTCGTGAATGCCTCTCCAGCCATTTTAAAATAAAATATTTTAACAAACTATGGAGAGAACTACACAAATCATTTAAATTTGCATTTCACTCTTTAAATCTACACTTTTGGCCCATAATTCACCAAATTTTTCCATGTGTCACAAGCTGATTGCATGCTAGAATTAACCCTGGGTTGACTACCTTGATCTGGAGATTCAGGGACTACTTCATTCTCTAGTTCTCTGAATGCTTCTGCTAACTGGGGTTACATATGGAAATTGTGCGAATAACCTATTCTTTGAATCTCGGAATCAATTTCTTTAGCATTGTTACATCAGGAGATCACGTGAATTCCTTTGTCTCTTAATCTCTAGATGTCATTTTTTAACTGTGGGCTATTTGGAGATTGGGCAACTAACCCTCTCTCTAGATATCTGAATGCATCTCCCTTAACCGCCAACATCACGAGATTGCGCAACCAAGGCATTCTCCCAATATCTAAATGTTATCTTCTTGACCGCCACCATTTGGAGATCACGTGACTAAGCTATCTCCCAATCTCAAAATGCTAGGCCACTAACCACAACCATCTGGAGATTGCATGAAACGATTAACTAGCCTCCATCTCCTATTCTCTAAATGTTATCTCTAACTGCAGTTTGATCTAGAGATTGAGCGACCAAAGCTATCTCTGAATCTCTAGATGTTAGTTCCTTAACCGCTATAATCTGGGGATTAGGCGACTAAGTGTTCTCTGGATCTCCAAATGTGAACCCACTAACCGCTAGCATCTGGAGATTGGGAGACTAACTGTTCTCCATTTCTCCAGATGTTATCTCTAACCATAGGTTCATTATGAGATCAAGCGACCAGCCACCACGTGTCCGCTTTGTTCCATGTCAACTGCTCACTTTTCTACAAAATTTAGGGCTCTCTGGTCGCCTGCAACTCCCACACGCACTCCTGGAGAGCCTCTCGCTCTTTTTTCATAACATCATGCAAGTGTTTTTTCATTTAAACCACCAAATTTATCCTCACCCCACCAATGTGCGATTAAATATTTGACAATTTTTAAATATTTTTATTTAAAATTTTATATGTGCACCCAGCTAGCAAGCAAATAACATAGGCCCCACACAAGTTAAGAGGCAGCCACTCACCTCTTTCCTTTCACTTTACATTGATACTTGGCTCTATTTCTTTTAAATTATTCCCAGAACCAAATCCGGGTGCATGTGGGATAAACCCACATGTAGCCCCTTTGTATTTTTCTCTTCTTCCTTACCTGCACGTGCACCAGATCATTGTTTGCCTCATAGCCATGCTTATGCGCCCAACTCTTAGTTCTTTATGCCCTGCAAATATATGCTGGCACGCACCAGCCTTCATACACCTTTGTTCTTCATTTTTACTTACCTTGCAGCCCCCTTACTTTGGTTTTTTATCTGTAGGTGATGGCTTCCTTTGGTACGCACCTTGCAAATTCTCTCAAGGATTGTGTCAATAATGCTTCAAATCTGGTGTGAGACAACAAGTCATGGCATCAAGACTTCATTCCGAGTCTCCAACAAAGACCGTAGCATTTAAAATTTCATATGCTGTCAGTCAACTTTTTTTAAAATTCATTCAACAAATCCATTTATTTGCTGATTCGGTGCATATCACTTGTGTAATAGTTAAAGTATTGAAGGTACTTCAAATATTAACTGTGAAACATTAGAGAATATGTCAAACTTTAAATTACATCCAGAAAAAAATGGAGAAATTCTATTATGCATAAACCGGGAAGCCTAGAGCCATGAAAATTTTTAAAGGTTTATGATAATTCAAAAAATCAACTAGGTCATTATCAGATTTCGAGCAGCCCACAAACCTTCAGTACCTCCTTTGTAAACTGGCCTGTGAGAAAATGTGAACTTTTAAAAATATATGTCAAACAGACTTGGATTTTGACAAAATTGGAACTGAAAACTTATATTGTACACACAAAAGTAGTGCACTTCTCTAAGTCATTACATCAAAGGAAATCCATGAAAGGGAAACCTTCAATAGTGACCTAGAGCTCTTTATGTATGGAGTTGCAAGATTGTAAAATTGCTCTCAGCTAGAGCTAATAAACTTAATGACCTTGCTAGTCAACCACACAATGAGAGATTCAAGTGAAGACAAGGGCAAGAGTGCCAATATCCCCAATAATCAAATGAAATGCAATGCAAGTAAACTAAGAATGATGATGTAAATATGCAAGCTATGCTATGAAAATGAAAGTACAATCTAAACTATGAAATGGAAATAACAAGTGTTACAATCCTTTCTATTAAACTAGATGAGTTAAGCTAAAGCATGAAAGGAAATCTAAACTATGAAAGCATGAAATATGAAGCTACTATGTAAGAATGAAAACTAAACTATGAAATAATGAAGAAAGCCAAGATTTAATGCAACAAATGATCTCCAAAAAGCTTCAAAGTCTTCAAGAATTCCTGCAGCATAAAGTTAGTATAAAAGTGAATGACCTAGAATGAGGAAGAGAGCTCTTCTTTTATAGGAAATGAGAAGAAATGGACCATGGAGATTAAGAGGCAAAAGTCTTAATCAACGGTAGAGCATCAAAGAAGAGCAATCCATGTGCACAAGTATCCTCTAATGAGAAAATAAGAGTTGACTTTTGTGTCCATATGAGACAAAAATGTCTTTTCTTCTTTTTATAAAATAGGAATAATGCTTTATTTGTGCAACTTAGGATAAGAGGAAAAGTGGGGGCTTTTTATTTATTAAAAGGGGAGGAAATTCTTTTTAATTAAATAAATACTTAGGATAAAATGGTTTGCCCAAGGAAAATAATCGAAAATGATGAAATAGGACTTGATCAAGGAAATTGATATAATTGAAAAATGTTGATTTTTGAAAATATTGATTCAAGGATTTGATAAATTGCTGAATGGGGGCCCAAAGTCTAGGTGACCATTTTAGGGTGCATACATTTGCCCCTCTTTGACTAATGTGTGATCATTTCAAGAACACATGTAGTCAAAGAAGAATTGAAATGTGAGTTCATTTTGGGATCACAAAACAACTTAGACGTGTGTTCATTTTGGGAACACGCCTGGACAAAAATAAATAAAAGATTCTAGACATGAGTTCATTTTGGGATCACATCCAAAATAAGAGATAAAAATCTCAAGCTGAGAGAAAGCTCATAAAAAGCTAGCTGAATCAAGAAAATCAAAGATTAAATCCAATAGGTACTGCCCCCTCGAAATCGAAATCGAAATCAGGTAGAGGAGAACAACAGATTGATAAAAGATGATCAAATCATAATGAAATCCTAATTGAAGATAAAGGATAACAGGTTAACCATTAGGCAATGAAAACATGCCCCAGTGATGAATGAGAAGAAAAGAAATGGGGTGAATGGAAGACTAGAAGTGTGAAAGACATGAAAAGGAAGAAATTCCATCAAAGATCGAAGAATTATGGCTCAAAAGGTTAGTCAACTGCACAGAAGAAAGATAAATTTTTGAAACACGATTTTGACTATCAAGATGACCTTAAATTTCAATTTCAAGTCCGAAAATAGATCTAGGACGTCGAAATTAGCTAGGGGTGCAATTTTTGTGCAATTTCAAGGTGTTTTGAAAATTAGGTCAAAAAGTCAAAATGCTATATAAGGGGCAAAAAGTGTCATTTTCAAAATCATGTCATTTAGCTATTTGAGAATTTTAGGAGCTGAGAGAGAGAAAATGGCCTAGCAAGCAGCAGTTTCGATCCACAGACAGATTCGAGCGCGGTCGGTTGCATAACTGGCCTCCTCAGTATAGTGCCCCGGTATGTTTCTCGAAAACTAGCCACTTTTGAGTCTTTTATTGCATTTAATATACATTTAGGACATTTTTTAAAAGAATTTTTCAATTTAAAAAATTTCAATTTTCAAAAGACGGGCGATGTATCGCGCGATACTTTAGAAGTATCGCACCCTTTAGAGAGAAACATTGCACGATACTTCGTGGGTCCCAGATGTATCGCACGCGCGTAGACACCAGTATCGCACGATAACTGGTGAACTATCACGCGATACCTGGCAAAGTATCACACAATCAAAGGTATATCGCACTACTATAGGAAGAAGTATCACACAATACTTGTTCCAAAAGCAATGTCGCCTGAATTAAAAAATTGATATTTTTAAGTATTTTTGAGCAAAAATGACATGGGTCCAGACAATTTTACGTTGTATATGTCTTGTACTGATTTTTAGACATTCATCATGATATGTACTGACATTTGGCTTGGTTTAATGATTTGCAGGAGAACTTTTCGATGTTACTCATCAGAGCGCCGAAGGTGGTGGGACTGAAATGCATCTGAGATCTTGATGATCCAGGCAAGGATGACTTGAGAGCTATGGGATTTGGATATTTGTTGCGGTTCTCATATATCCAGGCTGATCATGGTCTACTGACAGCCCTAGCCGAGCAATGACACAGTGAGCATAACACCTTTCACCTGCCCACTAGAGAGGCATCCATCACATTAGAGGATGTCTACAGGATTCTCAGAGTACCACGCCATGGCGAGCCTGTAAGTATAATCATGCTTGAAGATATAATTGTTTTAAGTGTAATGTTTCCATATGATGAAAACTAACATGATTGTTTGCTGGCATAGGTATACTATGATCAGGATGCCACCGAGGGCCGACATGCTATCTAGGGCATGTTTCAGGATGTCACTATCATTGATAGACACGTCAGCTGGGAGCGACTGATGGACGATTTTGGCAGAGACTTCCCAGTGCCATGCATTATTGCCTCTATCATCTCATAGGTCTTGATGACTGATCGTAGTCAGAAGGGATTCCCTCTCGGATGGGGCAGACTACTGGTTGACTTGGTAGGTAGACCTCGACGCATGGCATGGGGACCTACCATACTCACTGAGATGTATCATGAGTTACATGAGATCGTCTACAAGGACGGTCGAACATGGGCTTGCGGTGCCATCCTGACATAGGTGTGGGCTTGGGAGCACATCGCCATGGTGCGCCCCAGGGTTCAGTCGAGAGAGCAGAGATATCCGTACATATACAGGTACAGAGGGTATATATCACATGCCCATACTGGGGATGTGACACACTACAGATGGATCTTGGATGAGATGACCTCCATCTGGAGGCCATACTGGGAGGTTGAGTCGTGGAGTGATGCAGAGGACAAGCTGAGCTACATGCTATGCAGCTGGCCATTAGTAGGACGACATGCAGAGATAGTCAAGAGATTCTGCATTACTCGGGTATGGCGACAATTCAGGCGACAGTAGCGGGTCTCTACAAAGACCACCACTTTTGCGAGGTTTAGGGATGAGGAGGGACATGGGTGGCTACCCATGTTAGATTATCAATTGGCCATTGCAGAGAAAGATGGCATTAGGAGGGAGCCTTGGGAGTACCTTTCCGATATGGCTGATACGGGATCTAATGTAGCATACAAGGCTGAGCGGCAGAGGGCTCCATTCCCTCAATTCACTGTTCCTGATGTACAACCGGCAGCTCAGGGTGGGGATGATGGGGATGACGGAGGAGATAAAGGGGATGGAGGAAGAGGGAGAGGGAGAGGGAGGGTGATGGAGAGAGGTGAGGGATCTAGATCAGGTGGCCAAAAATAGTCATGGGGTCAGAGATCAGCGACTCCTGAGGATGAGGCGAGACCCGCTCGCCGACAGGCAGAAGTGCAGTAGGATCAGCTTGCAGGAGGAGAGGACCTGAGAGCTAGGATACAGGCTCTGGAGGCTGAGATATAACAGCTCAGGATCACTATAGCGGTCAGGGAGCAGCAACTTACAGATTAGAGGGCTGAGACAGAGCGTCGAGAGAGGCAGCTGCAGGTTGCCCTTGCAGAGAGATAGAGAGAGGCAGGGCGAGCCGCATATTACCATGGTCCCGACATACAGGTAGTACCAATGGGTCAGAGGGCTCCTTCCTACTCATTAGTAGTGGGTAGATCAGATGTAGTACTAGATGCGGCACCACCTCCCCCACCACCAAGTCCTCGGGATGGTGGCAGTGAGTCCTAGGTTTAGGGCTTAGGTTTAGATGTTTGGACATATCATGAGACTTTTGATCCAGATTTTGGGATCTCATATTGTATTGTATATCATGACATTGTTATAGATAAATGAGATTACTGGATGTTCAATATATCATGTGTATTTGTCTCACTTGTGATGGATGTATCAATTTATGTATTGTCTTGTCATTTTGCTCAAAATATATGTTTTAAATGCTCATGTATATTCTCTCTCATAGATGTATGTTTGATTCTCATGTGTATGATGTAGACTCATGTTTCTGAAAATGACATTTTTGAGATATAGATATGATGATATGATTAACCGCTTGTGATGAACTAGAATAGGTTTGAGATGTGAAAGACAAGGAGCGAAAGACATGAAGAAATAGAAGGTGAGCGCAGTTGACCGACTAGTCCATGAATGATGAAAAGGAGAGCTCTCTCCATATGCAAGATGCAAAAACTAACTACCATGAACTTAAGAATGCAAGCTACTATGGAAAGTGGTTGACTTGCAAGGTCACAACGCTTATAGACATCTAATTATTATCATCAAGCATTATTGGTAGCGTCGTAAGATCATACAATACACACTAGTATGACTATGTGAATCTGAATATGATCTATATCAGATAGAAATGTGGGAATCCCACCTAGGCATCAAAGACATGTAGGTCGAGATGACTAGTGCAGTGAGATTACCTAAGTTTGCTATGGTGAGATTATGCTTGTATCAAGACACATGAAAATCAGGGTAGCTATAAGCATGCACTCGCAAAACAATCAAGGATAATACCTTGTCAATCCCTAGTGTCAAGTAAGACCAGCATAAATGCTCATGACAGTTAGGATCAACGAAATATACCCACAAAAAGATAAAGAAATAAAACATGTTCTCATACCCTCAGTCTTGTAGCTATGCATCATCGAAAACTTCTTAGGGAGAGATCACTCATCAAAGAAATTCTCATAGACAACACACAAAGAAAAATAAAGTCAACATATCTCAAGTGAATTGATTGTTTAAATGCGTGTGTGTTGTTCATAGAGTCAAACTTTGAGTATCAAATTTGTCAATGAGTGATATCGCATCATACTTAGACTAGTGGGTAAGACATCTGATAAGTGTTGAGAAACACTCGACGCTAGGGTAGTGTTGAAAAATACAGTTTGGGGTGGTGTTGAAAAACACCTGTTTGTGAAATGCCCCAATAGACAAACACTCCTAAAGGACCTATGCCAATGGGTATGCCCCTTAGACAAAAATAAAGACCAATTCCAGACCAAGTCAAATAAGGTCAAGGCATGATGGAGAATGGCTAAGGGTCGAGGACGCATGCTAAAAGACAAGGGTGCAAAGGCCTCAAGTAGCACCTGTTTCCAAGTTTTCACCACTTGAAGATTTTTTTGATTTTTCAATTTTTTTATATTTTTGCTACCAAGGCGCCCATTTCCAAGTTTTCACCAAGGCACTTTTTCTATTTTTTTGAATTTTTTGCATTTTTTGATTTTTTTGTATTTTTTTTCAGGACTTTTTATGCTTTTAAAGATTTTTTCAGCATCATATATGAATTTTTTTGGATTTTTTCAGGATCATAAAATATATACAAAGGATGCCCCCAGACTGAATAGGCACCATGGATAGAACTTCTTGAGGTGCAAAATATTGATGGGATCAAGGAGCTGTTCTCCATTCTCATCAAATAACAAGTAAGCACCTGTCCCAAAAGCAGTTGTGATGACATATGGCCCAAGCCAATTAGGTTCGAACTTACCCTTTTGCTCTCTATTTTGCTGGTTCTTAGGATTCTCTCGCAAAACAAGATCACCTACTTGAAACTCTCTAGGGCGAACCTTCTTGTTGAATGCCTTTGACATACGCTTCTAATAGACTCTCATATGATCAAATGAGGCCTTGCGCTTCTCATCTAGAAGTTCTAAGTTTTGTAACCTCATGGCACGATAATCGTCATCTGTTATCAAACCTTTGAGAGAGACTCTAAGTGAAGGGATCTCTACTTCTAAATGTAATACTGCTTCAGTGCCATAAGTGAGGGCAAAAGGAGTAGCCCCTGTGGGAGTATGTATACTCATTCTGTAAGCCCATAAGGCTGGATTGATCTGTATGTGCCAGTCTCGACCATTCTTGTGAACTATTCTATGAAGAATCTTGAGAATGGTCTTATTAGAAGCTTCTGCTTGTCCATTTCCTTATGGGAAGTAAATGGAGGACCAATGCTGTTTTATCTTGAATTTCTTGCAGAGGTGTGTAAGGTCCTTTTTTTTGAACTAACCTCCATTGTCAGTGATTATCTCATAAGGTATCCTGAACTGACAAATGATGTGATTCAATATGAACAAAGAGATTGTCTTTCCTGAAGCAACAGATAGTGGGACGACTTCTACCCATTTGGTAAAGTAGTCAGTAGTAGTAATAATGAATTTATGTCCACCAGATGAGTTGGGATGAATCTGCCCAACAAGGTCAAAGGCCCATCGCTGAAATGGCCAATGAGAAATAGAAGGAATAAGCTCCCTACCTGGAGCATGAATCAAGTTTCCATGTTTCTGACATTTTTCACAAGACTCGGCAAGAGCTATAGCATCCATCTGCATTGTGGGCCAATAGTACCCTTCCTTAAGCAACCTTCGGGCCATGGAAAGACCATTGGAATGTCCTCCACAAATGCCCTCGTGAATGTCAACTAACGCTTGGTCAGACTCATCCTTTTCCAAGCACCTAAGAAGTGTCCCATCTAAACCCCTCCTATACAGATCACCAGAGATAAGGGTGTGGCGAGAGGCATTACAGACAAGGTTTCTTCTTTCAGAATGGTTAAATGTATTAGGGATGATGCCATCATAGAGGTATGAGTAAATAGCACCATAGTGGGATGAGTCATGGCTAACCAAGGTACAAATGACATGGTTGTCTGGGGAGTCAAAAATAGGATGGTGTAGCTCTTCCACCAGGAATTCAAATCTTGATTCGTGTTGTTCCAATTGAAGGAGTGAAGCTAGTGTAGCCATAGCATATGCAACCTTGTTTTTTACTCTAGGGATCTGCTAGAATGTCACAAATGTGAAGTAACGTCGCAATGAATCAACCATTTTTTTGTAAGGTATCAGCTTGTCATCCTTAGTTTGGTACTCTTCATTTACTTGGTTGCTAATTAATTGTGAATCCCCAAAGACATGTAACTCTATTATATTCCACTCTATAGCCATCTTAAGTCCATTGGTTAGAGCCTCATATTCTGCAATATTATTTGTGCATAGAAACAAAAGTTTGTAAGACTTAGGTATGTTGTACCCATGAGGAGAAATAAACAATACTCCAGCTCTTGATCCAGTTTGCATATTTGAACCATCAAAGAACATTTTTCAGGTACGCGTGGTCATGTAAATGATATGCTCATCTGGGAATTCCACTTGAATAGGCATGCTATCCTTGACTGGGAAATCAACAAGTTGATCTGCAATAGCTTTCCCTTTTATAGCCTTACGCTCAATGTACTTTATATCAAATTTTGACAAAACCATCATCCACTTAGCAAGTCTACCTGTGAGAGCAGCCTTACTAAGCAAATACTTAAGAGGATCAAATTTTGCAACAAGATGTATAGTATGGGTAAGCATGTAGTGTTGCAACTTTTGGGAAGCAAACACTACCGCAAGACAAGACTTTTCAATACTATTATAATTGATCTCATAAGATACTAGAGTACGACTAATGTAGTAGATGGCTCTTTCCTTCCCAGTATCATCAAGTTGAGCCAACAATGCCCCCAAGGAAGATTTTGTCGCTGAGATGTACAAAATTAATAGTTTTCCTAGGGTATGAGGCATTAAAATTGGAGGATTAGCCAAGTATTACTTTATTTGATCTAGGCTCTTTTGGCAATCCTCATTCCAAGCACATGTGGCTCCCTTATGCAATGTCTTGTTGAATGGTTGTGCTCTATCTGCAAGTTGTGAAATAAACCTCCATATGGATTGGAGTCATCCTTGAAGACTTCTCATCTGACTAATGTTCTTAGGAGGCGGCATATCTAATATAGCTTGAACCTTTTCGGGATCCACCTCTATTCCTTTGGCTGAAATTATGAATCCTAGAAGTTTACTTGAGGTAACCCCAAATGCACACTTTTTCAGATTCAATCTTAACTGAAACTGCTCC
Organism: Chamaecyparis obtusa; assembly: GCA_027943335.1. Taxonomy (NCBI): domain Eukaryota; kingdom Viridiplantae; phylum Streptophyta; class Pinopsida; order Cupressales; family Cupressaceae; genus Chamaecyparis; species Chamaecyparis obtusa. Next base: position 2,264,991 of record BSBK01003980.1, read on the forward strand.
ATTCGATCTAGAATTACTTCCAAATCTTCTAGGTATGTATCCCTTTGCTTAGACTTGGCCAAGGTATCATCCACATAATCCCCCATGTTTTTATGCATCATATCATGAAATATTGTGGTCATAGCTCTTTGGTATGTGGCTCCTGCATTTTTTAATCCAAATGGCATGACGTTCCAACAATAGGTTCCCCATGCACATGTGAAGGCTATCTTTTCTTGATCCTCGGGAGCTATTTTTATTTGGTTATAACTGGAAAAACCATCCATTAAAGAGTATATCTCATAGCCCGCAGTCATATCCACTATCATGTCTATGTTAGGGAGTGGAAAGTCATCCTTTGGGCAAGCTTTGTTAAGATCTCTGAAGTCTGTGCATACATGAATGGACCCATCATGTTTTGAAACTGGAACAATATTTGAGATCCACTCGGCATAGTCGATAGCTCTAATAAATCCTGCTCCTAAGAGCTTTTCTAATTCAGCCTTAACAAGGAGAGCTATGTGAGGATGCATTTTCTTCAAATTTTGTTTTACTGGTTTAATTCCTGGAGCTATAGATAAGTGATGCATAATGAGATTAGTGTCAAGCCCTAGCATGTCTGAATATGTCCAAGCAAAATTGATTTTCTTCTTTTGTAAGAACTTTGTATATGCCTCTTTTTCTTGCACTGACAGAGACTGAGCTAGATGTATCACTTGTGGAGCCTCTTCCGTATTCAAATTTACTGGTTGTGTAGGCTTAATAAGAACTGATGACCTGTCTTGGAAATAACTCGGTAGGTTATTAAGTACCCCATCCTTAGGCACCTCAAAGAGGTTTTCACCTTCGGATACGTGTTTTATTTTTACTATTTTGGGTTCTGATATCACCACAAAGTGGTTTTCGCCATCAGAACCATTTCTCTTTTGTTTCATTTCTTTTATTTTTTGACTGAGGTACTTAATATTTGGCTCCATCATACTCGTTGTAGGTTCACTGGTGGAAGAGACTACGGGTTCAAGAGCATTCAAGTAGCAGGCTATCTCATATTCATTGTGTAAAGTGAGGAGCTGAGGCTCTTGACAAAGTTGTGACCAATCAATCAAATGATGGTTTACAAGGGGTAGGTCAATGACTGGTTCGACATTATTGATACGAAAGGTGTTATCTCTGGTGATCACACAGTTAGGATCTGTCAAGTCTCCTTTTAAGATACCTGAATTAGGATTCATCCCACCAAACGAAGTATCATCCATTAAGGCAATTCAAGGAGTCCAATCCTCTAGTCCTACACTAGGCTCGTTGGTCACATCGGGTTGATACTATAGGTATGGACAACATCCATGTCCAAATCAATTGTTTCATCTGAAAGAGAGTCCCACTCAAACTCATGTGAATCTATTTCTGAATCTCTGCTAGGATGTTTACACCAAGAAGGCTTGGGATGCCTTGATGTAGAAGCTTCGAGATTGTGGAGGGTATCACCTTCTCTAGTGTCTGTATTTTCAGCTGCTGAATCATCTAAATCCCCCCAAAGGAGATTGGTGGAAGACACCCAATCATCAGTCATGTCTTGTTGGTTTTGAAGATTGGGTGTATAATCTGAGTCACTATCACTATCTGTCGTAGCTAGGATAGGGACACTTGTCTTCTTTTCCTGATCAAAGCCTAGGCCAACTATTGACTTAGTCCTACGACCAAAAAGAGCATGGTCAAGTGGTTCAGCCTTGGCATCTAACCTGTGACTGAGAGGGCCATGACCTGGGTAGCCCATGTTTCTAACCAAAGTATACCCTCTCCCGTAGGTTTTAGGGGATGGCGCAAAATTCTCATTGTGTTGATACTTTTCTTCTCTATAAATCTAATCTCTAATGGCTACCTCCTCTTTCTCCTCATGAATAGGTACTAAGGACTCTACAAACTTTCCAAAGAAGGTCATAGCTGAGGATGAAGGTTTCCTCTCAGGTGAAGGTTTTCCATAAGACCTAGGCGAGATTGACATTTTTGTGAAGGAATCCATTTGGTAGTCTCCCATGCCAAGGTCTATGGACTTAAACTTACTCTTAGACTGCTCAAGAACAGCATCAAAATTATCAGCCTCTCTATTCAAAGGGACATGAGAGCCAGCTGAAATCGCATTAACAGATAATGTGCTATCCCCTGGTATGCATACTTCAATTCCATTGTAAGGGAACTTAACACATTGGTGGTAGGTAGAAGGCACCACTTGCATGTCATGAATCCATGGCCTACCCAACAAGATATTATATGCCAAAGGTTCGGCATCAACAATCTGGAACAAAATCTCCTTTTCCATAGGACCAATCCTAATAGGAAGAACAACCAATCCCTTAGAGCTTCGCTCTGCTTCATCATAGGCTTTAATTGTGATCTTCTTCCTAGTGTTAATTACTCCCTCTAAATATCCCAAAGCTTTCAATAGACTCAAAGAGAAAATATTAAGCCCAACACCCCCATCTATTAACACACACCTAACACAGGTTTTATGGATCATGACCTCAATATGAAGGGCCAAATTGTGCGGATGACTTAATGCTTTATCGTCCTCTTCTGAAAATGTGAGGTAATGAGGGTTGGCAAGGTGATTGACCATGTTCTAGAATTGATCGACATCTATGTCATTAGGAACATTAGCGGCTCGCAAGGCATCCTCAAGGACACGCCTGTGTCTAGGAGACAATTCTAAGAGCTACAAAATGGAAATCTACACTGGCATTCACTGTAACTGATCAAAAAGGTTGTAACTCATATCAGGACTAATTGCAGACTTGGGAGGAATACTTTTGGACACTGGTTGCTTAGATTTTCTAGAATTAGGACCTCTAATGATAATAGGACCTTGGGACTGACTCCTAGTAACAACATTAAGAGGCTGAGATGTCCTTCAAGATTGAGGACCCCTAAGCACAACAATGGGTCCTTCGTCAAATATGGGAGGTGAGTTTACATCATAACCATAGGGATCTATCCCCCTCATCATGTTGACATCATTGTCCACAACTTCAAGCATATTGATGACATTTTCTGCAGCTGTATAGGTATAATTGATCGTGGCCTTGCCATTCTTGTTTTTAGAAGTCTCCCCTTTCTCATACTTAGGCAAGGGCTCCTTAAAGGCCTTGTGGTCTACATTTGTGGTCAACCCATCAACCTGTAATTTCCCAATCTCAATAAGGTCTTGAACAAGATGCTTAAGTTTAAAACAATTTTCAATGTCATGTCCAATCCCATTGTGGTATACACAGTAAGCTTTCTCATTCCACCAATAAGGTTTAAGATCCGGTATGCGAAACTTTGTAGGATCCTGAGGTTGTGCCAAATTATGAGCAATCAAGGTCTTAAAAATGTCTGCATAAGAGTCTCCAAGCTTAGTGAATTGCCTCTTTCCCAACTTAGGTTTATCTTGATACTTGGGCTTGTGCTCTTGTTGATCTAAGGATGTCTGCAACTTCATAGCTTGAACTGCATTAGATAGATTAAGAACTCCTTGTTCCTTAGGTTGTGGAGAGTCAACAACTCCGTCATTGACTACTTGCTTATTTTTGTTCCAATATGAGTTCTTTTTATCCTTATTGTTGTTGTTATTGTTTGGGCCATTGTTGTTGTTACTTTGTTTGGCCAAAATACCTTGTTCTTTTAGAACATCCTCGATGCGACATGCAGTTTCTACCATAGTGTCAAAAGAATTAAAGACCATTTTTCTAACTTCATATCTTAATTCTGGCACTAGATTGCTCACAATTATATCAATCCTTTCTTCCTCAGGGATGGTCCTAGAATATTTGGAGCATAAGCGTCTCCACCTTTGTAAAAATGTCACAAAGGGTTCCCCCTGATTTTGTTTTAGCTTGCACAAATCAAGCATGGTGACCGACCTTGATAGATTATATGCAAAGTGCTGCACAAACCTTTGGACAAGTTCTTTGAATGTTTTAACAGGAGGGGTAAGGTTAGTAAACCACTCCATAGCGTGGCCTTTAAGGCTCCTCGGGAATAACCTCATAAGGTAGGAGTCCTCATGATGAAATTCAAAGCTCATGATATAGAACTGTCATACATGGTCATGGGGGTCACCACTACCATCATATTTGTCATATGTGGGGATTTCAACCTTTCTAGGAAAATCTACCATAACCACACTCTTGTCAATGGGATTGGGACATATGGAGTCCAAGTTGAAGGTATTCTTTGGAGCCATCATTTTCTCCATAGTCTTTTGCATCTGCTTAATCACCTCATCAGTTGAAGGGTTTTGCTTCTTAATTTTTCTATCCACATCAAAGTTGTATGGGACCCTTGCACCCTTGTTGATCAAGATTTCCAAGAATTGATCCTTATTTTGCTCAACATATTTTTCCACATATTTTTGAAATAGTGGTTCTTGTTGCATTCTCATAAAATCGTGAGCATCAAATTTGGCACTACTTCCTCCATGTTGAGAGCCGTGATGAGCTCATTGGGAGGGTTGTCTTGAAAGTCTAGGAGGTGTATGTCTCCGATAATGTGCATGATGAGAAGTCCTTCTTCCTCTAGGACTAGGTGATCTTGAAGGGGTCCTTGACCGCCTTCTACTTCTTGGAGTTGCTGAGGGAGTAGATGGTGGAGAGTTGGTTCCACTGTTGGTACCCCCATTGTTAAATTGATTGTTGAGTTGTTGGGCCAATATCCTATCTTGTTCCTCTTGGAATTCCTTTCTCTCTATATCCATCAAGGCTCATTGTTCCTCCTCTAGAAGCCTAAGTTTCTCTTCTTTTGCAACTCATTCATTTTTTGCAGCCTATTTTTCCCGCTCAATTATTTTTAGCCTCTCACTTGTATATCTTGAAGTTGTGTTCAGCGGGGAACTTGGTCTTGAATGGTTGAACAAGTTAGTTGCGTTCACATGAGCATCATAAGATTGGTTGTTTTGGTCCTCATGTTGTGAGCGTGCATCTTGATGAGCTTGTGCATAATGTCTTTCAACTCATTGATGAGCATCTAGATATCTCGAATTAATAGGAGGTGAGTCAGGTTGATTGCCATCTTCGAATGACATGTTTCTCCTATGTCTCTAAAAAATGTCACCAAGTGATTGATCTATTATTTCTCTTTGTTTCTTGGTCAAGGTATAACTCATATCCATATTCGATGAAAAGGTGCTAAAGAGGTACTCAATTCACTAGGATTACTCTTTGGGTCAAAGCAAACCTCAGACTCACTCTTAGGGGATTGATTGAAAATGGGCTCTTTTCCCTTTCACTGTTGACGAGTCTTAACTAAGGGTAACTGATTAAAAGCAATCGGGGGTCATTTCCCTTGATTCACTTGGTACCTTGTTGTAACTGACATGAAAGAAAAGGATTCTTGATGATAAGGTGACCTCTCAAAGTGTCAACACCAAACTAGGATAATCAAAGTTCTCTAATGTCCAAAAAAAAAGAGATGGTAGGATAGAAATTGCAAAAGGCATTACCAACACTGTCAAAGAGGTGCTTAAATCAAAGGATCAATATCCTTGCACATTTGAACTAGGAGGATGGACTTAGCCAAATTGTATAATTAAGATTGAATTTGAATGGAAATGATTTGGACAAAAAGAGTACTAAAATTCTCCAAGAATGTTACTAACAACTCTAGAGATGTACTTTCTCAACAGGAATAATCTTCTAACCTGACAATTCTTCCTGAGGTGACTTGGTAAATCAAATGACACTACCCCTAGAGGGATAAAAATAGAAATTCAGAGTAAAGACATGCTTCTGGTGGCAATATAAGTTACCTTTCTAAAGACCTAGCCAACTAAAAGCAACTGCAAAATGACTAAAACCTGGTATACAGTAGAGAATTCTGAGGAAAAACTTTCCAGGCTAACCAGGCGGTACTTCTTACTGAGGTGATACTTCACCTTTCACTAGGCGATAGACCTCACAATATCTAGGCGATAGACTCCAAGAAAGTCGGGTGATAGTCCAGAAGGAATGAACTATCGCACATTATTTCTTCTCAAAGCAGGCGATACTGTTGCTAGTTTGTATGAAACTTGACCAGAATTGTGTGAAATGTGCATTTTTAGGTCTGTTTGATAAAAAATTTTAGTCTGAGGGTTGATGTTTTCGATCTCAATCACAATATCAGTAGAAATTCAATAGGTTTGCAAATAGTAAAGGATCAAACATGTCTCAAAACACTTAAAACAAGGGCAAAAGCAACCTTGCCAAGACAAACACTTGTGATATCAAAATACAAAAACACCCTATGAACACTACCGATTGTTTGAATGTTCAAGAATGTTAATACTGGTATTACACAATCGAAGACACTTCAAGCAATATCTATCTTAGAAAGTCAAGGCTCATTACTTATCAACTTGGCCCACAACTTGATGTCCCCTCGCCTCACACAAAGTGGTTACCCACAATAGATGTTGGCTTTGTCATGGAAGTGTCAATGACACAACCAAAGGAACACATATGGTGAGTATCTTGAGGTGATCTGGGTTATTCCACTTGGATCAATCCTTGCACCAAGAAGCTAAGCGACTAAAATAAGATGGCCTCTATCTAATGGTTCTTAATAAGGGCTTCCATTCGTAGTACCCCTCTTGCTCCCCAAAGGGACTCCTTACCTTGCGGCAAGTAACGGACCTCGCGGCCTCAAGAGTACCTTAAGCATTCTTGCTCAATATTTTCCTCATGGTCACAATCCCACAAGTACTCACATCAAGCGAAGACAAGCACTACATCTACCAAGGTTTTGTGTCTTTGATAGCCTTGAGTTTATAGTGGGTCGGAATAGCTAGCAATAAGCTTGTCCCCACTTGGGTCATTCCTCTTGATTGCTCAAGAGCAGGCCCGCTAAAGGATTCTAACAATCTAAATAAAAATTGGATCAACTTATGAGATTCAAGGATTTTGTTTCACCACAAGGGTGAAGAACATACTCTCTTATCCCAAAGCTTTCTCCCAAACACACCAAGCAAAGTTCAATTACTCTCTTGCTTCCAAAATCCTAAGATGGGTCAAGATTTTCTGGTTCACCACAAGGGTGAAGAGCATACTTCTCCTACCACCTCAAAATTTCTTCCACAAGATATTAATGTTCCTAAGAAAAAGAAACAACTAGTAATTGCCACACTTGAAATGAAATAAATAACAAGCACTTGATTGGGTTTTTATGCTTTGGGTAGCCCTACAAAAACCGTTAGTAGCCCTTGTGCATTTGAAGCTTTGACATGCATTCTTTTGGCCAAATAATTCAAGAAAATGTACCTACAACCACAACTTGTTAGGCCCACAAGGTTAGCAAAATCCAACATCTAAATGAAATCTGCAACTAAACTCTGCTTAATCCCAGTGAACTAAACCAGAAAACTAATTAAATCTAAACTCGGCCCAAAAGATTCAGAAAGACAAGTCACTGTTGGGTACAGTCAACAGTACGAACACCAGAAGTATCACGCGATACTTTTCAGTATACCGGGGTGATAGTTTACTTCTAGGCGATACTTCTCCCTATACCAGGCTATACTTCGCCCGAGACCAGGCAATATTCTCTGCAATAGCCAGGCGATACTTCCGACAGGCGAAGTATTGTGCGCACATATAGAGAACTATCGCGCGATACTTATGGAAGTATCACATGATATTCTAAGACAAAAAACCAGAGACTGAAAATTAAGCTCAAAACTTGCCAAAAAATTGATGAAAATTGATGAAAATGCAGAAAAAGAAGTGGTACAGGAGCACCTCCCTTGAGCACATGAAAACTCTTTAAAGAATGCTGACATTGTAGCTTGAAGTGAAGTTTAGGAAATAGAAAAAAATTTCAGGTCTGATGTAAGACCTAGCTACAAGATTTGGCCATTTATAAGCCACTTGTTAGACTATGGTCATTTTGTATCAGAAATGTTTATTCCTAGGATAGCTAGTGTTTCAAGTCAAATTCTAAATAAAATCACTTAAGATGTAGGTGCTTAAGTGGGAAATTTTTTCTCGGTTTAACATTGACTGTTAAACTATTTTGTAGTTAAACCCCCAAATGGCTAAGTAGTTGGAAAGCTGTTGTAAAGCCATTGGGGGAAGGTTTTCTTAAGCCCCACAGGCGGCTGAAAGAAAACAGAGAATGTAACATTTTGCAAAATCAATAAAAAATAAACTATTTTCCTGCACTTATCTGAACAACAACAATTTTATACAGACTGCTAGGGCACTGGAATCAGATGTAACTGGTTTTTGGTTCGAAGCCTTTGTTTTAGCATTCATGTGAATCTGGTTTGAGGCTTAACCATGAATTTGGGCATCAAGTTATCGGGTTTGTAGTGTTGCAGCCACATTGGCCCTTCATTAAAACCCACCTGTTTGTTTTGGTGATCCGAGGCATCTTCCACCATGAGAGTCACCTAATCTCGGGTGGAAGCTTCATTCTTAACATGTTTTCAAAGCTTTTCCATGTATTTGGTATGCTCGTGCAGGAAGGCGATGGTTTGAACTTGCCCTAGGCGGATCTCTTCATGGTTGCACCAACCCTTTGAACATACGGAGAAGCATGAATTTCCATCGACCGAGCACCAAGTTGTAAATCCCACGGTCTTGTTGATGCATTGGTTTCCATTTGAAAGTCTCAGTGATCTCAGCATGTCATGGGACCGAGCCTCATCTTCCATGCTAGCGGCTGTTAAATTCTTAACCAGCCTGTATGCTTGTTTGCAACTTGGTGCTCTAAATGAGTCAGGAGTTCTGGATGTATGAACAAACTTTGAACCTGGCTTTTGTGTAAATGAATGTGTCTGCATTCGGTCTTCACTAATGCCTCAGAACAAAATTCAAATACTTGGTTGTTCAGCCCGCTAAAGATACTAAGAAAATAGGCCCGCACTGGTTGAAAGGTTGTTCCCTGAGTCGACTGGTACTGCAGCATGTCCGCTGGTATTGTACGCCCCTAAACACATTCTGAGTAGATTGCAAATTATTCAGGTATTCTATTTTGATCCCATGTGTCTATTGAGAGCATTCATGTGAAATGCGGAAGTTTTCTGTAATGCATCCACTGTTAGTGATAAAGAATTTTGTCAGTCTTATAATGGACGAATTCACTGTTATGGATAAATGAAGTCTTAACCCTTGTGACTATTCTAAGTTGTCGAGCCCAATTTTGATAAGTCTTGTTAAGTAGGATGATATCAGGAAATGTGTAGACCAATTTACTGGCATTGTCCAAAGTCTAATATCCTGTGGTTAAACCGAGACTACACTAGTTTATAAAAGGGTGTCTGTTGCTGTCCATAGTGGACCCTCTCATTTGGTTTGAACTCCATTTAGTGCTGTTCAGATTTGTAGATTCTTCATTTTCATTCCTTACTTTGATTAAGGTTTTGTGTCTATAGTTTTACCTCTTCTGTCTATTATTTATGAACTCACGGGGGGTAAGAGTCAGAACACACCACTCTATACTTAGGGAAAAGAAAGATAGAGGATCGAGTCATTTTTTTTTGCTGACTGTTCTACTCGATATAGTATGGTTAATGAGATCAGTATTAGATCACCATATCTTTGATTGTCACTTTGACCCATGACTTTGGGAATGCATGTTGTCTTTGTTAAAGATGTGGTAGTAAGGGATTAAAAACTCTGCATAGAGAGTTGAATAGAATCAGTATTTAGAGGTTCTGTACTTGACTATTTCAGTTTGGGGTAAAAGGGGTTTAAATTTTCCCTTAGGCTTATCATATCCCTGACCGCTTACATCAAGTGGTATCAGAGCCCGAAGGTATCTTTGGGCAAAGAATTTTTGAGCCACCATGTTAGGAGATGAAGAAGGAGGGTTGTCCACAAGGATTACCAATGCAGAGATTGTTCGGTACTTGAGGGAACAGAGACAAAGGCAGGACACACAGAGAGACATGGAAATGTAGCAGGTAATGGATGAAGTTGAAAGACTTAAGGAAGAGCTTCTGGTGGTAACTCTGAAAATGTTGAGGAAGGGAGTGAGGAAGAACCCCTTTAGTAGGAAGAATAAGAAGTTCCTGCAGATCAGAGGCTGCTAGTGAAGACTCTCAAATCCATGGAGAGAAGAACCATGGACGCTAAGTTTGACTTGCCCACTTATGATGGGAAGATGGATCCTGATGCTATAATGGATTGGGTGGATGCCCTATCCAATTTCTTTGATTGTGAAGATATCCCTCAGAATCAAAGGATAAAGATTGCCAAGTCTAGACTCAAGGGCTCTGCACTCACGTGGTGGAACTTCACCCAAGATGATAGAGTGAAGAGTGGGAAGCAGCAAGTCACCACTTGGAAGAAGATGGTGAGCAAAATTAGGGAAGCATATGTCCTTGTGGACTATGAAGTCCAACTCCATAAAAGGAGGATGAGTTTGAGACAGAAGGAGATGAATGTCTCATCATATATGGAAGAATTTTAGAGGCTTGTCATGAAGACTAAGATGACAGAGCTAGAATGTGTGAAACTTGCAAGGTACATGCAAGGTTTGAAAACCTCCATTCAAGATGAACTAAGTTTAACCAGCCCTACAATAGTACAACAGTGCTTCCAATTAGCATTGAAAGTGGAGGAGAAGTTCAAGGGAAAACAAGAACAAGGAAATAGGGGCAGAGGCAGCAACAACATCAACAACTTTAATAAAAGTTTCAAAGGTAGAGGTAACTCTTGGAGTAGGGGACAGTCCAGTAACAGCAGCAAACCTCCTGAACAAAATTAGTCAGAGAGGAATGAAAATAATGCTAGAGGAAACTCCAGAGGTAGAAGACCCTTTGGTAGAGGTAGAGGGAATGGTCCCTTAAGATGTTATAATTGTAATCAGCTTTGACACCATGCTGGAAGATGTCCTGAAAGGGGGCACAATAATCAGGGAGAAAGGATGAATCAACTGATTCAAGAAGGCAGCCAAGGGAACAATCCAAATCTGAGAGATCTAGATCTAGAAGAGGGTGTAAGTTTGATGATGAGGCAAACTTTCTTGCAAATGCCACAAACCGTGGAGCCATCCCAAAGAAAGAACTTGTTCCAAACAAAGATAAAGTGCCAAGGAAAGGTATGCAACTTACTTATTGATTTCGGTTCAACTGAAAATATGGTTTCTAAGGAAATGACAAAAAAGTTAAATTTGGATAAAATTCCTCATCCTTGTCCTTATCATGTATCTTGGCTCACTAAAAGACAGAAAACCTTGGTGACTGAACAAGCATTAGTAGAATTCTCCTTAGGTGACAAAAAAGACAAAGTCTTATGTGATGTCATTGAAATGGACGCTTGCCACCTCTTGTTAGGAAGGCCATGGCAGTATGATGTGGATGCCACACATAACTGTAGGAAAAATACTTACACTATAGTAAAAGGAGTCACCTACATAATGAAACCATTACCAGATCAAAAAGCTAGCAAAGAATCCACTATGGTAGTTGTCAATAGGAAATAAATGGAAAGAACATTGAGGGAATCAGATAGTGAAGGGTATATATTGGTTTTCAAACCCAAAGACAATGAAGTTTCCAAAAAGATAGAAACCTTGCCAAGTGAAGTCAAAGAACTACTGGATAAATACAAAGATGTAGCCACCAATGAACTGCCCTCTACCCTCCCACCCTTGAGAGATGTCACACATCAAATAGATCTCATACCAGGTGCTTCACTACCAAACAAGGCACCGTACAAGTTGACCCCCGATCAAAATGTTGAAATCTCAAGGCAAATCAAGGAGATGCTAGAAAAAGGATTGATACAAAAGAGCTTAAGCCCTTGTGTTGTCCCATCAATCCTTGCACCTAAAAAGGATGGGAAATGGAGGCTTTGCATGGATAGTAGAGCCATCAATAAGATAACAATCAGATATAGATTCCCCATTCCGAGGATAGAAGACTTGCTGGATCAACTTGGGAATGCTGGTTACTTTTCAAAAATAGATCTCAAATCCGGTTATCATCAAATCAGAATAAGACTGGGAGATGAGTGGAAGACCGCCTTTAAGACAAATGAAGGCTTATATGAATGGCTTGTAATGCCATTTGGACTGAGCAATGCACCCAGTACATTCATGAGACTCATGAATGAAATATTTTTTGATTTTATTGGCAAGTTTGTTGTTATTCATCTTGACGATATTCTGGTTTTCAGCAACAGCAATGAACAACATTTGAACCATTTAGAATAGGTGTTGAGAAGACTTCATGATCACAAGTTGATCATTAATTTGGAGAAGTGTACCTTTATGCAAAAGGAACTCACCTTCTTGGGATTTGTCATATAAAAAAGAACACTGAAAATGGATTCGGATAAAGTAGAGGCAATTGTGAATTGGCCAACTCCTAAAACCCAAGGTGATGTGAAAAGTTTTCATGGTCTTGCTACATTTTATAGAAATTTTATTAAAAAATTCAGTCATGTATGTGCTCCATTGCTGGATACAATTAAAGGGGTTAGGAAAACTAAGTTTATTTGGACTAAAGAGGCTGATGATGCTTTTCAATATCTGAAAAATAGAGTAGCATAATATCCTATCCTAACCTTGCCTAATTTTAAGAAGGTGTTTACTATGGAAACAGATGCAAGTAACCTAGCAATTGGTGTTGTCCTAAGTCAAGAAGGGAAAGCCATAGCATTCTTTTTTGAAAAACTAAATGATGCAAAGAAACGGTACTCTACTTATGATCTTGAATTGTATGCTGTAGTACAGACCCTCAAGAAATGGAGACACTACCTTCTCTCGAAGGAATTTGTTGTCTACACGGACAACCATGCGCTAAGTTTTTTGAATTATCAAGAGAAGCTTAGTGTCAAACACATCAAATGGATGGAACAATTGCAGTCCTATACCTTCACAATAAAGCACAAGAAAGGACAAGCAAACAAAGTTGCAGATGCTCTTAGTAGAAGAGTGAGTTTGATAGAAGAAGTTCAATTTTCAAGCATGGGGATTGAATCCTTGAGGCACCTTTATGTTGGAGATTCTAATTTTGGTGAAGCCTACAAGGCTTGCACTACTCTCTCTAACAGGTACCATACTGATTTTATAGAATATCTGATTCAAGATGGCCTTTTGTTTAAGGGTGCTCAACTTTTCATTTCAAAATGTTCTATGCGAACAAATATCATCAAGGAAAAACATTGTGGAGATATGAGCGGTCACTTTGGCATAGACAAAACCATAGAATTGGTGAAGAGAAGTTACCATTGGCATAAGATGATTGTTGACATCAAAAATTTTGTGTAGTCCTGTACAATCTGCCAACAAGCCAAAGCAGTCACTACAAATCAAGGACTCTACTAGCCTTTACCGATACCTTCTAGGCCATGGGAGTCAATATCCATGGACTTTGTCATGGGTTTACCAAGAACTAAGCAGGGATTTGACATTATTTTTGTCATTGTGGACAGATTCAGCAAAATGGCACACTTTGTCCCTTGCAAGAGCACAAATGATGCTTCTCACATTGCACAACTCTTTTTCAAGGAAGTAGTTAGACTTCATGGACTGCCTAAGACTATAGTTTCAGACAGAGATGTTAAGTTTCAAGGACACTTTTAGTGAACACTCCACAAGAAATTGGGCATGAATCTGACATACAATTCAACATATCATCCTCAAATGAATGGCCAAACCGAGGTAGTAAATAGATCTTTGGGAAATCTATTACGCTGCCTCACCAAGCAGCACTCACAGAGTTGGGATGTCATCTTGCCCCAGGCAGAGTTTGCATTCAATGACTCTATCAATTGATCCAGTGGCAAGACTCCTTTCCAAACTATTTATGGGCTGCATCCTAAAGGACCATTAGATCTTAGAGATCTACCTTCTGATTTTAAAATCAGTGCTCATGGTGAAGAGTTTGCAGATTTTATTGCACAAGTGCACAAAGAAGTCAAAGAAAAACTTGAACACACCACTGCTCAGTACAAGGCAAATGTTGATAAGAAAAGAAGGGAAGTTCATTTTCAGATAGGGGATAGAGTATGGGCATATCTCAGACCAAAAATACTACCTAAGGGTCAGCATACCAAGCTTCACATGAAGAGAATCGGACCATGTACAGTCCTACACAAGATGGGTCAAAACACATATGAGATATCTCTTCCCCCTACACTTTTTATTTCTCCTATTTTTAATGTTGCAGATCTTACTCTTGTGAAAGGTGATGTAGGTACCTCTAACACACAAGACATTGCTAATGACACCTATGTTACAACCTTGCCACCAAGCCAACCAGTTCAGTTAGAGAAGATCCTTGCCACTAAAGAATGGAAGAAGACCCGGAAAAAGATCTACCTACAGTACCTCATCAAATGGAAGGGACTCCCTAACCTCAATGCCACATGGATGACAGAGGACCAGATAAAGGCACATGGTTCCTCTTTGGATCTCCTCAACTCAATTAGGAACTTGAGTTCTATTTCTCATGGGGAGTATGGTGCAGGAGCACCTCTCTTGAGCACATGAAAACTCTTTAAAGAATGCTGGCATTATAGCCTGAAGTGTTTAGGAAATAGAAAAAAATTTCAGATCTGATGTAAGACCTAGCTACAAGATTTGGCCATTTATAAGCCACTTGTTAGACTATGGTCATTTGGTATCAGAAATGTTTATTCCTAGGATAGCTAGTGTTTCAAGTCAAATTCTAAATAAAATCACTTAAGATGTAGGTGCTTAAGTGGGAAATTGTTTCTCGGTTTAACACTGACTATTAAACTATTTTGTAGTTAACCCCCCAAATGGCTAAGTAGTTGGAAAGTTGTTGTAAAGCCATTGGGGGAAGGTTTTCTTAAGCCCCATAGGCAGTTGAAAGAAAATAGAGAATGTAACGTTTTGCAAAATCAATAAAAAATAAACTATTTTCCTGCACTTATCTGAACAACAACAATTTTATATAGACTGCTAGGGCATTGGAATCAGATGTAACTGGTTTTTGGTTTGAAGCCTTTGTCTTAGCATTCATGTGAATCTGGTTTGAGGCTTAACCATGAATTTGGGCATCAATTATCAGGTTTTTAGTGTTGCAGCCACATTGGCCCTTCATTAAAACCCACTTGGTTGTTTTGGTGATTCGAGGCATCTTACACGATCAGAGTCACCTAATCTCAGGTGGAAGCTTCATTCTTAACATGTTTTCAAAGCTTTTCCATGTATTTGGTATGCTCATGCAAGAAGGTGGTGGTTTGAACTTTCCCTAGGTGGATCTCTTCGTGGTTGTGCCAACCCTTTGAACATACGGAGAAGCATGACTTTCCATCGACCGAGCACCAAGTTGTAAATCCCACGGTCTTGTTGATGTGTTGGTAGCCATTTGAAGGTCTCAGTGATCTCGGCATGTCATGGGACCGAGCCTCATCTTCCATGCCAACGGTTGTTGAATTCTTAACCAGCCTGTATGCTCGTTTGCAACTTGGTGCCCTAAATGAGTCAGGAGTTCTGGATGTATGAACAAACTCTAAACCTGGCTTTTGTGTAAATGAATGTGTTTGCATTCGGTCTTCACTAATGCCTCAGAACAGAATTCAAATACTTGGTTGTTCAGCTCGCTAAAGATACTAAGAAAATAGGCCCACATTGGTTGAAAGGCTGTTCCCCGAGTTGATTGGCACTACAGCATGTCCGCTGGTATTGTACACCCCGAAACACATTCCAAGTACATTGCAAATTGTTCAGGTATTATGTTTTGATCCCATGTGTCTGTTGAGAGCATTCATGTGAAATGCGAAAGTTTTCTGTAATGCATCCACTATTAGTGATAAAGAATTATGTCAGTTTTATAATGGACGAATTCACTGTTATGGATAAATAAAGTCTTAACCCTTGTGACTGTTCTAAGTTGTCGAGCCCAGTTTTGATAAGTCTTGTTAAGCAGAATGATATCAAGAAATGTGTAGACTAGTTTACTGGCATTGTCCAAAGTCTAATATCCTGTGGTTAAACTGAGACTACACCAGTTTATAAAAGGGTGTCTGTTGCTATCCATAGTGGACCCTCTCATTTGGTTTGAACTCCATTTAGTGTTGTTCAAATTTGCAGATTCTTCATTTTCATTCCTTACTTTGATTAAGGTTTTGTGTCTATAGTTTTACCTCTACTGTCTATTATTTATGAACTCATGGGGGGTAAGAGTCAGAACACACCACTCTGTACTTAGGGAAAAGAAAGACAGAGGATTGAGTCATTTTTTTTTGCTGACTGTTCTACTCGATACAGTATGGTTAATGAGATCAATATTAGATCACCATATCTTTGATTGTCACTTTGACCCATGACTTTGGGAATGCATGTTGTCTTTGTTAAAGATGTGGTAGTAAGGGATTAAAAACTCTGCATAGAGAGTTGAACAAAATCAGTATTTAGAGGTTCTGTACTTGACTATTTTAGTTTGGGGTAAAAGGGGTTTAAATTTTTCCTTAGGCTTATCATATCCTTGACCGCTTACATCAAGAAGGGACAAAGCTAATCTACTCTGCCCCACGTTGGGTGCCAAAAATGTACACACAAAAGTAGTGCACTTCTCTAAGTCATCACATCAAAGGAAATCCATGAAAGGGAAACCTTTAATAGCGACCTAGAGCTCTCTATGTATGGAGTTGCAAGATTGTAAAATTGCTCTCAGCTAGAGCTAATAAACTTAATGACCTTGCTAGTTAACCACACAATGAGAGATTCAAGTGAAGACAAGGGAAAGAGTGCCAATATCCCCAAGAATCAAATGAAATGCAATGCAAGTAAACTAAGAATGAGGATGAAAATATGCAAGCTATGCTATGAAAATGAAAGTACAATCTAAACTATGAAATGGAAATAACAAGTGTTACAATCCTTCCTATTAAACTAGATGAGTTAAGCTAAAGCATGAAAGGAAATCTAAACTATGAAAGCATGAAATATGAAGCTACTATGCAAGAATGAAAACTAAACTATGAAGCAATGAAGAAAGCCAAGATGTAAAGCAAAAAATGATCTCCAAAAAGATTCAAAGTCTTCAAGAATTCCTACAACATAAAGTTAGTATAAAAGTGAATGACCTAGAATGAGGAAGAGAGCTCTTCTTTTATAGGAAATGAGGAGAAATGGACCATGAAGATTAAGAGGCAAAAGTCTTAATCAACGATGGAGCATCAAAGAGGAGAAATCCATGTGCACAAGTATCCTCCAATGAGAAAATAAGAGTTGAATTTTGTGTCCATATGAGACAAAAATGCCTTTTCTTCTTTTTATAAAATAGGAATAATGCTTTATTTGTGCAACTTAGGATAAGAGGAAAAGTGAGGGCTTTTTATTTATTAAAAGGGGAGGAAATTCCTTTTAATTAAATAAAGACTTAGGATAAAATGGTTAGCCCAAGACAAATAATCAAAAATGATGAAATAAGACTTGATCAAGGAAATTGATATAATTGAAAAATGTTGATTTTTGAAAATATTGATTCAGGGATTTGATAAATTGCTGAATGGGGGCTCAAAGTCTAGGCGATCATTTTAGGGTGCATACATATATAACCATACCGAGCCCTGTGACATCTTCCAACTTTTTAATTTTGAACTTTTTCTCAGATACCAAGTCTAAATTCTTCTGAGACCAAAATGACTGAGCTTCCTACAAAACCACCCTTAAAAGGTGATTAAAACAGATCACATGACCCTGACATTTGGAAAGTATACACCCTGAAGTACAAACCTTCACTCTACCAAAGAGATTCTCATCATGACACTCAGGGAAGAAGATTTTAATCATCAAAGTCACCCACTTCAAAACTTCCTGAACTTAAACACAGTGAAATTGCAGAAATTGGATTTGGAATTGACTAAGAAAAGTGACCAAATGGATTGGTCATGGCCTAAATATCATCAGGAAGGTTCATTTCCATGTTTACAATGTAGAGGAACATTTAGTTTCTCGTGATCATGAACTGGGTGCAACTTGTAAGACCTCAAAGTGGGCCACTTAAAATTTTGCATTTTGCACACTCAGAGATAATTTAATAAATTAGAAATAGAATGGCTCTGGAAAACTGATCAAACCAACTTATGGGGGGCTAAAATTAGTCACAGAGACTCACTCTCATACCTACAACATGTTGAAATAACCCTCATGCAAGACTATCCACTAACCATAAGAGGCAATCCTCTGAAGTGGGTCACTTTATGAAATTCTGGAAACACACAGAATGCAGATTTGGGGAAACACCTCCAAATGGCCACCTTAAAAACATATTGTAATACCCCAAAATTGGCACCTATTTAATTTCATCAATTTTGGTGCATTATCTTGATTTTACATCACCAAAGTCCTAGTTCCCTAGGTAATTTTCTCCCTCATATCTGACTTAATTTGACTTGATGTCAATTGCAAAGACCATAAATTGCAATAATCAAACACTAAAATTAATTCCTAAGTCCTAGACTTTATTTGGCTAAATAATCTCTATGATAAGTTAATTTAATTATGAAGTCCTAAGTACTTTTAATTAAATTAAACTCCACCCCCTTTAGCTAAATACCCTTGAAAGAAATTAATAATTACTTGATATTCGAATGGACACACTTTTTTGAATTGATAATTCTTGATATTCGAAAGGTCACCTGTGTGGCATTTTCCATTCTTTTTATTAAGTAATTCTTGCATTTTTGTCTCAATATGGGAATGAAGAGTCCACCGTTTCGAATCAAGAAACTCTTCATTCCTCTTCTGGCTTGGTCTATTTAATGAACCTCTTTTTCTTCAAAGAGGGAGCAATTTTTGAGAGCATCTACACTATAGCATTTTTTAGTCTCATATCTCATTATTTTCAAAGCTCTTTTATTGCATTATATAGTTTAATTTCTCATATTAGTGTAATTGCATTTCACATTTAGATTAAATTTGCTTACTTGTTCTTAGTCTAATATCATCTTTATTTCAAAATCAAATAAAAATCTGCATTTTATATTTCTTTCAAAGTTTTCTAGATTAATTGCATTCATCCTTAGCTTAGTTTCATTTTGCTCATATTTGCTTTCAAATCCTCCATTGTTGAATTGGTCTCCCGGCTGTTGGCTCTTGTTCTGAGAGTATTCAAACACCCCATTCACATAGGAGGCAACAGGTCGCCTCACCATGGAATTTGGATTGAGTTCTTCATACTCTCTCCCAAATTCTATTAAGTGAATAATGACCATGTTGTGTTGTGCCTGATTTAGAGGTCACATTCAGTCACATACATTTTGGCGCCCACCGTGGGGCAGAAAAGATCAATTTCTGGCCTCATTCTTGATTGGTTTTTCAACTTTAGTGTTGGTTTCATGTCTTGTACGGCCATTTAAAGCTTGAAAAACTTTTAATATAGTAATGGATGGATATAATGATAAATCCTATTTCTCATGCTTTTTGGTTTGGTTTATTTTTATTGAGAAATGAATAAGTTATGATCATTTTGGTGAAATTGGGTATTTGCAGATTTGAGATTCTCTGAATACAGTCAGATTGAAATGTCTGGTACGGAAAAATTATGAAGAATAAAGATCTCTAATAATATTCATTGGAAAGATACGTGAATTATCTTTCATTTCCTTTTGGTTTGAGTTATTTTTATGTAGATTTGTGAAAGTTATGGGAATTTGAGTGAAAACTGGTTTTTAACAATCTGTATTGAAATTGCAGGCAATGATTTATTCATAGAAAATGATTTATGAATAGAAAAAATAAATGGCTTACATATTTGAAAACTATATTCATTAATAGTTAATATTAAATTAGTTTGGTTTCATTTTGATTCTTTTTGAGAAAGATATGTGATTCCCTAGGCAGGGTTTGGTGTTTTAAATCTGATTTATGACAGAAAAATTGCAGTCTGAAAAGGTTATTGGTTGAGGTACCAAATGAAATCATAAAACCTTGTAACTTTGGGAAATGGTAGTTCTTGATGTTAGCTAAAAACTTCATTCTTTCCAGAAATTTTAATATTGTGATTTTATGGGTCAAATAAATCAATCTTTAAAGACTGTCTTGAAGACAGCAATGTTACATATCTTACAGTTTGCCATTGACTTGTCTTGATTCTATACTTTCGGATGTGTGCTAAATGCTGGATTGCAGATCTTTGGACCTAAGGTGAGTTCTTAAAATATCTATAACACTTGGTTTGGGCATAAAATTGAACATCTCATGTGTTTGGCTTGAGTGTTTACATGCTTTCATAGAACACATTTCAATTGATGCTCTTAATGGGAAATGAATGAACATAGATTTTCTTTCATTCAAGTTTGTGTAAGTGAATGCTTGTGTTTAAACCTTAAGTAATTCTTGGTTCCAATATCAAATATCTCATTGAGTGATTAAGGGCATGGATTCATTCCTTGTTTACATAGGGAGTTAAATGCACCACTTTGTGGACTCACTCTATGTTTGCTTGGAAAGTTAAATATTTCATTGGTTCAACCCTTTTTCATTTGTGAGTAGTATTGATAAGCAACTTTAGATTACTTGTGATTGATCTAGATTGCTATCTTGGGTTATTGGACTCGCTAATCCGCCGGCCCCTCATTTTCGCCCTGTGGTTGCAATCCCAGCGCCACATTAAAGGGGAGGGGTCTATAGGAAAGAAGCGTTAATTGTTCCACTTGGCAACCCTTTTGTGCTTTTTGGAACTCACTTGTTCTCTAGGGTGTGGACTCACTTTGAGTTTGTGTGAGGAGTTAAATGCACCACTTTGTGGACTCACCTCACATTTACTTGAAGGGTTAAGTGTTCCACCTTTAGTGCTTTTCAATACTTTTTGATAGAGAATTACTTACTTTTCATTTTTTTAGAAGGCCTGCTTGGGGATTTCATCACCTCAAGGGATGACCTTAACTCCCGTGTTCCGGCGGAGTATAAATATCGGGAGGTGAATCGAAAGACACCTCTCTTGAGAATGAGTTAGATTTCACTCTTGGCTAAGCCTCAAAGAACTTTATACCTTTGAGAAGTGAAGGAGGAGATTTGGGTTACCGTCTCCCCCCGGCTGTGTGATTTCAAATTCTTCTCATCTACGGATTTGGGCCTCACGTACCTTGCGTATATCGAGGACTCCCTTTAGAAAATTTATGTATATCCTTGTAGACAACTTGTTAGGATGTTGTTGTGTTTTAAGTGTCTGCTAAAACATTCTCAAGAACATACACAAGTAGAGTCCTTAGGGAGTAGAAATACTAAGTCACTATTCATGTTCATGTGCAAGGTTGCTTTGTCCCTTGCCCATTGCTTGAAGACTGTTTGCTTGAACTCCTTGATTGTTGTCTTATGTGCTTGATCAATGACATAAATCTGATCTGCCTTCTGTCTGTGATATGTTTTTCTATTTTCCTATCGTTCACCATCAGAAACTAGTTGTCTTGAGTTAGGAATCGATCAATCTTTTCTTTGACTCGTATTGTCTCTCATTAGTCTACCTTATCTCATTGTGCTCTTGTACCTTTTGTTGCGATTGTCTTATCTCGGCTATTCTAGCCATCTCTTTTTGACAATTCGTACCAGGTTCATCTTGCATCTTGGCTGTTCTAGCCATTTATCTCCTTTCGTTATCTTTGAGACAGAGTCTAGCTTTATCCTGAATCTTTGCTCGTTACATCTTCATCTATGACTGTCACGACTCGAAGTGGCAAGACTTATCCCGTTCAGAACGCTGATCAAGATCAAAGTAAACCTTGTAATCAAGACATAGGTCATCTTGAATTTTTTATGAAATCTGAACTTTGTGAGGAATTCTCACATTCTTCGTCATTCCAAGAGCATTACAATCCATTGTTTCAGATACAGTCTGACTTATTATTTCAAGAATATTATAACCCATTATTTGAAGACCAGCAAGACTCTGAAGGGTCACTTTCTAAAATTAAACCTATTGATCCTTTTGAACCTATCAACTCTTTCACGATATCTCATAATACTACCAACAAGATGGGAGATCCAAAACCTTCAAAGTTGGTTTTCAATCTCAGCTCTAACATGCCAAAACCTTCAAAGTTGGTTTTCAATCTCAGCTCTAACATACCAAAACCCTCAAAGCCTATCTTTAATCTCAGCTCTAACATACAAATAGTCAATGCCACTGAGAAGGCTACGACAGAAGCTCAACCACCTTCCAGATTTGCTAGAAACAAACCTTGGATCTCTCATTGTGACATGATCATTGCTCCAGGGAGTGAGGATACTCCTAAACCCAAAACTCCCTTTGTCTTGCGAGGCCCTGCGTCTCCCTCTTATAAATCCACACAGTCTCCAGCTTGTGCGAATGCTATCCCTCGATCTCATGCAAAGATTATTCTCAAAGGTCCTGAACCTTCGACATCCAGACCAAAACTATCTATGGATAAAGCCCTCACTAAGGAAAATGTCCCCAAAGATCTCAATCTCGACCAGTTTCAATCTATGGTGGGTCATTTGACCTTGCCTCATTATTTATCATTCTCTGAGGAAGACGATCACTTGCTGAGCCACCCGCATAATGCTCTCCTACACACTAAAGTTATGGAAGGTCCCAAGAGTATCCCTCATGTCCTCATTGACAATAGTGCTAGCCAAAGTACTTTCTCTGCTAAGATGCTTACCCAAACAACAGACAGCTTTGTTCTTGCCAATAGAGAGTCCATTGAGTTCTATGATGCTAAGCTCAAAGAAATAGAAAAGACCTTGAAGATCAAAGATATTGGCATGGGGGAATATCAGATTGAATCTATCTTGTCTTTGACATCTCTTCCTCCATCTCCACATTCCTATGAGGAACCCTCTGAAGATAGATTTGGTATTGGCTATCAGAGCGATGAGCTTGACCAACCTAGCTACAGCTTTCACTCATGCAAGGATTCAGATAATGAAGAAACATAGATTCAGCCTATGACACATGAAAGATCTTTGAATGTTCAAAATTTTGATTCAGACTACCAGAAAGAGTCTTATCTACCTTCTCAAGTGCTTCAAGAACATGATCTTGGTCCTCACCAGGAGGATTTTATACACTCTACTGAACATATTTCTACTACTGTAGCTACTACTGAATATGTCACTACCTCTAATGGAACACATACTGATTGGGAGCAACTGCTGGATGCTTCCCTTATCTTGGGTATGCCCTGGGGTATGCCTACTCTAGATTGTTCCACCACTTCTGCTATTGAACAGACTCCTACTATTTCCAACTCCAATGGCACACATACTGACTAGGAGAAACTATTGGATGCTTCTCTTCTCTTGGGTATGCCTCAAGATATGCCTATTCCAGATTACTTTGCTGCTTCTACTACTGAACAAGATCCTACTGTTGAAGAACCACTTCCTATGTTAGATGACAACAATGAAGAAATTCTGCCTCCAACTATGTCTCTAGCTGAATGGGACTCTATATCAGATGCTACAATGGAAATACTAGTTGATGCTATGCACCTATATGCTAGTCTTAACAGCTCAGAAAGAGGAGAAAGTTATGATCCTCCAGATCAAGCTATTGATGATGATCCTTTCCACCCTCCTATGGAGATCATTCCTATGGCTCCTACGCCATTTGCTCCAAGCTTTACTCCTACTGCTCTAGCAAATCATGGGTATGTAAGACCCCATTCTATTATAGCTTCATGGAATATTGGAAGATCCAAAATTGAAATGGTTCCTATTCGTGCACTCTTACCACCTGAAAGGGGACCTGACTCTTGGAATAGACCATCTTGGTTAGGCTCACATAATATTCCTCCAAACTTATCTGACTCTTCTAAGATGACTCATAATCGACAACGCTCTATGGAAGATTACTTTCTTGATCTATCTGATGCATTCATGAATGATGAGGATGATATTGATATATTTGCACTTGAGCCCATCCCATTGACTTTTATTCCCCCTTCATCTCCCAGAAAAGTGGCTCATCCACTTCCATTTCCACCTCTCCACCTAAACCAGTCATATAAGCCTCTTTCATCCACAATTCCCGAGTCTTTTGGAAGTAACTTGGATGTACAACATAAAAATAAAAATAATGAGAATCCACTTATATCTCAAGGTCACCATGTCCCATCTAATCGACATGTGACTATGAAGAAAGGAAAGAAACAAAGGTGTTCAAAAGACCGCAAAGGTCCTCAAAAAGAAGAAGACAATCAAAAGCCAGAAAATAAAATAAAAAATGGATCTCGAAATCCATTCTATAGGCATTGTCATCAAAAGCACCTCAAAGTAAAGAAGAAAAAATTCAAAAGCTATGTGGATTCCAAAGAAAGAAAAAATCAAAGTTGTCATTCGAGCTTCCAAAATTCTCATGCTTCCCTCCATTTCATCACCCTTGCCTCTCATAATTTACCCTCTTCACTCCATCTTGCCTTGTCCCAAAGTGCATATCAGCATCTCCTCATTGCTAATGGCATGACTAAGAAAAATCTAGAATGTACTCTTCCTAAGCATTTAGAGTGTGGGAAATCCGACAAAGAGTTAAGGTGTGTCCATGAGGATGTTTGTGAGTCTCACTTAAGTGATCTTTCCTTGACTATGGATCTCTTGACTGTTGGACACTACTGGTTGGATCTCCTGTTACTGCTACAACATCTGGTTCTGATTCTGCAACTTCTCAGCTGGCTACTACTACAAATGACTGTGTTTCTAGAGATCACCACTAAAGGAGAGAAACTCAAAGAGCCCATCAATGCTCTTCATCTAAGAAGTTCTACAGCTGACATTCTCAGTATGCTCATGTACATATTTATTGATCCTGAAAAAATCTCAAAAATTGATATATTGCAAAAAATCCTAAAAATTGCAAAATGTCCTGAAAAAAATGATCATCTTAGTGAAAACCTGGCAAACAGGCACTTTGATGTATCTATTATCCTGGTGAAAACCTGGTAAACAGGCGCCTTGATAATACAAAAAAAATAGAAAATGTGAAAAATACAAAAAAAATGAAAAAATACAAAATACAAAAAAATGAAATATCAAAAAAATACAAAAAAAGAAAAAAAAGAGAAAAGTACAAAAAAATTGAAAAAGAGAAAAATGTATCATTGATGAAAACCTGGTAAACAGGCATCATGGTAGCAAAAATAGAATCTCTGCCAAGATGGTGAAAACCTGGTAAACAGGCACCTCTTGTTTTCCTAAAGTAACATCTCATCTCAGCGTCGCTTGGCTCTTAGTTTCCTGCTTTAGTTTCCTTCCTTTCCTGCTTTAGTTTGTTTTCCTGCTTTCCTGCTTTAGTTTGTTTCCTGCTTTGGTTTGCTAGCTCATGCGCTTGTCCTTGAGTTTTCCTCGACTCTTCATAGATTGGAACTGGTTCACACTTGGGGGCACCTGCCTGGTCTAGGGGGCATTGTCCTATCGCTTTCGAAAACTCTTTTGGAGCATTGGTCGCCAGTGGTTTCCCCTATGCCTGCCTTTGGATACCTAGCTTTTGTTCGATCTCTCTTCTTCGGGATTTCTCCCTTTTATCAATCACCAGTGATTCTCATTACATTATATCATTGAGACTTCGAACGTTATCTTTCCGAATTGACTTCAATCTGCTTGAACACGAACTTAAACTAAAACTAAATGTGTGTTCCTTTGAGGCATGTTGAGCTTTGTTTTCTTTGAGTGTTTGTTTGTTTGCTTTCTTTGCTTTCTGCTTGTTGGTTTAGTTCCAATGATCCAAAGAATTCATTTAAGAGGGGTGTCCATCTGTAAGAGCCTCTATCTCGTATTGGATGGCCATGCGTACCTCGACTCCTTTTATATGGATGCTTTGGTGAGGTTGGTTCTTCTCCTTGTCTTTTGAGTGACTTCTTTCTGCTACTGATGAAATTGAACGCTCATCCTGTTAAGTGAACGTAAGGGTCACTGCGAGCAATCTTTGGCAAAAGAAAGAACTCCTGCGTGCTTGGTGTGTTTGTTCGCAAGAGACATTCAGGTCATTCTAGCATTTATGCTCTAATGCTTATGTTAACTTGCTAGATTAAAAGGAATAGGTGTTCAGGTTATTCTGGCTTCTTGTGACTTGATGCTTACACCTTATTCCGACAAATTTAAGACTTATGTCATATTCATATTCTCATGTTGGGGAGAATTGTATGGCATCTTGCGATTGTCCCGTGCTTAAATGAGCTCAATGATGATAAATACGATGAGTCCAACAGCCGAGTTCGGAGGATTGCATTTGTTCATCCTAGGCCTGCATTTAGACTTGCATCTTTCATTCTAGGCTTGCATTTGGAGCGCTTTCTTGTTGCTCTCTTGATTGCTTTCTTCTGGATCTGCTCATCAAAGGTTCTCATCTTTTGTCCCAGTCTCATCTTGGCTGCATCCTTTTTCGGGATCGAAATCGAAATCTAACATCTCTAATTAGCTCAAAATCGCGTTTTAAATATTGGACTCCTTCTGGATCAAATGCTTGTGCAGTCAACCTTCTGGCGTCATTTTCTTGCCAGATCCTCATCTTTACATCATGTTCTTGAGATCTTTGCTCTTTCCATCAAAGTCAATTCAAGTCAAATTTGGTCAACTATGGTCAAACTTGGTCAACAGGACCTCTACTTTGCTCCGATTCACTTCTGTAGCTTCGCAAATCTAGTCTAATTTCTTTTGCTCTGTAATCTCTTGTTGTTTATCATCCTTTTGACATGTCATCTTTCGATTTCGCTCCCGAGGGGGCAGGATGATTACATCATTTGAATCTTGTCAAATCTATTCTTGAATCAGTCTGATTTGAATCATCAATTTTCATTGCTTGGGGCATCTCAGTGTCTCACATCTGCTTATCTCATCATCTATCTTTTTAGGTATTGGGGCAATCTAACCCTAATTCCTGGGAGTCAAGCTTCGTTCTGGAGATGACTCTCAAAATCTCTTTTAGACCGTTATCTGGGCAATCTAACCTGGGTCTCGGAGGACTAAGCTTCGTATTGGGGCAATCTAACCCTGATTTGGAGATAGTCCTAAATCTGCATCTTCATCAATTGGTATTGGGGCAATCTAACCCCAATTCCGGTTCTCTTCTAAGATTGTTGTCTTCGCAATCTAACTTAGACTTTGAAAAATTCATGCTTTGATCTGCTTTGATCTGTCACTTCAGACTATTCTTTGAATCAACGCGCTGTTCGCACATCAATTCAAAGAGGGGCAAATGTAATACCCCAAAATTGGCACCTATTTAATTTCATCAATTTTGGTGCATTATCTTGATTTTACATCACCAAAGTCCTAGTTCCCTAGGCAATTTTCTCCCTCATATCTGACTTAATTTGACTTGATGTCAATTGCAAAGACCATAAATTGCAATAATCAAACACTAAAATTAATTCCTAAGTCCTAGACTTTATTTGGCTAAATAATCTCTATGATAAGTTAATTTAATTATGAAGTCCTAAGTACTTTTAATTAAATTAAACTCCACCCCCTTTAGCTAAATACCCTTGAAAGGAATTAATAATTACTTGATATTCAAATGGACACACTTTTTTGAATTGATAATTCTTGATATTCGAAAGGTCACCTGTGTGGCATTTTCCATTCTTTTTATTAAGTAATTCTTGCATTTTTGTCTCAATATGGGAATGAAGAGTCCACCGTTTCAAATCAAGAAACTCTTCATTCCTCTTCTGGCTTGGTCTATTTAATGAACCTCTTTTTCTTCAAAGAGGGAGCAATTTTTGAGAGCATCTACACTATAGCATTTTTTAGTCTCATATCTCATTATTTTCAAAGCTCTTTTATTGCATTATATAGTTTAATTTCTCATATTAGTGTAATTGCATTTCACATTTAGATTAAATTTGCTTACTTGTTCTTAGTCTAATATCATCTTTATTTCAAAATCAAATAAAAATCTGCATTTTATATTTCTTTCAAAGTTTTCTAGATTAATTGCATTCATCCTTAGCTTAGTTTCATTTTGCTCATATTTGCTTTCAAATCCTCCATTGTTGAATTGGTCTCCCGGCTGTTGGCTCTCGTTCTGAGAGTATTCAAACACCCCATTCACATAGGAGGCAACAGGTCGCCTCACCATGGAATTTGGATTGAGTTCTTCATACTCTCTCCCAAATTCTATTAAGTGAATAATGACCATGTTGTGTTGTGCCTGATTTAGAGGTCACATTCAGTCACATACACATACCAGTATTAAAATCTAAGAATTGAAACCCACTACATATGCCAAATGAGAGGTGATAAACACATCATCCAATCGGTTCTTCATAAATAACAACAGTCCCCTTTTTGCATTTGTACTCAAACTTGGCCTTTCACAATTACTTTTCAGGGCACAAACCTTGCCTTAGGGAAATTTTTTGAATATGGACTCAAAATTATATCTAGGACTTTTGAACTCCAATAGTGGCTCTGATTGGGGACGTGTGCCCCATGCGGGCATGCAAAGAAATTAGAATCTCATGGTGCAACAGACCAACCAAAGAAAACCAGACTTTCACTTTCTCCTCAGAACCAACTGAAACTGTTAACTAACTACCGAACAACTGAAAGCAAAGCAACTTTACAAATGTACAAATATTTACAAAAGACTTCAAACTCTGATAGTGAGGATCAAAATTTACCTCTATCAAAGATGTAATTCTCATTTCCACGAATCAAAGGTAATCTAAAACACTACTTTTTCCAACATGATCAAACACACTATCACATATCTCCAGCATATCATAAAGAAGATAATCAAGATCCTCACTATCATAAAATATTTGGAAACCATCAAAATTTAGAAAGTGTTGATCATTGTGCAACACAAAACTATCACACTCTTTGAAAATTCTAACCACTTGAGGAGGAAAACATTCTAACTCAACTACAAAGATGGAAATATGTTGGCTTTCTTAAAAAATTGCTTGAACATCAAAATAAAACTTCTGAAATTCAACTCTATGTATACCATGTGAATGTTCAAGCAAATCTCTATGAACCACAAGTTGTGGCTTCCAATTCAATTCATTCTGAAAAACATCAATATGCTAGACTGAGAAAATAAAAGACTCAAATTTTGCCTGATAGCCGATGCATCCTTGATGATTCATTTTAACATCTTTTAAAAACATAGCATCAACATTCCTTTCATCACATTCTTGGAGAAACACACATACCTTTGGCTGAAACTAATAATTAGTTGTAAAGCTTGAAACATCTTTCAGCTCCTCATCAAACATTTCAAAATGTGGTATGAACAAATCAGTAGGCAGTCCATTACACGTGTCCTCATCTTGGCACATGTTTTCTAGGCACAAATCACTATCATAGGGAACATCGTCAGCATTGCTAATTTCTGTTTGACAAGATAATGTCTCAACACCATTAATAATATCACAACTATCAATGTCTACATCAAATAAGTTGACTTCCATTTCTGGTGAAGAGTCATAACTAGTATCAATTTCATAATCATATGAAATGCCTTCAAGGGATGTCTCATAAATCGGTTCATACAAATGTGAAAGGAAATCAACTTTGATATTTTCAACCAAACTGTCGCTTACAAAACTTTCATTTTCAAATTTAGAATTCTCCAAATCAATAGAAGAATTTGGAAATACTGACACTGACTCATTATCACAATTTGAATTCACTTCTGTCATGACATCATCACTTCCACAAACATTAAATGCCTCAAATTCTAAATCATGAAAACCATTAAGATGACAAACATCTCACTGCAATTCAGAAAAAGAAGGCATCAGTCTAGGATCATAGAAATCAACATACTTATCAACCAAAATGTCACAAAGATCACTAGCAAGATCTCTAGTATCATCGTTATTCCCTGCAACAACATCATCACACTATTGCTCTTTGACTGCCATTGTTGAAAATTCATTTTCCCTCAAATCATCTATCTCATTTTTATTTTCAACTTGGGGCTGATTATACATATTGTAAATAACATCAAGCTCAGAAATTTGATACAATTTTAAAGGCTCAACTTGATTTTGGTTAGTTGACACTAAATCAGCTGGGTCATAACACTCACCGTAGTTTTCATAACTTACTAGAACCACTGAGTTAGTGCTAGCATTTGGGAAAACCACCTCATGAAGTCTTGCATTTTTAGCACCGTGAAGTTTTGGTAGTCCAAACTTCTTCATCCTTTCTATATCTATCGCTAGCTAAAAAGCATGATACAAGTGGTTCCTTGTCTCTCAACAAGAAACCCATCTTACTGTCAAATGCAACCAAATAAATAACCAAAGACAATGCATCATGGGGTCTACAACTCTCAGGAATTTTCTTTAATGCTTTCCCAAATCTGAAATTAAAAGCACTAACTAAATCATCTTCTTCTATGTGAATGCCCACAAGATCAACTAACATACTGTACTCACAAATGAATTCTCTATAGGTTTCAATAAATGCTGATTCAAAATCCTTTGATGAACAAATAGAGTAGTGAGACAAAACTGAAAACCATTCCCTAGCATTTCCCACTAGTGACTGCACAAACAATCTCATAATCACATCTTCATCACTGACCTCAAAATCTTCCATCAAGTCCATGAATGCACTTAAATGTTTTTCAGCTAACTCTTCTTTCCCCCCACTAAATTTAGGTAGGAATTTTTTGATTTCTGGGGGTATTGCAGTTGGGTAGCCAGGAATGCCCTTAAAATCTAGAGGTGAATAACACATAAAACTTCTTTTATCTCTTGGCTGGGATGTTCCATGGGACATGTTTACATTAGGAGACACACAAGGCTAGGAAAATTATGAATACATCTCTACTTTCTTCTTACAAGCAACCACAACCTTGCACATGAAAACTCAAGCATACATTTCTTATGCAAATTTTATCCATAATAAAACTAACATATCACTTTTAAAATAATTTGCGTACATCATCAAATCACAATAGCTGAAACTACTCAAAAGATTGGTATGCAAAGCTCATTAACTCCTTCCCTCTCACTTAGTGCTTATAATCGTTGAATAGGGAAACAATTTTTATGCATGTGATCAATTTTCATGAAAACTTGGATATGAAAATTAGAATACCTGGAGATGTTGTGATAGCTGCAAAATATTGATATGAAGTCTCCTCCAAATCACCTTCCAAACATTGGTAGAGTCACCACCTCCTTGCAGAGGACAAATCTGAATCAGTTGAGAAACTTTTCCCAACTCTAAACCTTCTTTTAAAACCAACAAACACAACACATCTTCAATAGGATACAAACTGTTTGTCAGCATAAAAAATACATCACATTTTCAATTTAATAATGCATTGATCAAACAGAGACATCATAGTCGCCACTCACACTTGGTGAGAAGATATAAATTTTTTTTTATAGAACTAACTCTATATAATGATTCCCCTGTATAGTCACCAATTCTCTTGCGACTCAGATGGGCTGAATCAATTTGGACTACTCAAACAAAGGTTTCTTATAGTCATTCCCCGGTAGAGTTGCCATTTTGTTGGTTCCTTTTTCTTTCTACTTGCAGATTTACAATACAATTGACAAATTAATGTCATTGACTCTCTAAAACCACTCCAAATCTGACAAGAAAAAAGGGCCAATTAACAAGGACCAAGAGAATGATCCTCCTACACTTTGAGCCTTGATGCTCAAGCGAGTATACCTATGGATTCAATTCTTGAAAGGAATCAAATTTTTTTTTTTGTATCAGTTTAACACAAACATTACTCATTAGTACCTCTGAAATATTGACCGAAAGATTATATCATTTATAATTTTATTGATGATGAAGAACTGCCTATTAAGAACAGACTAGTGTCTTAATCTTGGGCATAGAGTCATAAACAACATACATCAACAGAAGATTAAATTCAAATAATCCCATAACCTAGAACAACTGCTTTGGAAATTGTTCCTCTCACTCTCACAGTCAAACATCAAATTCTCATAAAGACTATAAATTCTCTGAAAGTATCCTTAAGGATTTAATCCCACCCTTGGAAGGAACTCAAAGACAACTCCATAATCTACTTTGTAAACTATACATTAATTCTACTTTGCAACATTAACATATAAGAACTCAAGCCTATAACAAGAAGACATACATAAATATGAGATGGAATTCCAATGTATTCTCATTAAAATTCTTCAATATTAGTACATTAACAATGGCAGAATGCCAGAACAAAAACCCTGGATCAAAACTCTCTCTATTCAGTTACAAATTTTCACCATCCATGTAACAATGGAGAAGAATACTGATATAGGAAAATGAAAGCTAGTTACAACAAAATGATAGTTGTCAATTCTC
The DNA here is from genome assembly GCA_027943335.1 of Chamaecyparis obtusa. Classification (NCBI taxonomy): domain Eukaryota; kingdom Viridiplantae; phylum Streptophyta; class Pinopsida; order Cupressales; family Cupressaceae; genus Chamaecyparis; species Chamaecyparis obtusa. Next base: position 2,297,157 of record BSBK01003980.1, read on the forward strand.
AACAAAATATCTTCATCTTCTCTCCAAAATTGATCCTCAAACTTGATCTCCTGCAATTGCCTTCATGTCTGCAATCATTTCTCAAACAAATTTGATTCTCTTCCCTTCAAAGAAATGATTTGATTTTGCCTTGAAAAATATCTCTCGTGAATGCCTCCCAGTCCATTTTAAAATAAAATATTTTAACAAACTATGGAGAGAACTATACAAATCATTTGAATTTGCATTTCACTCTTTAAATATGCACTTTTGGCCCAAAATTCACCAAATTTTGTCATGTGTCACAAGCTGATTGCATGCTAGAATTAACCCTAGGTTGACCACCTTGATCTGGAGATTCGGAGACTACTTCATTCTCCAGTTCTATGAATGCTTCTACTAACTAGGGTTACATATGGAGATAGCACAAATAACCTATTCTCTGAATCTCAGAATCTATTTCTTTACCATGGTTACATCTGGAGATCATGCGAATTCCTTTGTCTCTTAATCTCTAGATGTCATTTCTTAACTGTGGGCTATTTGGAGATTGGACGACTAACCCTCTCTCTAGATCTCTAAATGCATCTCCCTTAACTGCCAACATCACGAGATTGTGCAACCAAGGTATTCTCCCAGTCTCTAAATGTTATCTTCTTGACCGCCACCATTCGGAGATCACGTGACTAAGCTATCTCCCAATCTCAGAATGCTAGGCCACTAACCGCAACCATATGGAGATTGCACGACATGGTTAACTAGCCTCCATCTCCCATTCTCTGAATGTTATCTCTAACTACAGTTTGATTTGGAGATTGAGTGACCAAAGCTATCTCTGAATCTCTAGATGTTAGTTCCTTAACCAATATAATCTGGAGATTGGGTGACTAAGTGTTCTCTAGATCTCCAAATGTCAAGCCACTAACCGCCAACATCTGGAGATTGGGAGACTAACCGCTCTCCAGTTCTCCAGATGTTATCTCTAACCATAGGTTCATTATGAGATCAAATGACCAGCCGCCACGTGTCTGCTTTGATTCATGTCAACTGCCCATCTTTCTACAAAATTTAGTGCTTTCTGGTTACTAGCAGGCTTCCCAATGCAACTCCCACATGCACTCCTGGAGCCTCCTGCTCTTTTTTCATAATGCCATGCAAGTGTTTTTTCATTTAAACCACTGAATTTATCCTCACCCCACCTTTGTGCGATTAAACATTTGACAATTTTTAAATATTTTCATTTAAAATTTTATATGTGCACCCAGATAGCAAGCAAATAACACGGACCCCACACAAGTTAAGAGGCAGGCACTCACCTCTTTCCTTTCACTTTACATTGATACTTGGCTCTATTTCTTTTAAATTATTCCCAGAACCAAATCCGAGTGCATGTGGGATAAACCCATATGCAACCCCTTTGTATTTTTCTCTTCTTCCTTACCTATGTGCACACCAGATCATTGTTTGCCTGATAGCCATGCTTATGCACCCAACTCTTAGTTCTTTATGCCCTGCAAACATATGTTGGCACACACCGACCTTCATACACCTTTGTTCTTCATTTTTACTTACCTTGCAGCCCCCTTACTTCCTTTGGTTTTTATCTGTAGGTGATGACTTCCTTTGGTACTTACCCTGCAAATTCTCTCAAGGATTGTGTCAATAATGCTTCAAAACTGGTGTGAGATAGCAAGTCATGGCATCAAGACTTCATTATGAGTCTCCAAATTCAACTCTAGACAGTGAGAATGCTGACAAAGACTGTAGCATTTAAAATTTCATATGTTGTCAATCAAATTTTTTAAAATTCATTCAACAAATCCATTTATTTGTTGATTCGGTGCATATCACTTGTCTTATATTTAAAGTATTGAAGGTACTTCAAATATTAACGGTGAAACATTAGAGAATATGTCAAACTTTAAATTACATCCAAAAGAAAATGAAGAAATTCTACTACGCATAAACCGGGAATCCTGGAGCCATGAAAATTTATAGAAGTTTATGATAATTCAAAAAATCAACTGGGTCATTGTCAGATTTCGAGTAGCCCACAAACCTTCAGTACCTTTGTAAACTGGCCTTCGAGAAAATGTGAAATTTTAAAAATATGTCAAACAGACTTGGATTTTGACAAAATTGGAACTGGGAACTTATATAACCATTCCAAGCCCTGTGACATCTTCCAACTTTTTAATTTTGAACTTTTTCTCAAATACCAAGTCTAAATTCTTCTGAGACCAAAATGACTGAGCTACCTACAAAACCACCCTTAAAAAGTGATTAAAACAGATCACATGACCCTGACATTTGGAAAACATACACCTTGAAGTACAAACCTTCACTTTGCCAAAGAGATTCTCATGATGACACTCAGGGAAGAAGATTTTAATCATCAAAGTCATCCACTTCAAAACTTCCTGAACTTAAACATAGTGAAACTGCAGAAATTGGATTTGGAATTGACTGAGAAAAGTGACCAAATGGATTTGTCATGGTCTAAATATCATCAGGAAGGTTCATTTCCATGTTTACAATGTAGAGGAACATTCAATTTCTCATGATCATGAACTGGGTGTAACTTGTAAGACCTCAAAGTGGGCCACTTAAAATTTTGCATTCTGCACACTCATAGATAATTTAATAAATTGGAATAGAATGGCTCTAGAAAACTGATCAAACCAACTTATGGGAGGCTAAAATTGGTCATGGAGACTCACTCTCATGCCTACAACATGTTACAATAACCCTCATTTCAAGACTATCCACTGGGCATGAGAGGCAATCCTCTGAAGTGGGTCAATTTATGAAATTCTGGAAACACACAGAATGCAGATTTGGGGAAACACGTCCAAATGGCTACCTTAAAAACATACCAGAATTAAAATCTAAGAATTGAAACCCACTACATGTGCTAAATGAAAGGTGATAAACACATCATCCAATCAGTTCTTCATAAAAAACAACAGTCCCCTTTTTGCATTTGTTCTCAAACTTGGCCTTTCACAATTACTTTTCAGGGCACAAACCTTGCCTTTGGGAAATTTTCTGAATATGGACTCAAAATTATATCTAGGACTTTTGAGCTCCAACAAATCCCAATGCCCAGCTGCCTATAGATTTTTGAGAGCTTAACAAGGTATGATATATTGAAAGGGAGTTATAGGGTGAAGTGGCTACAAAATTTTAGACTTAATAGGCTCCAACAAAGAACAGTAAAAAAATACCAATTTTGATGTTGAGTCTTTCAGCTATGACATTGTTAGGACAATCTTATCAAAATGTACCTTTTTTTGTCAGGCCTTGGGTATGGTTTTTGTTAACACAAAAGTATGCACCCATGCTTGGGGTATGACCCCCAACAACCTTGTGTAACATAGAAACAACCTCCAAGTGTGAAACTTACACTCTGAGGCTGAATCTCTGGAGAAGGCTGACTTCCTTACAAGTAGGGTGCACCTAGCTACTACTTTTTTGAGGAAAAGGGGAAGAAGGATTGCATGAAAATTAAAGGGGGCTGATGCACCATATTGAAACTGTGGTTGCTCCCTGCTTATAACTGCACATAACTTTAATAAAAATCTCTAACATATACAAATTTCAACTCTAATCTACCTCCCAAGGACTTGTATGCAGGTTTGCACTAATGAAATGCTGCAAGGAAAGTTACATTCACTTTACAAGATTCATGAGTAGGTTAAACATGACATAAAAACTTGAAAGATAGAAAAGAAACATTCACTACAAGGAAAGAAACATTCACAAGACAAAAAAATGGTGAGGAGAGGTAAAAAAACATAGATTTCTATGCATGTAAGGCAAAGACAAATTCACAAGTGCAGGGCATAGCCACTACAAGAGAAAAAAGGAGAACCACAAAAATATTTACAAACCTTCCCTTTATAGATCATGCACAACTTATAATTTACATTGAAGCTCAAACCCCAACCACGGTGGAGTTAAGCTACAGAAAGTAGAAATAATTGAATATCAGATCAAAATATGATCTCTGCTACAACTTGGTCCATGGAAGTGATAGAAAATGGCCAAATGAGTGCATCCGACAGATGGAAAGGACAATCATATCCCTACAAATCAATAAGTAAGCATAGGGATGGACTAGTGTTGTGTTAAAAAGTCAAAGAATGCAACTCGACATTAAATATTCAGTCCTAGTAATTTGTTCGAGCCATAAACAATCAAATCAAGGCATTGGAAAAAATTGTCTAAATGGGATAACACGACATACACAACTATTTCCCTCTTGGAGATAGAAACATGTGTTTTGTTTAGGTTGCAAAGGTTGCATTTTTTTTCTTGAAGTTACAGGTGGCTAACGCATCGCTCCAACGCTAGTAACTCCATGCCCAATGGATTTCTTAAGGCCACTAGTCTCATGCTTAGCAGACAAGCATTCCTTTTGAGTCACCATAAATGTTAGCTATTTTTGCCACCGTCAGCCCATCATAGATAACCAATCTGAGACATCTTCATCATGGGCTAAATTCTATTGTAGGGGGTTAACACGTCACATTGTCTTCAATGTGGGATAACCCTCGTGTTATCCTCATTTCTTCATTTCACAACGGTCCTTTTTTGCCTATTGCAAAATGGAAAAATCAGTCAGGCCACGTGGCTCCATTATGTTCGGCAATGTGGGCCAGTGTTTTCTCAAGTTTTAAGCTCGCGCATCTTCATTCTTCATCAATGGTTGTGGTTTACCCCTCCATGTTGTGATTCTCTTCAGGGAAAAATATGACGGTTTACGGGATGGCAATGGTCAACGGGTCAACACCATGGGTTGGGATAACATGTCATGTTATCCACTTTTTATGGTTACACGAAAATAGAAATGGTAGCTTGCAAAATGGCCACATGTCACCATTATGAGGTTTCTTCCATCTTTCCAAGGTTGTTTGTTGTGAAGCCATGACAACTGTCTAATTGAGGAACTTTTTGATCAACGGTTGTGTTTTAAATCTTGCATTGGAGTTTTTTATGCTGCATCTAGGTCGTCCATTCAAATCTAAATCTTCATCAATGCTCTTATTTTTATTAGTGGTGTGGGTCTTTTTCTATGCATGCGGTGTTACTTACATGTGTATAGGGTGGGTTAACATGTCATGTTATCCCATTTTGAGAATTTTTTCCAACGACCTGATTTGATTGTTTGCAGATCGAACACATTACCAGGACTACATATTTAATGTCAAGTTACATTCTTTGACTTTGTAACACAATGCCAGTGCATCCCCATGCTTATTTATTGATTTGTAGGGATATGAATGTCACTTCCATCTGTCAGATGCACTCATTTGGCCATTTCCTATCACTTCCGTGATTCAAGTTATAGCAGATATCAGATTTTGATATGATATTCATTTATTTATGCCTTTTGTAGCTTAACTCTACCATGGTTGGGGTTTGAACTTCAATGTAAAATCTAAGTTATGCCTGATATATAAAGACAAGGTTTGTATATATTTTCGGGGTTGTTTTTTCTCTTGTAGTGGCTATGCCCCGCACTTGTAAATTTTTCTTTGCCTTACATGAATAGAAATCTCAGTTTTTCACCTCTCCTCACCATTTTGTTGTCTTGTGCATGTTTCTTGCCTTGTAGTGAATGTCTCTTTTCCGTCTTTCAAGTTTGTATATCATGTTTAACCTACTCATGAATGTTGTAGAGTGAATGTAACTTTCCTTGCAACATTTCATTAGTTCAGACTTGCATATAAGTCCTTGGGAGGTAGATTAGAATTGATATCTATGTATGTTAGAGGTTTTTATTGATGTTATGTGTAGTTATAGGCATAGAGCAGCCACAGTTCCAATTTGGTGCATCAACCCCCCTTTAATTTTCATGCAATCCTTCTTCCCCTTTTCCTAAAAAAAGTAGTAGTTAGGTGCACCCTGATTATGAGGAAGTCGGTCTTCTCTGAAGATTTAGCCTCAGAGCACATGTCCCACACTTGGAGGTTGTTTCCATATTACACAAAGTTGCTTGAGGGTCATACCCCAAACATAGGTGAAAAATTTTGTATTAACAGTTTCCCAAATTCAAATGCCCATTCATTTGATGGTGCTAACAACTAATATCCAAAATTGAGATCAACATGGGCCCTATGACTACATAACTTATGTTGCTAATGACATAAACAAAAGTATGTGCTCATTAAATAAAGACAATGACATTGTTTATTTTAAATGACAATATTTTTTGTGTTGCATTTTCTTGTTTAGTGGTGAAAAGGTGTGGTAGGCCCCCCTTCAAGTGAAAACTCATGATGCACAAAATAAAATGATGCCAAACTAGGAGTGGACTTATATATGGGACATACACTCTGATAAGACTAATTGTGTTATTTTTGAATTATTCTTTGTTAGGGAGGTGTTGAGAAACTTAGGTACTCCAGTTGATTGGAGGCTTCCAAAAAAATGGTTAGAATATTTTTGAGACCTAAAGGCAGTATCGTGAGTTAAGAGTAAATCACAATTGATATGCTTGGTTATTGTATTCTAACGACATAGTGATAAGAGTTTATAGTGCTCTAGTTGCACATCTATTGCAAAATTAGTACCAAACATGATATCTTTCCTAGAAATTATGTGGCAGTTAAACGAGGCTAACAAAACCCACCTAAGGAACATGAAGGAGTTCCTGTTGCCTCCTATAATTTTTTTTTCTTATTTTTAGACTGCTGCTAAAGAAGGGTAGGAATTACCCTACACCAATTTGATAGCATACAAGATGAAGGTTGACAAAGTTGGAAATTGTGATCATGAACACTTCATCCATTATGTAAGAACCACTCACAGGGTCAAATTATTTGGATATATATACAAATATGATCAAATTGAGCATTCAACTAAGAATTGTCCTTCTCAAGCTAAAATTCTTAGAAGGGGGGCTTGGGCTAAAGTTCAAATGGCCTTAAGAGAGAAGGAAAGGGCTTGATCCATTATATAAGGGATTAAGTATAGATATAAATGACCATATTTTAAGGATTAGATTAATGTTGGATAACACTGCTAGAATTTTAGTAGTTTGAAAGCAACAGGTGTATAAGCCTAGCTCCTCATCAACAAAAATTGCCATGCAGTGAATCCCTCAATATGCTGTGCTCCTCCAATAGTTATCTCCAAGAACAAAAAACTTTGTGAATTATTGTGATGAGGGTGATGACACAATGCCCAATGTCCAAGATATAATGCAAGTGGCTAATACACCACATAGGGTCATTATTGAGCCACAAATGATAGAATGATAATCAAATTTCAAACAAGTGGCAAAGTGGTAGATGGTGTTAGGGCGCTGGACTGCAAAGAGTTTATGTCTAATGATAAATTCATCACCACCAAAGAATCTCAGCAATTTATCCTTAAAAATAAAGGTGAAGAGTTTCAAAGGAGATTTAAATGAAAAATTATATCAATGGAAGATAAATATGGGATTGCATGCCAAATCTAGGGAAAGGTAACTGTTGACATGGCAGACATGATTCCTAAGAAAGGGTGAGAGATTTTTAAAGAGATTGGTTGTCAATTTCTTGAAGGTTGGGATATATCTTCAAAAATAGCATTTGACAATCGGGAAGCAAGATGATGATGACCCAATTTTGCATCAAATGAACAAGCCCAAAAATTATATTTTGGCTCAAGATTCAACCCTGGACATGAGACTTTAGCAATATGGTCTATAAAACTCAAGAAAAATAAGCTGCAAGCAATCAAGGATACAAGTGAATTGAATGGAAATATTATTATCAAAAGATAAGTGATACCAGTGCTTCCCAAGCTACATCGCTCACAACAAACACTGCCATGTTCATAGAGGAAGTCATCAAAAAGATGGAAGTACATATTTCTTATTTGAATTAGGAGAATTTGAAGTTGAGGGATCATTGCAACATGGTTACAGAATAGTTTTCACCTCCACAAGGTACCACGTAGATTTTTTCATCTCAAGAAATAAAATTGCTAAAATCCAAGGTGAAGAATTTGGAGAAAGAATTTGTAGAGAGCAGGGAAGCTGAAAAGGTAACATAGGAGGAAAGAAATAAAAGAGTCAATGATTTAATAGATAGTTTGTTGGGCCATAGGTTATCTTGTATGCTTGGACATGTTGATAATTTTGAGATACAAAACTTTGAGGGACACATTTACCGACCATGTTAAGGTAGAAAACTTGAAATGTTTTCAGGTGATGTGTTCTCCAAGAATTGAGTTCTTGAGACTCTTGTAGAATAATGCAAATTTTGATGCTGACAATTTCAGTTGTATCTCAAGCATTTTCACCATGTAAGATTCATTAGAAAACATGTTCAAGCCAATAAATATAAAGGGTTGTTAACTCAACAATTGAATGAATTTGAGGAGTTGGAGGTGTACTAAATGTCTCCCATTGGACAAGGAGAGAACATTAAAGGCTCGTGTCATTTGGAGAGTTGATTTCACTAAGACCCTTACCCCCACTTTCAGAGCATTTAATGAAGAGGGAGAAATAAATATGGATTAATTGAACTCTACCTTGGAGAAATTTTCAAAGCTTTAATATGTATTTACAATTGATCGGTATCTTAAAAATGGTAGAGGAATTTTGCGTCTACTTCAACGGTTGTTCTTTCCCATATTTTTTCAAACTTGTCAAGTGTCATTTAGCTTGCTTTTGTTGTCATCTCTTGCATGCCATCTAGCACTCCTAGTTTGGGGGTGACTGCCACGTCTCAGCAACTTGGACCAGTTGTTGTTTCTAGTGGACAAACAAGGGTTTCTTGCCCAATTCCATCTGCAAGTGGGTTGAGGGGATTCCGCATCCCCTACGGTTTTGATCATGATTTCCAACCTTTCTGCTCCTATCGGTGGGTTGGGGGGCGGGTTGCCCTTGCCCTAGGTTTTCTATGGCATTGAATGATTCCTGGATGATTTTTTGTTCGTGTTACCAAATTTTTTGTTTCTATTCCTTCAAAGGATAAATCTCAACCTCTAGTGTATGCCACTAGTACATTTGACCCACTTTTTAGACCAACATTTCCGACCAAGCTATAAAATGATTTTCCATGGTTGGTTATAGAAGGAAAAAATTGATTTTTAAAAAATCTATTTCCATGTTGGTCAGAATTTCAACCCTAAAGAGTAATTAGAATTTCAACCAACACGAGAATAGAAGTAAAAAAAAAAGTCACATTTGTTTCATATATCTCGCCTACTAGCACATGTCATTTTATTTCATTTTGGCATAATGGCGCGCATCATCCTTGGCATAACTGTAAGCCTGGGGACACTACCCCTTGAAAAACCTTGAGTAATCGGTAGGCCCACAAGTGTTTTTAGATGCTCCCTTAAAACATTATTCTAGCGTTCGGTCACCTTCAGATCGACGGGGCACTGAGAATTGATGTCAACAAGGCATGAAATTCTACCTTTGCAATTAGGGTTTGTAGAAGTGGGGGTCATGGAAAGAGGCACATTGAAGCTGTCGACGAGAGAGATATCGTAGAAGTCCAAATTCATGTACTGGTTGAGGGCATATTCGGCCAAGGTCGTTGGCACCTGGCCATAGCCTTGGCAGCTGAGCATGTTGTATATCCACGAGCAAAGGAGTGTTGAAGGAGGTGGTATAAGGTGGGAAGTTACACTACGTCGATACTGCGCACCTATATGCGAGTAAGTTCGAACCAGTGGTAATGTTGGATACAGAAGTACGGACCGATGAGCAATAAAATCTTCATTTTTTGCTATTTCATTTATCTTTGGAGTCTCCTATTGCTTGGTTTAGTTTGTTAATGAGTTAGCAGGTTTTACTTGTTCCATTACAAACCATTTTTGAATGAACTCTACTTTGCTTTGAAAATATGTATGCCTGGTGTTAATTCTTGTGTTTATCCGACTGTACCAATCTTAAGTTTTTGTTAATATATGGTAATTTGGCTCAAAAATGGGGTCTGTCTGAAGGTTTGAATCCTCTTAGTTTGGTTGTCTAATGGTGAATCAAGTATTTGTTAGGCCTAGAAGTGATTGGAAACAACTCATTTTAGAAGCCCTAGAAATAAGTGTTTGGAGAGACAAATTTGGGGATTTATCATCTGGCGCCCTTCCCTATATCCAAATGATTTTTTATCAAAATTAAAGGACATGTTTCCATAGCATACATATATAGAGTCAAAAAAAGGAGCATTAATTTATTCACCACACTAAACACCACTCTCCTGGCTCGAGGCTGAAATATTGCCTCAATTTATACATGAAGATAGGCTAATTCAAACCTCAAATGGATCTGACTAGGATTCCCTTATTTGGAAAAACCATATAATATTTCCAAGAATCTCGCTAACTTCCTCTATTTTAGCAAAAAAAACTTTTTCAAAAAACTTACAAACCCCTAATTCTATTATCTAAAAAAATCTAGAGTCAAATTTTAAATAAGAATTTGTACACCTGTATCACAAGTTCATTCTTGAATCCAAATTGACAGTTTTAAACATATATTTCTTGTAAAGAGAGAAGATAACTTGCCATTTAATGCTAGTTTTTACATGTATTTAACCAACAAAATGTATAGTCATGCCTATGACTCAAACTTCAGATCTAACTCATTACATCCTCAACCATCTGGCACCTTCTATCATCCAAAGTTGGTCTACCATCTAACCTCAAGAAAACACAATATGCATTTTAAAAAGTCTAATTTGTGGTCAGCCTAAACACAAACAAGAGGGAAAGTAATTGCCTTTACTTTGCATTTTCATCAAAGTCAAAATAAAAAACTGCCTAACAAGAAATCCCTCACTTGGGGTGCTAAGGTGCTCAAATGTCTGCCATTTTTATAGAGAATCATATGGAGATCACACATCCCCCAAAAAACTCCCGAGCCATGGTTTACATGGAAGGATCTCTAAGGCCAATATGCACATTCCCCATATATCAAAACCCAATAACTTTGTTGATATGCATGTCATTGAGTCCAGTGCAACATAAGTGAATTCATGTGTTTTAAGAAAAGAATCAAAAGATAAATGTAACAGCCTTCAACAATTTTGTGTATTCAAACATCCATTGGTTTGTTCACTTAAAAAATTCAACTCATTTGGATGCATCTGTGTTTTATCCTTTTACTTACAAAAAAATCACTTGAAATGTCAAACATGTAGTAAAAAATCACTGGTATGTTTAACATGCAATTAAAATTTATAAGCCTTGCCTAGTTTCTAACAGCCATCCGATGCCTATATTTTCAACACATCAGAAAGAACATTTGAGCATATTCATGTTAAAATGGATAAAAATATGCCTTTTGTCCAATTTTTTTTTATTACAGTTCTATTATATTCAAGTTATATGATTAGCAACCAATAAAAGGACCAAATGATTGTTAAGCATTGCTCAATTTCTGACTGCCCTCCAAATTATATATTGAAAACATATGAGAATGCACAAGAGCATATTTGTTGTCAAAATAGATAAAAGGCTGCCTATGGAAGAAGTTTCCACAATGTGAACTGACAATGAATAAGCAGTTCCCAACTTTGTATCCTTGCCATTTGTTTTCTAAAGATTGAATCTACTCTCCTTTATGGAGGTTAGAGTAACTTTTTCAAATTGGTTAATTCATTTGCACATTACAGGATGGTAGCAGTCTCAGAAAATGGTGCAGAAGTACCCAGATAACAACACTCAGAGGCACATGTATAAGGCAATACTCATGGATATTCTGGTGTGAAGAAAAACAACTCACCTTTAAGATTACAAAGATAAATATTACACAAGTTAAATTTTCCTTCTAGAGGCCAGGCCACTAGCAAAAGAACATATAAATCCTATCCATATTTACAAGCATCATAATTCACAAAAATGAGAACATGTCTTCTCAATCAAGTAGTATGGTGGTCAGTCCTTCACCTTCACCCAATTCCTGCTGAAAGCTTTATATTGGAAACTTAAATTTTAGTGAATTGGCCATCTTTTTTAAGCTCACATAAGCCCTACCTACATAATGATTACACCCATCAATCTCAGGGTACATATTAGCTTATACTTCATATATATAAACTCACACTTGTACATATAAGACATCAAAGCCTTGTCCTCTGATGTTTGAATCAACTTCCATAGTTTAGATATATCATGAATTTTCTATAATGGGTTTACCATTTCCTTGTAGCTGTGACTCTAAACCTACACTAAGAGCATTACCTAGCTTACCTTGTGGTTCTCTCTGATCATCGCAATCCAATTGGAGGAACTTAAACTTTTCTATAAGGTCTAAACTTCCATTTACTTGTTTCTCACTACATGAAAGCACAAAGAATTGTACTAGCAAATCTTGGATCTTGATGTATTATATATTCTTTCTTCTCTGATCTTCCTAAGCTGGGAATCTTTCTGTGAATGGATGGATGCTCTTTGATGCATTTGAGATAAAAACTGATTTTACATGATTTTATGAATTATTTTTTCTTAATTTTTTGTTAACTCAAAAATCAACCTGAGTTTATCAAGAGTGATTTATGGATTTTTTTCAATGCATCCTCAAAGCCTTGGATTTCAAGGCTCGGCTCTTCACAAATGATCCACAGAATCCACAGAATTTGCATACTTACTTTGGAGAATCGACATCTGAAGAATTGAAGCTTCTTGTGAATCAACAATTTTTGTGAGATCAATCTTGTTTTCAATTCATTTTAGTTTTATTTCATATCATTGTTAGATCAATTTTCATATAGAATAGATTCATATCAGATTTCTCATTCTTATTGCATAGAAAACTCAAAAATATAGATTAATTTGCATGCATTACTTCATTGCTATCTTGCATTCAAATCCTTCATTTAGGTGTTGTCAATGTCACTGGTCTTGGTTCAATCTGAGAAGTTCATACTCGCACCTACTAGAAGGCAGTAAATCGCCTAGTTAGTTTAGTTTTCATTCTATTGCATGATTTTGATTTTTGCTAACCTCTAATATTTTACTGAAGTGTTGTGTCTACAGTTAGGTACAAAATTCACACACACATTTCTGGCACCCACCGTGGGGCAACCCACCTTTACACATTGATTTTGGTTATTTTTTTGGAGCTAACTCCCTTGTGCAGATTTACTTGGAGACTAAAAACCCTAAATTTTCAAAGATTTAAGTTTATCTCCCAAACGACTTGGATTTTTGGTCTGAAATTTGTTTTACAGGTTGGAGGCATATTGGGGAAGATTTGATAAAAAATTCAAGATTTTCTGAGATGTTTTGAATTTTTAATAATTTTGTCTTTATTTTTCATAAATAATTCATTTTTGGCTTAAATCATCATATTTTTAAGAAATTTTAACATTTTTGGAAAGCTCTTTAAATTATAGAGGGGGTCCATTCTTTGTATTTTAAATTTGGATGTAATATAATAGCTCAAATAGTTGATTTACAAAAACTGGTCTGTTTTAGTAAAATGGATCTCTAGGACACAAATGAAGAGATTTTTCTAAAATTTTTACATTTTTGGAAAGCTCTCTATTTTTTTAGCAGGGGACTCTATTTTACATTTCTATTTTTATGGCCAAAATCATATAAAAAAAATTAGATCTTGTTGACTAGGTCAAGTGCAAAAAAAATAAATTTTTTGTGATGGGTATACACTTATTTTTTATATGATTCAATGCATGATATGAGTTGTCATTTGGATTATTTGCTGGTTATTATTGCTCATAACAATTGGTTTTCAGATCTAACCCTAGGGTTTGCATAAGTTGAATATACCTTGCATATCTTGTTTGCTTGTTTGCTTGTTGGCTTGTTGGAGAGTTCGTGGCTTGCTTACATGGAAAAGCTCAACAAAAATTGTTAAAATAGGTAAAATCTACTAAGCGCATTGTGAGGAACTCAAGTATTCTATTACATCTGATAACACTTCATTTTGGGACATAAAACAAACTTTCTTATGTCAAGCTTGAGTGCCTTTACAACTTTCATAATTCACACTTCAGTTTTGGGCTCTAAAAAGAACATAGATTTGTTTTTCGCATATCTGTTACACATAGTAAATAGGCCCTATGAACACTATTTGTGGTTCTTGAGTGGGTTTTCAGCGAAGCTCTTCTCAACGAGAGAACCCCTTGTAGGTAGGGAGGATACTGAGGGTGTCTCACGTTCTACTAGATTTGTGCGTCTTCAATTTTTGATTGATACATTCTCTCTCTGAAGAGGTTGATAAATCATAAGTGGTTGACATCATAGATCTTTGTGAGATAATCTTGGTCTTAGTGTGTTAGATTAATCTGTCTACTATTTTTTGGTTAAAAGTGAAAAGGCTAGAGGACTATGCTCTACTCCCTTTTTGGGTAGTATCAGAAACTCAGATTCTTGAATCTAGAACCGGTCTCCATGTGGTATCTTTTGTGAGTCACCTTTAGAGAGGGTTAACCATAGTGGACATTCCCTTAATTAGGTCAACCACATTGATGGAACCTTAAGCGGTAATAGCCATTTTTGCCATGGTAGTAGCAACCGCTATATAAATGTCCTTGTGGAGGAAATCTTCACAGGTGTGGTCTCTTGTTGGGCTATCAAATCTCCCTAACAGCTCCTGATTGATTAATTTTTTGGACTGTGTCAAAACTATGGTGCGCCTGGATTGGAGTTCGCCCTCTTGAGATCACAAAAGTTGCAGAGTTAGACCATTACTACAAACCCTAGTGAGGCCAAAGTTTTCATTTTCTAGGAGTATGTGTGTTATTGAAAAACTTTTTGGAACATACACAAGTAGTATTTCTAAGGATTAGCACAATAAGTCACTATTGCTTGTTCATGCGCAAGGTTGCTTTTGCCCTTGTTCATTGTTTTTAGATGATTGCTTGCTTCCCTTTTTGTTTTGTGTGCTTGATATCTTCTTGGTTACTTGAGAAAAACTTTTACACAAATCTTCAAAAACTGGACAAAAAAATTTGCAAACAAACTGATACTGAAAAATTGCAAATCTGAAGCAAAAATCCTTTTTGGTGTCAAAATTCATCCTAAAATTTCAAAACTTGTATCAAAGCCAAAGTCAAAGTTGTCAGAGATTGGTCAAATTTGTTAGAAATCCACTTTTTACAGCCTATTCCCAAATTTTGTCAAAATAGCGAACTGATTCTTGTCATTTCTAGTCATCCTTGGTCGGTCTGGGTCAAATCTCAAGTGCTATGACATGTTGCTCAACATCCAAATGAACTTAAATGGTATCAAGTTGCACAAAATGACTCTTGGTCTTCTTTCTTCCACATCTCCCATGTCTTCCTAGTCTTCCATTTCCATTCTTCCTCTTCTTCCTAAACTCTTCACGTCTTCTTGATTCCTTTTCCTCTTATTATCTAGTCTTCTTTCTTCTATTCATTTCTTTTGTCGCTTCCATGCTTGATTCCTCCTCTTCCAGAACAATGAATTTCAGCTATCTTGTTATGGAACCTCTCTTGAAAATGGATGATCTCGAACTCATTGCTCAATTCGAAGAGTATTATTCCAAAAATCCCATGAGTGATAAATTTATGATGAAAATAAAGGAAAAATTGATTGAATCAGATGCCTTTGCTAGGATCATACACATGGTCATGTCAGGACCTTCTTCTTCCAAACATCTTTCATATTCTAAGTCTTCTCATCATTCCTCATCATCCATGTCTTCTTCCTATTCTAAGTCTTCTCATCATTCCTCATCATCCATGTCTTCTTCCTCTGCTAGGTCTTCACCTTCCTCTTCTCCATGATCTCGTTCCTCTTGTAATTCTCCTAAGAGTCTTACTCCTTGTCTCAAGACATACCATAATGAGCAACATGATAACCCTTATGATACCTCTTCCATGGAGAGTGACACACCCATCTTTGAAGACTATGATGACTATGATGATGGACTATATAATGATACCTATGAACCCTCTATTCCTAAGAGTCCTCCTCATCGTGTGCTTGTGCTTACTAGAAATGGGATGTCACATTGGATAGATCGTGATGGTGATCCATATGATTCTAATTTTGAAAGAGACTTTGATGATTTTTGTGAATAATACCTAGATGATACATCTACTTCTATTGAGGAATATAAAATGTACCGTGCTGATTTAAAATGTAAATACTATCAGAATCCCTCCTCTAAGAGCTCTCATGCTGAAAATAAAGATTACACTCTCAAGCAAGATTATGTTAATGCTGAACCTTTGTCTTTTGATGGTTCCCTTCCATCCCCTACTTTCTCTAATACCCATACATTTTCTAAAGCTTCCAAGCCTATCAAATCTTTCACAAGTCCTTCATCCACCAAAGGTCCTAATACTTTTCATGCAGTTTCCTATAGTTATCCTCAAGGGCTACCTCTTAAAGAAACTCAAGCTAACCTTCACTTGGCTGCAAATACTTTCAATAATGCTAAACCTAAAGATCCTAAGCCTTTATATGCTATATTTCCTACTTCAGCTAGTCCTCCACCATCTCTTCCAAAGTCTTCCATACAATCCCAACATGCTTCTTTGTCCTTAGAAGTGGTTCCATGTCAAGAGGACTCTAAAAATGATAAAGAAAAGAACATAAAGAAAGATCAAGATCAAGAAACCTCCATGTCATCCAATCCTTTTCATGATGTCTCTTATCCGTTCCATGGTTCTTTTGATCCTGCACACCCTTTTTCATGTATTCCATCATGTCTTAAGTCTTCTCCTAAGCAAGATCATGATACTACTTACACTATTGAGCTTATTGACAATCAAAATAACCTCACTACACTTGCGCTTTCCAAAGATGATACTTCCATTAAGGTTGGTAAAAATGGTGTTGTTACTTCCAATGTTAAGCCTATTGAAAATCAAGAAAAAAATTGTACGCTTGTGCTATCCAAAGATCCTTGTCAAGATCAAAGTCTTCCATCTTCTTATTCTACCACTTCATGTTCGTTTCCACTTTCTACTCTTCCTAAGTCTTTGCAAGCTCTGAACAATCCTATCAAAGAAGGTGCTCATATTCAAGATGTCCACAATCCTATTGAAAATCTTAATGCTCACTCTAAAGATGCTGATGTCCTTGGTTGTCACATAGATGATGATGAACTTATTGATTATCCTTTTACATTTTCCACGTCCATCCTTGGACCTCCTCCACCAAAACTAAGGGCTTCACGCCTTCCTTCCATCTTGGGCCCTTATGTTCCTTCACTTTCACCTCCTAACTCTCCTAATTCACCATCCATCTTGGGTCCTTACATACCTCCATCTCCTATCTTTCCTCAAGATCAACATAGATGCATACCCTTGAATCCTTCTCATCCACCCACCCATCCGAACCAATCATATCCTCCTTCTTCTTCCATAAGTCCCAAGTCTTTTGGAAGTAACTTGAATGTTCAATACAAGAAAAAGAAGCAATACAAGAATCCATAAAAAAAAAAGATCACCATGTCTCCTCTAATCGACATGGAAGCATAAATTCAAAAGAGATATCTAAGAAAAAAATTACAAGACAAGTATGGATTCCAAAATCCATCATTAAAGATATTCTCTCTAGATCATCAAAAAGAAATGAAAAGCCTATGGCTATATGGATTCCAAAGTCTCTCTTGAAAGAGTCTGGTGTTGAGCAACAAGTGAAGTTGACATTCAAGCTTCCAAAGATTTCCACTTCATCTTCTTCTAAAAATATTCTTCCATTCCATGTGCCTAAACCACAACCTCTGCTATCCATTTTCTATATTCCTTCACGTATTCCTTCATTCACGTTTCCTCCATCCTCTCACCACCCTTCAAGGTGTGTATTGATGTTGATCTTGCCTTCCTTTCCATCTACCCTTTCACAATCCTTCCATTCATTATCCTTCTACCTTCTATCATTTTTCCTCATTTGTGTATTCCTTCTATCTTCCAACCTCACTCGCTTTACATAAAACCTTATCCTCCATTTTTCTCTTTCATCTCCCTTTCCCTATCAACATCTTTGAGCATATCATTTTGAATCCTTGGCATATCATGGTTTATCCTTTCAAGGAGCATTATCTAAAAAGCTTGCATTCTTCCCCAAATTTATAAAAAAAAAAAAATAAATAAAAAAATTTGAAAAAAAAGAAATGAAAAAAAATTGAAAATGTGCCTTGGTGAAAACTTGGAAACAAGCGCCTTGGTAGCAAAAGTAAAGAGAAATAAATTCATCCTATGGTGAAAACCACTCCCTTGTGGCACCTTGGATAAGTACCATGATGAAAACCTGGCAATCAGGCATCATGCGTAGTTCTTCTACATATTTCATCCATTCTATCTTCTTTCTTTGATCTTGACAATGTTGATCTATACACGAACATTTGGCTATTTTGCGAGCTATCTTATGATGATATTTCTTTCATTCCTTTCATGTTTAGCCTTCATGTCTATCTTCCTCCATTCATTTTCGCCTATCGCTATCCTTTTCCCCTTTGGTCTTGATCTAAAAGAAAGAAAAAAAAAATATTAGAACACGATGCTTTGAAACCTCTTGACATGTCTACTCCTTTGGACTACATCCTGTCCTTCTTTGGCATTACGCTTTTGTGACTTATCCTATGTTGGCCTTTCATTGCTTGTCCAAATGTGCTTTACATGACAATTTTTCCCTAGCTTGGGTACCCTTGAGGAGTTTTATCTTGAGGATTTCTTCCCTTCATTCTCCTTCATTCTCTTGTCTTCCATCTCTTCCACTAGCTTGCTAATCCTCTTGTTCTCCACCTTGCTAGACATTGGGACTGCACGATATGATCTTGCTTGGGAGTTTATAATGGAAAAAGATGCTATCAAGTATACCAAGTATCAGAACATGTATCAGAACAAGTATTAGAACGAGTATCAAAACACCCACTGGGGCTACTCCATTCACTTTAGTTTATGGGTCTGAAGCGGGTACTACCTATTGAGGTTGAAATCCCATCACTAAGAATCAGATTGCATGGTCTAGTAATTGATGATGACTACAAAGTGTTTAGGTTGCAAGAACTTGGACTACTAGATGAGCGCAGGCAAGAAACATATGATCATCTTAGAGTATATTAGAAAAGATTGTCTAGAGGCTACAACAAGAAAGTCAGACATAGAAAATTTCAGGTTGGCGATCTATTCTTGAAAGAGAATCCTAAAAATCAATCACATTGAGAACGCAAGGGGAAGTTTGAACCCAACTGGCTGGGTCCCTTTGTTATCACTGCTACTTTTGGCTTTGGTGCCTATCAACTTTCAATGACTAAAGGAGAACAACTCTGAGAACCAATCAATGTTCTCCATCTGAAGAAATTCTATGCCTAAGACATTCGATGTTTGGTAAAATGTCCTGAAAAAATCTTAAAAATTGGAAAAAGTCCTGAAAAAATGAACATCTTGGTGAAAACCTAGAAATAGATGCCTTGATGATTCACAAAAAAATTGAAAAAATAAAAAATACAAAAAAATGAGAAAAAAAAAAGTGCCTTGGTGAAAACCTGGAAACAGGCACCTTGGTAGCAAAAATAGAATCTCTACCAAGATGGTGAAAACCCGACAAATAGGTGCCACTTGTTTCAAAATGCTCCATCTATCAATGCAATCTTGGTCTTTCCCAACTTTCAGTCTTGCTTTAGTTTGTACATATCTCCCAGTTTGTTTACGCATTCCTATTTTCAATAAGTCGGTTGGTACACCAATCAGCTCAAGCGTCTGTATCCTATCAATGCTTAACACTTGGGGGAAATCAATGTCATATCCTATGGTCTCCAGTGTATATTAGACGTATCATATCCAGTCAGAGTCCTTTGAAGCTTCATCTGAGTCAGTTAGTCAGTCTCGTCACTAGAAAGGATTTTGCATCTACAACAACGCAATCAAACATCAAACACATAATGAAAACAATCTATGCTTTTTACATGCTTTTATCTCCTTGTATGTTTATTGATTCACATTGAGATTTTTGCATTTTTTATTCCCATGAGCTCTTTGATGATGTCCTTTACAAAGATTTAGAGAGTGATGACTGGGGGCATAATCTTTTCTTCATCTTCTGCTTGTATGTGAAAATCTAACAACTTTGGAAATTATGGATTGAAATGGTGTCTGACTGTAAGAGCCTCTATCTCGAATTGGATGGCCATGAGTACCTCGACCATTGATACCCAAAAAATTCAAGGAATTTTGATCTAACTATTGTCTTTTTGAGTGAGTTCTTTCTCCTATTGTGAAACGTGATCTTACCTAAGGATGTGAATGATAAAGGGTCACTATGGGTAATTCACATTGGATTTAGGACGATCTCTTGACTGCTTGATGTGTTTGTTACGCAAGGCATATCCTAGTCATCACGATGTTGATGTTATGATGCTTATACAAATTGCTATATCAAAATAGACATGATATTCAGGTCATCTTGGCATTTGTGCCTTGATGCTTATATCTAATCCGTCATTCTGAAAATAAAATCAATATTCATATGTCCATGGTTGCCTAATCAGTGGGTGTTGTATAGATTCATTCGCATACAAATTGATATTCATATGTCTATGGTTTCATCACTAGTGGGTATTGTATTGATTTATCCGGTTACCTAAAAATTCAATGATGAGAATGACTGACACATGATCAGTGACTAGGTCCTAGGTCTTAGGTTGCATTTCATACTACATGTCTCTTTGCATTTTTGCATGTTTGCATGATCTCAAAATGGCTAAATGAACTTCAAAGCTTAAACGATTCTCCACTTGTCTCTTCAAATCTAACAAGACTTGAATCTTACACGAAGGTCCATCCAATGAAATAGCAAGTAGAATCCTTTTTCGGGATCAAAATCAAAATTTGAGATCATTCATATTCGACTTTCAATCATCATATAAATCCAGAATTCAACTTAATTGATTATCTCACATCAAACTATCAAAATTTCAACTTGGTTAACCATGGTCAACTCATGGTTTCACCTAGTCAAACTTAGTCTCCAGGACCTTTAAATGATGCAGAACGCGTTCTTGAACATGTATAACCACTTCTCAAATCAATTAACATGCTTCTAAACCATAACACTGACTTTTCTTATCAGATTTCAATTTTAATCCTGAAGGGGGCATGATATTACACATCATTCAAAGTCTGTAATCTAAATCTGAAATCATATCTTTACTGATATCATATCTTTCCTCAGTAATCAAGACAACAACCACGTCTAGTTGTTGATTCATCATAAAGACCTCATCACTCAGGGAAAATCAATCATCGCTTGGGGCATATCAGATTCATCGAGATCCATATCAATCTGGTATTCTCTTAATCTTGTAAACTGTATCAGTTTTTTTTGCAACCATTGGTTCATTAGTGTTATTTCCTTGGTTCTTCGTAACTGAAGGGTTCATATGTGATACCAATGTGATTCTCATCAACAATCAGGTCTGGAATCAGTCACTCACTTCTTCGCAATCATAAGGTTCAAAATCAGGCATTTTGACACTTTTTCGCAATCATCGGTTCATTACTGTTATAGTTAACATCATCTTTGGTCATTCAGGACCTAACATCTTCAAATCTTTCAAATCAATTTCTATTTCATATCAATTTCAATTTCAAACATCAGTTTCAACATCATACACAGACTGTCTTTGAACCACTGTGCTTCGCACAATAATTCAAAGAGGGGCAAAATGTAATACCCCAAAAATGGGCTATAGGTTCATTAACATCCTACATCTTCAATTCGAACGAAATCAACATCAAAGTCCTAACCTAAGGCACATTGGCATATCATCGAAATCCTAACTGATTTTATCTTAAATCTGCATCGGGGAATATTCCTAGTAATATTCCTATTTTATCATAATTATCTTTAATTTAATGATTATTTGGTGATAAATCATATTTATCCTAAAGTTGATTAATTGAATATGATGAATATTTAATTAATTAATTTAATTCTGCCACTTAATTATTTAATTATATTTAATTATATTTATTCCTAATTATTATTATTTGAATTTGACAATAAATCAAAATTCCTATCATTAATTGATTAAATTCTTATTTAATTAATTAAAGCAAGTTGTCATATTTAATGATATTATTTTGGAATAAAAGTTTGATTTTAATAATTGATTAACCAATAAATCAATTGTTATTTTTAATTCAAAATCAGTTAAGTGGAGAATAAATCACTTTATTTATTAAATTAATTTATATTAAATCATGCACACTCAGAAAAGCAGGCAACTAGAAATTAACAATCAATTTTAAAATTGAAACTCAACATCTGATGATGAGTTGAAAAAAACTAAAGCTCTATTTTGAGATAAAAATTGATTTTGCATGATTTTATGAATTATTTATTCTTAATTTCTTGTTAACTCAAAAATCAACCTGAGTTTATCAAGAGTGATTTATGGCTTTTTTTCAATGCATCCTCAAAGCCCTGGATTTCTATAAAATCCATAGAATCCACAGAATTTGCATACTTACTCTGGAGAATCGACATCTGAAGAATTGAAGCTTCTTGCGAATCAACAATTTTTGTGAGATCAATCTTGTTTTCAATTCATTTTAGTTTTATTTCATATAATTGTTAGATCAATTTTCATATAGAATAGATTCATATCAGATTTCTCATTCTTATTGCATGGAAAACCCAAAAATATAGATTAATTTGCATGCATTACTTCATTGCTATCTTGAATTCAAATCCTTCATTTAGGTGTCGTCAATGTCACTGGTCTCAGTTCAATCTGAGAAGATCATACTCGCACCTACTAGAAGGCAGTAAATCGCCTGGTTAGTTTAGTTTTCATTCTATTGCATGATTTTGATTTTTGCTAACCTCTAATGTTTTACTAAAGTGTTGTGTCTACAGTTAGGTACAAAATTCACACACACAAATATTACCTTTAAGCAGTGAGAAAAATGCTTCAAGAACAGTCAAAGAAAAATGCTTCAAGAACAATCAATCACTCTTTCTACATATATCCTGCCTACTGACACATTTCATTTTGTTTCATTTTGGCATAGTCTGCGAGCAAAGGAGTGCTTCAGCTCAGTAAAATTCACAATGACGTGTCTAGGATCCATGCCCTCTCTCCATCCAAGTCATTAGAATCTGAGATGAAGCTCTGTAATATGCCTTTCATATCAAAAGCTATCATTGCCTCTAATGCTTTTAGATGGCACAATCTCTTCGTTGACATCACAGGTACAAGAATGCTTGTAGAACTTAGAATAACAATCCTACCAAAAAAATCCGAGTCGTCTAAATATGCTTTGAGTTTAAATAAATATTTTTTTAATTGCCTTATTTATGTTTCCTTCAAGAGAAAGTAAATGAGAGCAACCGAAAAATGCCCAAAAGGAATAAAATTTCAGAGTAGCTTCAATTTCCAATAGGAATTAGCTAGGATCAATCATTTAAGGTCTTTGTTGATCATCCCTTTTATATACTAGCATTTAAATGGAACATTAAGTATAGTAATAATATGCCTAATCTATTTGTAATTGATAGATTAAGCATATTATTACTATGTAGAGTTAGGGCCAAGTTCACACACACAATAAAAAGTCCAGTACCCTATAGAATTAGTCTAACAGTAAATTTATAACAATGCAAATAAGAATCAATTTGTAATTACTATGCATTAAACATGCTAAACTAATAAAGGTGTTATCTGCATTTAATCTGCCAATTACTAATAGATTAAGCATATTATTACTATGCTTAATGTTCCATTTAAATGCATTTAAAAAAAAATCTTTTTTTATAAAATTGAACCAATGACATGTTTACAACAAAGGTCTAATAGAACTCCCAACAATTCTTAAACATACTTTATCTGATATGATGAATTCTTAAACAATTAAGGTTGGAGTAGACATAGTTATCACACAGTTTTTTGTGTGGTACAAGAAAGATTTGGCTAGGTCAAATCCTCCTTCGTGCTAGTAGTCTATAGAATTAGACCTTTATTAAGAATTCATCATATCAGATAAAGTAATTTTGACCAACACGGGAATAGAAGTTAAAAAAAAGTCAAATTTTATATATATATCCCACCTACTGGCACATTTCATTTTATTTCATTTTGGCATAGTCCGTGAACAAAGGAGTGCTGAAGAAGGCGGTATAAGGTGGGAAGCTACACTAGGTCGACACCACGCTCCTATATGCAAGTAAGTTTGAACCAGTGGTTGAATATCACAGAAGTGCGGACCGGTGAGCAATAAAATCTTCATTTTAAATCTTAACTAATAGATTAAGCATATTATTACTATGTTTAATGTTCCATTTAAATGCATTTAACACAAAAAATAAAATTACAAAACTGAACCAATGGCATGTTTACAACAAAGGTCTAATAGAACTCCCAACAATTCTTAAACATACTTTATTTGATATGATGAATTTTTAAACAATTACTTGGTTGGAGTAGACATAGTTATCACACAGTTTTTTGTGTGGTACAAGGAAGATTTGGCTAGGTCAAATCTTCCTTCATGCTAGAAGTCTATAGAATTAGACCTTTATTAATAATTCCTCATATCAAATAAATTATGTTTAAGAATTGTTGGGACTGGTCCTTTGGCATGTATTAAACAAAATAGAATTTTCAACATATTATTATCATTCTATTTCTTTGTTGTAAACATTCCATTGCTTCAATTTTGTAATTTTTTTTTGTGTTAAATGGATTTAAAATAAAGGTCTAATTCTGTAGACTCTTCACTTAAACTCACCAAGACTCTTCATAAGACTTCTAAGTGATATATTTGGTGTTATTGACTTACATTTTCTTGGATTCAAGGACTTTAGAATATACTCCAAAAGTGATTATGTAATGAAGTGAGAGGGAAGGATCTTGATTTAGGTCAATGGATATTTCAACATGATTTTGGACAAGATCTTGACATGAGTGGATGGGTGTGGATGGTGGGATGGGGGGTGTATTGGTGCAGGGCACCTAGGCCATTCTATTTTTCTTTGGGACTTGAGTTCTATATTTTGTTTTGCTTTGTGATAAAGGATGTCTTATAAATTACTAGACCATCCTATGGTTTGGTTTTAGCCCTTCTTGTGTGGAGGTGTGTATGGTCGAAGAAGACAATGCAATGAACTACCAAGCAATAAACTTTTAATTCTTTACAAACAGTCACTTCACTACTCGTGAAGACACAATCTGGTGTTTATATTATTAAACTCTCTATTTAATGCAACCTTGATAGGAAAAGCATTCATTCATTGGTATTATAAATTTTGATCATTCCATGTACTGATTATATTGTTTTGAAGTCTTACAATCAAAGAATTTCAGTCCTTTTATTGATTGTTCCTGTAAAGTGCTTGGCGTGCAAATAATATTTGTTGGAACATGTGGCCCTAACTCACATTCTCACCGCTGGGTTTCAATGCCACTATGTGAAAGGTGAGTTACATAAATGCTTTATAAGAGTTCAAAATATCAGAGTTGGGAAGGTTAGTTTTCTTTTTGAACAATGATGCCCTAGGTTGAATATTTCATATTTATTCAACCAAACAAGATGAATTTTGACTGCAACAGTAGACAAAAACCATGTGGGATCAAGTTGTTGGATGAATTGGGCCCTTAGAGTTCATGGGATTTCCATATATTAACAAAAACTTAAGACTGTTACAACCGGATAGACTGCTAGCACGAAGGAAGATTTGACCTAGCCAAATAAAGGTCTAATTCTGTAGACTATTGGTCAAAAAAATCTTCATTGTCTTTTGATTTTCTTCTTTATATACTAGCATTTAAATGGAACATTAAGCATAGTAATAATATGCTTAATCTATTAGTAATTATCTGCATTTAATCTACCAATTAATAATAGTTGTGTACTACACATGCAATGTATTGTCAGTTTGAAGATAGTCTGTGCCATGTGTGATGGTTAAGTAATGGGAAAGTTATGATGATTTAATTGTAGAACTACTAGTCCCTTGAAACGTTCAAAAAAAATTCTCAAAAGATGCACTTTCATGGAATACGATGACTTCATGTTATGCACAAAATGGATCTATCTTCTATCAATATGCTCTTATCCTATGTCAAAATGGGAGATTTATGACACTGTATAGATTTATGGGGTCACTTGAGTGATCCAAGTATTTATGTAAGGGTCAAGGATCTATAGGTATATCTAAGTTTGTTATATGGCCATTGATGCCATTATTATCATGTAATTTCACTTCAAAGTTCAAAGATGCCAAAAAGATGTAAAATTGCATTTTTATGCAATTATGGCCTAAAGGGCTAAATGAGGGTTTAGTAGAGGTTTAGGTAGTTTAGGGGATTAGGATAGGAACCCAAAAACTTTTGAAAGGTTAAAGATGATGCAAGAAAGATTAAAGTGGTCGAAGTTGACAACTACTTGTCAACTAGACAACAATGCAAATGAATAACTAACTGTAACAATCATATAACTGACTGTGCAGGTTAAGAAGAAGTTGAAAATCAGTTTGTAAGGGGATTTTGGTCGGTTTTGTATGTGATTTTTATGGGAGAGGAGTCTTAGAAGTTGTGGGGAGGTGTGTATGGTTGAATAAGACAATGTAATGAACTACTAAGCAATAAAGTTTTAATTCTTTACAAACAGTCACTTCTCTGCTCGTGAAGACACAGTTTGGTGTTTATATTATTAAACTCTCTGTTCAATGCAACATTGATAGGAAAAGCATTCATTGATTGGTATTATAAGTTTTGATCATTCCATGTACTGATTATATTATTTTGAAGTCTTAAAATCAAAGAATTTCAGTCTTTTTATTGACTGTTCCTGTACAGTGCTTAGCATGCAAACAATCTTTATCTTGAAAAACCAATGATTTCCTAGGCTCTCCCACTTTCTATGAATTTAATGTGACTTGTGGGAGAATCCTTGCCTTGTATTACCTGGGCCTATAAGTGTTTATGTAGGGAAGGTGAAAGGAGGCAAGGAACAATGACTGTCCTGGGTGAAAGACATAGGAAATGGTGCACTAGACAACACCAGTTATTGGCCTTGCCTTGTATTATTTGTCTTCCAACTTTTAAATTATATTTCTATTGCACTACTAATGTTGTTGAATATGAAACCTTTATTCCAAGTTTGTAATTTGGTGTTAACAAGAGAAAATAGTAATTGCAACATCACTACCAAGTTATTACAACAAACTTGAAATTTTTTTCAAGTATAGCTTACAAACATTAGAAGTCTTGTGAAGAGTCTTGGTGAGTTTAAGCACCCTTTTTTTAATTTTCTGACTGAGCGATGAAATTTGGGGAAGAATTAGTGTAGGCATAGAGAAAGAGGCAAAAAATGGTGTAGTATAATTTCAAGAACAAGTTGGCCCTTGGCCAGATCAATACTGCTCACAATCTCATTTCCAAAGTGGCCAAAGACTATGTTAGGCTGATAAAATATGGGGATTCTCTTTACCACTATAGGATCAGTAGTTGTCTCAATAGGATTCATGTTGCAATGCCCAAGTTGCGAGATGGGAAAGAGATGCCCCCTTGTAGGATTCATGTTGCAATGCCCAAGAGAGTTGCAATGACCAAGGAAGTTTGACAAGAACAAGGAATATGGCTTAAACAAAATGGGAAGACATCTTTCTAGCTTGGGCTTGGATCATTCGGTAATTAGCTTAATAATAAATGAAGTAGATGATAGCTGAGCAATTAGCTTCCCAAGAAAAGTCTCATAAATGAACTATGTGTACCCCAATTCATGTGCCCTTTGTGCGTACCTAAATCATATATTTGAAACAACAAGGGTAAGGCTTAAAGAAGTTAATTTTGCATCACAGTCTGTAGTTCTTGCAGCAATAGAGCAACAGGCGCCACCTTCAACACAATATGATCACTAGACAGGTTTGTATGTTTTATGAAGTTTGGTCATTGTAGTTTTCATTCTTGTTTCCTTAGTACCTTTAGTGGTAAGTCATCTACTTCAAATTCATACAACGACCAAACTTCATAAAACATATCGACCTGTCTAGTGATCATATTGTGTTGAAGGTGGCGTATGATGCTCTGCTACTGCAACAACTACAAATTATGATGCAAAATTAACTTCTTTAAGCTTTACCCTTATTTCAAATATATCATTTAGGTACACATAGAGGGTACATGAATTGAGGTACACATAGTTCATTTATGATATTTTTCTTAGGAAGCTAATTGCTCAGCTCTCATCTACTTCATTTATTATGAAGCTAATTGTCGAAGGATCCAGGCCTAAGCTAGAAAGATGTCTTCCCATTCTGTTGTGGATAGGTGTTTCATAAAACATACATACCTGTTGCACGTGCATTCTTGATTCAGAGTTGGAAAATCTTATTTTGGATGCGAGGGAGAGAAGCCAAACACATAAAGAACATGCACATAAACATGACAACTGAGAAACATAAATGTAGATATCACAACAACTGAGAAACATAAATGTAGGCATCATGGTCATAATTTTTTGGAAACACAACATAATTGAGTGGTATACCTAGATGATGCAACACAACCACTACTCCGGTTCCAAGTTGACACTGCGGGATCCAAAAACCATAGATAAGGAATAAATTTAGAGAGTGGAGGAGGGCCGAAATGACCAAAATAATATAGGGTCCCCTATATTATTTTGGTCATTACGGCCCTCCTCCGCTCTCTAAATTTATTCCTTATCTATGGTTTTTGGATCTCGAAGTGTCAACTTGGAACCGGAGGAGTAGTGGTTGTGTTGCATCATCTGGGTATACCACTCAATTATGTTGTGTTTCCAAAAAATTGTGACCATGATGCCTACATTTATGTTTATCAACTGTTGTGTCCTAGGACCCCTTATGACCCTTTACGACCCTTTATGATCCCTAAGAATATATCTTAGAGGTCTTAAAATGTCATAAAAAGTCATAAAAGGCTCCTAGGAGGGGCCAAATGAGCTTCCACCTTCAAGTGGTTGGCCTTGTTAAGTAGAGAATATTAAACTATTCTCGAAACAAAGAGAAGCTCAATAATTTAAGGAGAAGCTCTATAAAACCTTCACAAATATCCCTTCTTTGGCCTCCACTCATACCTCTTCTCAGAATCTAGAAACTTTGGATACTGTTTCTCATCCATACACGAAATGTGCTAGTGATAGTTTCGTTAGTGATTGATAACACATTTGACATCATACCCTTTTCTCCTTGTAGGTTTGGGATCATACAAGAGCATACTGGATCACACAAGAGCATACTGGATTTAATTCATAAATGCAAACTTTGAGAAAATAGAGTTGTTAATGTTTTGCCTGCCTTTTCTAAAAGTGTAAGCCCCAATGCTCGTATAAAAATCTCAATGATGATTAGAATCAATGATGGAGAGTTATCATGATGGAAATTATTGGAGTACCTTGTATTCAGTAGATGTTGGCAATCGATCCTTCTTAGTTGTTGCTGTTTTAGATTAAAATACATACCAACAACAACAACTAAGAAGGATTGCTAGCCAAATTTTATTTTGTATGTGAAATTTTGGGAGTTGCATCTAAAAATTACGCTAAATAATGTAAGTTATAATTTTCAATTTTCATTACACTATCACTTTTTATTGTGTCAATTTTCAAATATATATATATATATATATAAATAGCTAAATTAGACTTACTATCCAAATTGGACAAATTATTTTTGTTGTACATGGCACTTGGAGTCAAGTGTGTCTCTAAACATTGTGAGCTTTCCATATTCTTTAAGTGTTCTGTCACAATTATATTTGTCATAGATTGAATTAGGGATTAAGCATTTTCTCACAATTTTATTCATACATTGATGAGAATCAATGATGGAGAGTTTTTAGATTCTGAGAAGACGTATATGCAGTGGAGGCTAGAAGGGATTTTTGTGGAGATTTGCTAGATGTGGAGATTTTCTAGAGTGGCTATATACATACAAGGGTTTCCAGATTGAGTACCAGTGCAGAGATGATGATTCAGTAAGCTAAGTCTATAAAACCTTCACAAATATCCCTTATTTGGCCTCCAATCATACCTCTTCTCAGAATCTAGAAACGTTGGATACTGTTTCTCATCCATGCATGAAATGTGCTAGTGATATTGTTTGGTTAGTGCTACTGATGAAGAATATTCCAACTTCTACCATTCACTTTCAAAGGTTTGTCCTAATGGATGTAATTTTGTACTAGTACCTTGTATTCAACAGATGTTGGCAAGCGATCCTTCTTAGCTGCTGTTGTTTTATAAGGTTTCTCATTCCATGCCAATAGGTTGTAGTTTCATTTTCTAGATGCTTAAGTCAAAGGGGGCTTACAATAATAAATCATGTAATGTTGTTTTGAATACGAAGAACACTAGAAAAATTGAATCAGTAGAGGAGGAGAATGACGAGGATATTGATGCTCCGCTTAGCCATCACCTTAGAAAAATGAGCAAGAAACCAAAAAAGAAATGATTGTAATTAATATTTTTTGCTAATGAAAGAATATTGTCTTAATGGATGTAATTTTGTACTAGTAAATGTTGATGAATGATGTGTTAATGAATTATTCATGAATGTTGTGTGTTAATGAATTTTATGTGTTAATGAATGTTATCATGTGATTATAATGATTGAATGTTATATTTCAAAAATGGATGAATGAATGAATGAATGTTATTAGATGTTAATGGGGAATTTAGAGTGATGTTAGGGGGGGGGGGAGGGGCCAAATGAGCTTCCACCTTCACGTGGTTGGCCTTGTTAAGTAGAGAATATTAAACTATTCTCGAAACCAAGTGAAGCTCAAACTGAACCAATGACGTAGATTCAATGGTCAAAAACACCTACTTCTTATTCCATATTATTTCTCATTCACTTTAAGAAATATTTTACTTCTTAAACATGTTCATCAACCAATCTGCATCACCATGTTCATCCACTTTTGAATACACTTCTTTATCATCTATCTGCTATTCTTAATGAGCAACCTTCTATTTATTGTTGTTTCTTGAATGAATCTCACTACTTACTCATTATGGACTGCTATTTACTGATGAAAATCCTTTGTTCTTGTTTAGAAAATACTTGTTCTACTTGAAAATTTGCACTACAACATAGCTTGTTGTTCATGCATTGCTTCACAGAACATTTATGCTTTGATTGAAGGCTTTAAAGCTTAGGAACGATCATACATCCCTACTTCTTGAGAAGAATATTCTGCCCCAAAGGTAAAGGTCATCTTTGGGTCCTTGTCTTTGGATATGGGTCTCATAAGAAACTGTGCACATCATATATAATTTACTTCAATCAGGTTTTGGAGAAACCCATCTTGCACTCTTGCTCTCTCTGCATTCTTCAGTTAACTATGTTTCAAATAATTTTATCAACCATTTTGGAATGCCATTTTTGTTGTGTAGATTGATTCATTTGATTCTGTAATACAATAAAGAACACTCATTTTAACTATGTAGATGTTGTGTGTTAGGTATTTACTTTCAACTAATAACAAGATATTCAACCATGACAAAGGTTAGTAACAATGTAAACCTTTTGTGAGTAGTTGTTTTATAATCTTCGTATAAATTTTTTTATACAGTTGATTTTATCATAGAACTGATGATTTTTCTCACCCACTGAAGGCTATGGGAAAGAAATCAAGCCATTATCATTACGATTTGTTAGCAATATTTTTCGTGCAACTCATACATTTTTTCCCCATCAACATTGTTTACTCCATGACAACATGTGTGCATGTGTGCTAATTTAAAGTTTTAATTGTGTTTTTGTTCATCTTTAATGTTTAGTGTATCATTTTTTAGGGTTCTCTATTGACTAGAAAACACAAACTTGCTTAAGTATGCTCACCTCGCAGGGTATTCTAAGCTTGACTTGGTGATCAAAGTTGAACTCCTCTTGTGCCTTGTCCAACAAGGATCAATATAGAAGATGACTAAGATAACTGGTGGGAATGATGCACCACGTTTGTTTGAGTCTTCTCTTAATTCTTACGCCAAAATCAAATTAAGAAACAAAAATTCATGGATCAATGAAATTTGCTTCGAAGGCTGCAAAACATTAATTTATTGCAATTTTTTCACTTAATGAGGATCAAATTCAAGTAAAAGAAAATTTTCTATATATTTTAATTTGTTTTGAATTTCATATATTTAGATTTGAATTTTGTTTTGAACAAGTTATAATAAAAAACTTATTCTCGCCATATCATAGTGGGAGGCCTTCACCAAAAGGTGAGAGAAGGAAACTAGACATAGAAAATCTCCCAACCAAGATGATCCAACATGTCAGACAACAATCTACCTCAAGATGTAATAACTTCTTACTTCCAAAGCCCCCCTCAAGGACTCACCTTCTAGGCTACCCCAAGTGCACCTAGTGCTTCCCAAACACCATATCTTCACCCAAGACTTCAACCTTCTTTTCAAATTCATAAATAATCTCCTTATGGACTATCTACCATGTTCCATCAACCTAATAAGTCTGGATAACCAATCCCTTACCCAACTCACACATTTAGCTCTTAAAGCTAGTAGCCCTTACCAGTCATTAATTTGTCTTTTTCTCCAACATTCCCCAAACAACTAAGGAAACTAAAACATGATTTAGATACCCTTTTGGGATATTTGAAACCTCCCCAAGATTTAATACTGACTCCTTTGGATCATACCCAAGATCCAATACCCTTGTAACCCCCAAACTAGGCCTAATTCTCCTCATTTAAAAAGCAACCCCTAACTCCACTTACTCTCATGACTCCAAAGGCTGAAATAGTCTTTCCTAGTGTTTCAAAACATAAGATTCTTGAATTTATAAGACTTTATCTCTTACCCATTTACCTAGCCACTAAACCCTCAGTTTTAGGGTTACACCATGAGGGTTTGATAAAAAAGACCACTCCAATACACTCCAGGCCAAACCACTACACAAACACTTCACTATGGATCCCTACATGAAGAATCCATCACCAAACCCTTCCATCTTTGAAGAAATCCACTTCCCATTCGACTAGTGTCTATTCAGGGCATGTTCTATGTCAGCAACCACAACCACTTTGTGGTTCTTCAACTACATTCTCCAATCTCCTACACAAGATAGATATGAAACAAGGACTATCTTACATGATTGTACTCTCCCACCAAATAAAGTAACCATAGAGGGTGGGAGAGTTACAATTTTATAAAGAAAACTTCAAATTACAAGACTGGCTATACACTACCAAACACTATCTCAAATGCACCAGTCCAAAGTTCTTGAACTAAACCATGATAAAATGATAAAAATAATACAAGGGAATGTGAAATACAACAAATGCAATATCCTAAATGATTCCTATGCCAAGATCATGCTCCAAACTAACATTAGAACTTGTTGTTCCTGATTGTACCCGTGGAACAAAGAAAGGATTTGTAGAGAATAATTTAAGTTTTATTGATTTAAAACTTCTACAATGCTTTGTCTGTTAGGATTGGGAACACTGAGAGGGGGGGGGGGTGTGAATCAATGTTCTATATATTAATGTTTTTTCTGATATCTTGAAACTTAACTTAATTGCTTAAGTACTGAAATGAATATCAATGCAAGTATGATAAATAATCATAACACATGACACCAAATATGATTACGGGGAAACCCAAATAGGTAAAAAACCCTATGGGAATTGACACCCACTAAGAACTGCACTAGTGTATTATGATCCCTGTTAGAAGATCTTGCAACCCTGTTAGGAGTTGATCTTTACAAAGATTTTAGTATAGTGACCTAGTCAAGGGTCGGACCCTGTTATGAGTCTTTTACAATTAACCCTATTAGGGGTGAGGACACACTGTCCGGGAGCACACTGCTCAAAGGGGTGAAGGCTACAACCTTTTGGATCTCAGATACACACTATATCTGCAAGGTGAAATGTTGTTGTGACACTGCTTGTTTGATCAGTTCCTTGTGTGTGCCGATGTTTTAGCCTCTTGTAAAGCACTAAAACATTCTAACTGCTCTTCTCCCATCAACTTTCTATCTTCCCTCATTCTTAATTACAAGGGTGCATGTCTTATTTATATGTGCATACAAAACTATTCAATAAGTCGGCCTATAACTAATTACATACAATGCTTCCAAATGAATTGGCTCAAGTGTGTTTACATATAATCATATTAACATGTCTATGACCTAAATACAATAGGTGCATAGCCTTTACAAAACAATATTATGATTGCTAACCAAAATACAAACAGTCGGCTCCATGCTCTGTTCAATTCTACTGCTCACTGACTACGACTCTTCAACTGGTTATATCTTCATCATACTGACTCACCTGATCATGCTCTCTTAGACTTAGCATGACTACATACTAACAAGCTTATCTTCAAGGGTGCATGCTATAACTCGGTCATACGCATGTGTGTTGATGGTCTGTTCACCTAGTGCTCTACTGACTGTCCAGTCTTCCATACTTAACCAAATTCTGATGTTCTAACTACTTGCGTTGACTCCATAATATCATATGACTTTGTTGCCATAATGATAACACTGAACATAGTCATATACATTAGTATAGTCAACTTGCCAACATTGTCTTCCATCACCCACTCTACATACTCAAACTACCTCATCAAGTGGAAGGAATTTCTTGTTAAAATGTAATATTAGTATAAATAGTATAATATAATGTAATATTAGTATATAATAGTATAGTATTATAAAATTACCTCATCAAGTGGAAGGAATTATAATATAATATTAGTATATAATAGTATAGTATTATAAAATTATAAATATAAATGTACTTTAATATATTAATAGATTTGATACTATATTTTTTTTAATAAAAAATTTGAATTTGATGTCACTTTTTCCACGGCCAAAGAATATACATTCAATGAGAATGCTATACATTCGATGAATATTTCAACCATAAATCATTGCTATTTTGACAACCACGTTGATCGAGCTACCTTAATTTCAACCAACATTATATTGTTATTTCGACCAACATTGGTCGAAGAGATAAAAGATATGCCAGATAATTCTTCCAGATTGAAGAGATTATTTCGACGGTGAATTCGTTGATACTTCGATGACTATAGAAGTTGAATATTCAACAAACATATAATGTGTCAAATAATCGACAAAAAAAGCTCGACAACAGTTATGGTCATTTGGTCAACCAATTGTCATCTAAAAATTGACCAATCGTCGTCGAAAATCAAGCTAAAAATTACTAGTGTGCCAAGACATCACTTGGTGGTATGTGGCCTGGATGTGGTGGATAATGTGGATTTCTACCAATGTTGCGGGTTGGTTTGTAGATTTGTTGGTTTTTGGCCCTCTCTTCTAGATCTACATCATTGGGTGAAAGATTCTTGGAGACTTGTAGTCTTTGGTAATATTGAGTTTTCCCTTGTGCAAAGGGGTTTTTTATTACTACTTTTACTTTTGCTAAAGAACATGACCTAGTGCTAAAAGAACTATGGATGTTGGACGTAGACAATTGGGTGTTTGATGAAGGATGCTCCCCTTAATACAACAAACACATAACAGAAACAAAGAAACAACAACAATTTGCAAGAATAGAAAATAGACTTCTTATTATCTCCACAAATGTGGAATTACAAATTTTAGAATTACAATATGCAAAGCCACATGGGCATTTTCCCTTACAATAGTTTGTAGGAAAAAGCCTCGAATCATTACCCAGATCTACCCAAAACTGCCCTGGACAACACTATGAACCTTTCTTATATAGGCAATTTTCATCGCCTGAGAACGTTCCAGAAATTTAGCCCTTAAGGCTGACTTCCCTAAGAATTATTTTATTTTATTTTTATTTTACATAGGGTCGGCTCCAAATAATTACAAAATATGTTTTTAGGTAGCCCAACTTCCGAAGGCTATAACTTTTAATTGTAGCTATGTTTTTTCTATTATAACCACTTTTCAGAAATAGCAAGACCTGATCTACATTGCCTGACTCACGCAAGCTCCAGTCAACCAGGGGTCAATCACGATTCAGAGCCTCTAAGGCCTTCAAAATTGAGCTCAAAGATTTCATACCCAAAAACCTCAATAACTTCACTGATACAGATGATATGGAAATGAAACTCAACTGGTAGGCTGATATGACTAAGATGAACCTCCACCTGTGTAATCAGAACATTCCGAGATCATATGACCAACTTGCTAAAAATAGTAAGTTTCCATAAATAGCAGCTCTACACAAGATAGCCCTTATTGAAAAGAAAACATAAATATTTTTGGGTGATGCAAGATTTCTCTTACACCCAGGATGCTCCTGCATCAGACACCCGAGGTAATTTGAGAAGTGGCCCTATCACGACTCAGGTGTGAAGAGGAAAACCAAGACGGTTAACCTCCTCCCTTGTCAGCCATGATGAATCTTCAACTTGTCATCCTTTCCATTTGACTAGATATTCTTCATATGTCATGTTCCTCATGCTTCTAGTATCTTCATGAATCTCTGTTAAATCTAAAATGTTAAATACTAGTGAAATATTCAGCTCAGTAGGAAATTCTACCTCATATGCATTTCCTGAATCATGCTTCTTTAGTATCTTACATGGCCCAAACCTGTTCATTTTCAGCTTGTTATATGTACCAACTAGAAATCTCTCCTTCCACAAATGAACCATGACTTCTGGTGTAGGAGCACCTAGGCTAGCCTCCATGGTTAGTATGTTTTGGCTTGTACTTGACTCTAGCCAAGTCAATAGGTTAGATGGTTTGTTTTAAGACCTTAGAAGGTCTCTTGCTATGTTGGCTAGGTGAGTTGGTCATTAGGACTAAGGTCATAATAATAGCCTTTGTTAGTTGTTTATTTAATTTCATAGTGTTAGGAGCTTAGCTATGGTGAGAGTCTTAAATGTGTTCTAAACACATCTTTTTGTTGTAAAGATTCCATACATTTATAAATGGCTAAAAGATTGCAAAAGATTGCATGCCATCTGAGTATCTTTTGATTCCCTTAAGATTAGGAGATGGTGCTCAGCTAACAAGCCCTAGAATGAAGGAAAATGGCATCTAATGTAAATAAAGACTCAAACATCAAGCATTGTGATGATTGTAATAGCTTTGAAGATAAGGAATAGAGCTCTGCAAGTGATTTTCAATGTAATACCCGAGACTTTGTGTTGACAGTCCTATTGCATGGATTGAAAGATTAAATCTGATGCTGGATTAGGTTTCTATAGACTGTTAGGATACTTTTTCATTTGAAGAGCAAGTCAATTTGAATTCATCTAAGTCCTGGTTTTTGGTATTCTAGTACAGGGAGTCCATTTTTAACTTGTTTTGAGCAGTTTAGAGAGTCATGTCTTCCCCATGAAATCTAACCGTGGATAATAATTCATGTTAGATGGAAATAGCAAAGGATTCATTAGTGTATATAGGTTTAGGAGTTAGGAGTCTTGAAAGTATGAGGAACTATTTGATATGCTAGGCCCTAGGTGAGTTTGTGAAGCCCGGTTAGAGGTTTAGAGGTGAAAGATTAGAGAAATATTGTAGGGTTTGTATAGATCTGTACTGCTCCAAAAATTTTTTATGAAGGTGAACATCATATCTAAATATTTTGTGAAGATAGGAGTCCTACCAATCATTTTGGATTTGGTTTGAACAAGTTTTCTATCAAGTTCATTGTTCAGTCCTAGAAATTAGGCCTATTAGGCCTCTTGCCCTAAGTTGTAGGAAGCCCCTGTACGGTCATTGTCAGGCCATAAACCTTATGAATGTTTTAAAAATTCCAAAAGGGTACTTGAATCAAGTCTTATATTTTTCAGTTGTTTGGAAAAGTTTTGCAAGAAATAGAAAAAGGTGACTAGTAAGGGCTACTAGAATAGGCTTATTTTTAAGGTCAATTCATGATGAATCATGGAAGCCGATAAGAAGATGATTGAAGACCCTTCTAAAATGGATCAAATGGGAAAGAATAATAATGTTTTCATAATGGAGAAGACCCCTACAATGTTGGAAAAATTTTATGGAGATTTGGCACTTAGAGCCTTCTAAGTGAGTTTGGCACTTAGAGCCTTCTAAGTGAGTGTGGAGAAGTGAATCAAAACTAAGGTGTTGATCATTCAAGGTGAAGTTTTTAGAGATTGAATCTTATAGAAGAGTTTGAATAGGTCTTAGTTAATGATCTAAGCTTATTGGAAGATCCTATAGAGGAATAGGATACTGGAGGCAAGTGAAGTCTCTTAGAGGGTGTGAAAGCTAGCCTTGAAGTTTATCATACATCATATTGGTATCAGAGCTTGGTTGATCAAGCTTGTGGTTAATGATGCAATATTTTGAATCAGTAGGAGAGAATATACCAGATAAAGCCATGGTGACTAATGCTGAATTAGCCAAGAAGGTTGAGGAACAAGAGGAGGATAACAAATTGCTAAGGCAAAGACTAGCTCAAATGGAGCAGCTCTTGGGTGAAGTCCAAGACAAAGCAGATAAGGTCAAGGACAAGATTGACCAAAAGGAAGAAGCTAAAGCAAGGGAGAAGGAATTAGAGTTGGAGGAGGAAGCACCAACACCTGACCTTGTTCTTCCTGAAGAGCCATTCTTAAAAGCATTGAGTGGTAAAACTTTGGAAGGTGTCCCACTATTTAGTGGACAAATGGATCCAGATTCAGTTGTGGATTGGATTGATAGCATAGAGAACCATTTTGAATATGATGGTATTCCAAAGCACAAAAGGTAATGGTGGCCAAGTCTAGACTAAGAGGTTCAGCTCTTACTTGGTGGAAGTTTGTGCAAACCGAGAGAGAAAAGGATGGAAAAGGTCCTATTGTGACATGGAAGGGCATGGCATCCAAGGTGAAGTAAACCTACCTTCCTGATGACTATGAAGTCCAAATGCATAGAAGGAGACACAATCTTAGGCAAAAAGATTTGGATGTCCAAGCATACACTGAGGAGTTTCAAAAACTATGTTTGAGATCCAAGGTAGTTGAAGAAGAGAGCATCAAGCTTGCAAGATACTTGAATGGACTCAAATGGTCTATTCAAGAGGAGATGAGTCTAGTGAACTTCAAATCCATTACGCAATGCTATCAAATGGCCTTGAAGATAGAGGAGAAGAGCAAGAGAAAGAAAGAAACCTCCAAAGGTAAAGGAAAAGGCAAAAGCAAAGATACCAAAGGTCAAAGAGGTGGCTATGGTGGAAGAATTTCTGATTCAAGAGCTCAAGGTGAGGTAAAATTTAGTGAGCAACAAGAAGGAAGCTCAAGTAGAGGTGGTAGAGGAAGAAATTCTAACTCTAGCTTTAGAGGAAGAAGTAATGGTTCATCACAAGGAGGAAGATGCAATTATTTTGCCAATATGAAGTGCTACCATTGCAATCAAATGGGGAACCCTACCTATAGATGCCTGGAGAAAGGTGGTTCATCACAAGGAGGTGATAAGAGGACTAACTTAGTTCAAGATGAGTCCAATGCAGCAAACAAACATGCTGAGGTACCACTGAATTTAGAGGAAGGCGAGAACCTCATGATGAGGAGGACTCTAATCAAGGAACTGGTGAAAGAGGAGCCAAGCCAAAGGAGATATTTGTTTAGGATCAAATGGAAGATAATGGGGAAAGTATGTAGGGTCATCATTGATTCAATCTCTACTGATAACATAGTGTCAGAGGAAGCAGTCAACAAGCTTAAGTTGACAAGAATATCCCATTCCAATCCTTAAAAGGTCACTTGGCTTAACAAAGGCCAACATGTGTTAGTGAATGAGCAAGCATGGGTGGAGTTCTCCATTGGAAGGTAAAAAGACAAAGTTTTATGTGATGTGTTTCCTATGGATGCATGCCATTTGCTCCTAGGAAGACCATGAAAATTTGACTGCCAAGCCATACATGATGGATAAAATAATTCCTATTCTTTCAAGAAAGACAATGTAACCTTCAAAATTTAGTCATTGTTGGAGGATGCTAAAGTGAAGATAGGGGGTCCAAATGTTCTTATGGTAGGTGAAAAAGAGTTCCTACAAACCATGGAAGAGAGTGAAGGCATAGGCTATGCATTGGTGTTAAGACCAAGAGAGGGAGATGAAGGCAAGGT
This sequence comes from Chamaecyparis obtusa, assembly GCA_027943335.1. NCBI lineage: Eukaryota > Viridiplantae > Streptophyta > Pinopsida > Cupressales > Cupressaceae > Chamaecyparis > Chamaecyparis obtusa. The sequence continues at coordinate 2,337,119 of BSBK01003980.1, forward strand.
GGCCAAGAAGACTGAATTACCAAGAGATTAAAGGTATGTTGCAGACTTACCTAGGCATTGTAAGTGATGGAAAACCATCAACCTTACCCCCTCAAAGAGTCATAAGCCATAGGATAGACCTTATCCCAGGAGCTACCCTAACTAACAAAGCTTCTTACAAGATAACCCCTCAACAAAATGAGGAAATAGTAAGTCAAATACAAGAGCTCTTAGACCAAGGCCTCATTAGGAAGAGTATTAGTCCATGTGTTGTACCCACCGTACTTGCACCTAAGAAAGGAGGAACTTGGAGGCTATGTACTAATTCAAGGGCTATGAATAGGATAACCATAAGGTATAGGTTCCCTATTCCTAGGATTGAAGACTTAATGGAATGTTTAGGTGAAGCAAAGTACTATAGCAAGATAGACTTGAAGAGTGGCTATCACCAAATAAGAATCCATGAAGGTGATGAATGGAAGACAGCCTTCAAGACCAATGAAGGGTTGTATGAATGGCTTGTCATGCCATTTGGTTTGTCAAATGCCCCCTCGACATTCATGAGGCTCATGAATGAAGTTCTCAAGGACTACATAGCAATTTGTAGTTGTATATCTAGATGATATACTAATTTTTAGCAAGACAAGGAGTGAGAATTTGGAACATCTTGATATTGTTTTCAAGAAGCTACATGAGGAGAAGTTGATGATCAACTTGGAGAAGTGTGAGTTCATCAAATCAGAGTTAGTATACCTTAGGTTTTTCTTATCACATGGCAATCTAAAAATGGATAAGAGCAAGGTGGAGGCTATCATGAATTGGCCTACTCCAAGGTCAACAGCAGAGGTAAGGAGTTTTCATGGTCTTGCACAATACTATAGAAAGTTCATAAGACAATTTAGTGCAATTTGTGCTCCTATGTTAGATACTATCAAAGGAGGAATGAAAACCAAGTTTGTGTGGAATGATGATGCTAACAAGAGCTTTGATTTGTTGAAGGAAAAGATAGCTACTCAACCTATCTTAGTGTTTCCAAGCTTTGAGAAGATATTCACCATTGAATGTGATGCTAGCAATGTAGCAATTGGGGCTGTTCTAAGCCAAGATGGAAAACTGGTGGCTTTCTATTCTGAAAAGTTAAGTGAGGCTAAGAGGAAGTACTCCTCATATTACCTAGAGATGTATGCATTGTTCCAAGCTTTAAGAAAGTGGAGGCATTACTTGCTTCCCAAGGAATTCATTGTGTATTCAGACAATCAAGCACTTAGTTTCCTAAATTCACAAGAGAAGTTGAGTCACAAGCACATGAAGTGGGTTGAATACCTACAAGCTTACACCTTCAATATCAAGCACAAGAAGGGTGTTCTAAACAAGGTGGCTGATGCATTGTCAAGGAGATCCCTCACACTACAATAAATTTAGTTGAAAAGCATGGGGATAGATCATTTCAAGGATCTATATGCAAATGATGAGGACTTTGCTAACATTTACAAGGTATGTGCTAAATACAAGAATCATTTTCATAGTAAATATGCTGAATATACTTTGAAAAGTGATCTCTTGTTCAAAGGGAATCAATTGTGTGTGCCTAGAGGCTCTATTAGAGAGAATTTGATTCAAGAAAAGCATAATGGTGCTTTGAGTAGTCACTTTGGGATCACTAAGACTCAAGACCTTGTTTCAAGGTTTTATTATTGGCCTAGAATGAATCTTGATGTTAGGAGGTATGTAGAGAGTTGTGTGGTATGTCAAAAGGCCAAGGGAACTTCTACCAATGCTGGTCTTTATCAACCACTACCTATTCCTACTAGGCCATGGGAATGCTTAAGCATAGATTTTATAGTTGGGTTACCAAAGACTAGACAAGGCATGGATAGTGTGTATGTGGTTGTGGATGGGTTCAGCAAGATGGCTCACTTTGTGCCATGTAAGACCACTAATGATGAAAATCAAATAGCATCTCTATTCTTCAAAGAAATTGTGAGAATCCATGGGTTACCTATCAGCATTGTGTCAGACAGGGACACTAAGTTTATGAGTCATTTTTGGAAGACTCTTTGGAAAAGATTGGGCACTAACTTATCTTTTGGATCAGCCTACCATCCCCAAACTGATGGTCAAATTGAGGTTGTTAATAGGAGCCTTGGAAATCTTCTAAGATGTTTGACTAAGGAGTATGGTCAGTAATGGGATCAGTTGATTGGGCAAGTTGAATATGCCTACAATGATACCTTGAATAGATCCACAGGGAAGAGTCCATTTGAGATAGTTTATGGACTACATCCAAGGGGTGTCTATGAATTGAGAGATCTGAAAGAAGGAGTCAAAGCAAGTGGATATGTAGATGATTTTGCATTTTCTATGAAAGAGGTTCATGAAACAATGAGGAAGACATTAGTAGACAACACAAACAAACACAAAGCCAAGGTGGATGAAGGTAGAAGGATAGTTGAGTTAAATATTGGTGATCTTGTCATGGTGCATCTAAACAAGTCAAGATTGCACAAAGGAGTACCTCACAAGCTACAAATGAGGAGGATAGGACCTTGTCCTATCTTAGCAAGATATGGGGACAATGCTTAAAAAGTAGACCTACCGAAGGATAGTGGACTATCAAATATTTTCAATGTTGCAGACCTTGTCCATTATAAAGGACCTCAAGAAGACATGAACCAGACCATACATGAAGTGATCAAGGATGTAGAAAACTTACAACTCCCTCTTGATGCAGATACATGACCGGATAATGTACTAGACACTAGGGTCTACAAAAAGACCAGACTCAAGGAGTATAAAGAACACCTCATTTAGAGGTATGGGCAGAGTGCCGCTGATGCAATTTGGGTTAAGGAATCAGAGTTTAAAAGGATGGGTATTGATCCTACCATCATTAATCTGAGGATGCATTGAAGGTCTTTTTTTTTGGGAGGATGGTGCAGGAGCACCTAGGCTAGCCTCCATGGTTAGTATGTTTTGGCTTGTACTTGACTCTAGCCAAGTCAAGAAGTTAGATGGTTTGTTTTAAGACCTTAGAAGGTCTCTTGCTATGTTGGCTAGGTGAGTTAGTCATTAGGACTAAGGTCACAATAATAGCCTTTGTTAGCTGTTTATTTAATTTCATAGTGTTAGGAGCTTAGCTATGGTGAGAGTCTTAAATGTGTTCTAAACACATCTTGTTGTTGTAAAGATGCCATAAAGTTATAAATGTATTTGGATCCTCAAGACATAGGAGGTTAGAAGCCCTAGAATATAGGGACATGGCATATGTGGAAGTTGCCAAATGTTCAAAAGAAGTTGTCATCAACTTTGCAATTATTGCAAAAGATTGCATGCCATCTGAGTATCTTTTGATTCCCTTAAGATTAGGAGATGGTGCTCGGCCAATAGGCCCTAGAATGAAGGAAAATTGAATCTAATGTAAATCAAGACTCAAACATCAAGCATTGTGATGATTTTAATAGCTTTAAAGATAAGGAATAGAGCTCTGCAAGTGATTTTCAGTGTAATACTTGAGACTTTGTGTTGACAATCCTATTGGCTGGATTGAAAGATTAAATATAATGCTGGATTAGGTTTCTATAGACTGTTAGGATACTTTTTCATTTGAAGAGAAAGTTGATTTGAATTCATCTAAGTCCTGGTTTTTGGTATTCTAGTACAGGGAGTCCATTTTTAACTTGTTTTGAGCAGTTTAGAGAGTCATGGCTCCCCCATGAAATCTAACCATGGATAATAATTCATGTTAGATGGAAATGGTAGAGAATTCATTATTTTATATAGGTTTAGGAGTTAGGAGTCTTGAAAGTATGAGGAACTATTTGATATGCTAGGCGCTAGGCGAGTTTGTGAAGCCCGGTTAGAGGTTTAGAGGTGAAAGATTAGAGAAATATTGTAGGGTTTGTACAGATCTGTACTGCTCCAAGAATTTTTCATGAATTTTAACATCATATCTAACTATTATGTGAAGATAGGAGTCCTACCAATCATTTTGGATTTGGTTTGGACAAGTTTTCTATCAAGTTCACTATTCAGTCCTAGAAATTAGGCCTATTAGGCCTCTTGCCCTAGGTTGTAGGAAGCCCCTGTACAGTCACTTTTAGGCCTAGAAACCTTATGAATTTTTTAAAACTTCCAAAAGGGTACTCAAATCAAGTCTTATATTTTTTAGTTGTTTGGAAAAGTTTTTCAAGAAATAGAAAAAGGTGACTGGTAAGGGCTACTAGAATAGGCCTATTTTTAAGGTCAATTCATGATGAATCATGGAAGCCGATAAGAAGATGATTGAAGACCCTTCCAAAATGGATCAAATGGGAAATAATAAGAATTTTTTCATAATGGATAAGACCCGTGCAATTTTGGAGCAAGTTTATGGAGATTTGGCACTTAGAGCCTTCTAAGTGAGTGTGGAGAAGTGAATCAAAACTAAGGTGTTGATCATTCAAGGTGAATTTTTCAAAGATTGACTCTTATAGAAGAGTTTTAATAGGTCTTAGTTAATGATCTAAGCTTATTGGAAGATCCTATAGAGGAATAGGATATTGGAGGTAAGTGAAGTCTCTTGGAGGGGGTGAAAGCTAGCCTTGAAGTTTATCATACATCAACTTCATCCCAACCTAAAATTCCTTATGCCTCATTTTCTCATCTTCCTTAGCCTTATACTATGCATTCATCTTGGTAATGTACTTCCTCACCTCCTCATGGATGTTCTTCAAATGTTCTGCAAAATCCTCAGCTTCAGCATTACCGATCTCTCCTTTATCTATCTTCCTCAACTCAAATGCATTTATGGGACTACTTCCATATACAATCTAGAATGGTGATTTACTAGTGCTCCTATTGACAAAATTATTGTATGCAAATTTTGCCTATGGTAAAATCAAATCCCATCCTATTGGCTTATCTCCAACCAAACATCTCAGCAAATTTCCCAAACTCCTATTCACCACCTCTGTCTGTCCATCTGGCTATGGATGATGTGATGAACTAAACTTCAAATCTATCTTTAGCTTCTTCCACAATGTGCGCTAGAAATATCCAACAAACTTAGTGTCCCGATATGAAACTATACTCTTTGAAAAACCATGTAATCTCACCACTTCTTTGAAAAATAATTCTTCCACATGAACTGCATCATTAGTCTTCTTATAGGGAATGAAATGTGCCATCTTTGAAAATATGTCAACCACCACAAAAATTGAATCATGTCCCCACTGAGTCCTTGGTAAACCAAGAACAAAGTCCATACTGATATCCTCCCATGGATTCTCTGGTACAGGTAATAGCTGATACAACCCCGTATTATACTTCACTCCTTTTGTCATTAGACATACTCTATAACTCTGTACAAACTTCTTGACATCTTGTTGCAACTGTGGCCAGTAATAATTCTCATTAACCAAAGCAAGGGTTTTATCATGACCAAAATGTCTAGCCAATCCTCCGCTATGCTTCTCCTTGATGATATTCTCCCTCATAGAACTTTGTGGAATGCACAACTGACTCCCTCTAAATAGCATATCATTCTGAATGATGAAATCCAACCACTTCGTTCTATCTAGAGTAATAGGTTCTTTACAAGCTTTCCAAGCTTCTCCAAAATCAGGATCATCTAGATACAAACTCTTGAGTTCCTTGAACCCAACCACCTCAATCTGCATCTCTATGAACAATAGTTGCCTTCTATTAAGTGCATCTGTAACCCTGTTAGACTTTCCACTCCTGTATTTCAAAATAAATGTATAACTCTACAAAAACTCAACCCATTTCAAATTCCTTTGATTCAACTTTCCTTGACTATTCAAATATTGCAAAGCTTGATGATCAGTATACAAAACAAACTCCTTAGGAAGCATATAGTGTCTCCACTTCTTTAATGCCTGAACTATAGCATAAAATTCCTAATCATAAACAAAATATTTTCTCTTGGCATCATTTAACTTCTCACTAAAATAAGCAACAAGTTTACCTTCTTGGCTCATAACAACTCCTATTGCAGTACCACTAGCATCACAGTCTACTTGAAACACCTTATTAAAATATGGAAGTGCTAAAATAGGTTGTTCTGTAACTTTCTATTTCAATAGTTTAAAACTCTTATCTACTCTAGTAGTCCACTTAAACTCTTTTCTATCCCCTCTTATTGTTTCAGTCAAGGGTCCACAAATACTACTAAAACTCCCAATGAATTTTATATAAAAGATAGCCAAACCATGAGAAGATCTTACCTCAGTAGGCCATTCAAGGATAGCCTGCACTTTCTTTGGGTCCATTTTTAGACCTTTTGTTGAAACTACAAATCCCAAATACACTAACTCCTTCACAAAAATGCACTTCTTCAAATTAATCAACAATTTCTCTTCCCTTAACTTCTCAAACACCATATGAATACGCATCATATGCTCCTCCAATGTCTTACTAAAGATCAAAATATCATCTAGGTAAACAATGACAAATTTACCCAAAAAAAATTTCAGAACCTTGTTCATGAGCCACATGAAAGTGCTCAGTGCATTGGTTAGCCCAAAAGGCATGAATAACCACTCATACAGTCCTTCCTTTGTCTTGAAAGTAGTCTTCCATTCATCTCCTTCTCTGATCTGAATCTGGTGATATCCACTCTTCAGATCTATCTTTGAAAAATACACAGCTCCACTCAAATAGTCAATAATATCATCCATTTGTGGTAATGGAAACCTATACTTGATTGTGATCTTGTTGATAGCCCTGGAATCTGTACACATCCTCCATTCTCTATTCTTTTTCAGAGCTAATACTAGTATTACAACACATGGACTTAGGCTCTCCCAAATCAACCCCTTCTGTAACAACTCATGTACGTGTCTATTCAATTCTTCACTTTTTGCTGGTGTCATTCTGTGTGTTGCCTTATTTGGCAAACTGGCTCTTGGAATCAAGTCCAGCTGATGAGTGATCTTCCTTACTGGTGGTAATCCATCAGGTACATTATCAGATACAATATCTTGAAACTTGTTCAACAAATCTACAAATTCTACAGGTACATCTTCTACTTCCTCTTTACCAACTTTTGGAATTAAAGTAAAACACACATGCTCATGCCTCATACCCTCTAGGAATTTTTTTTCATCAAGAAAAATTATTCTTGCATTACCACATACCTTTACTTATGTTTCCTTCAATGGCTTTAGTTTATGTCGCACGCCATCCTTTGTTAGGGAATAGGTATTCACACAACCATCATACACAACACACCGGTCAAACTGCCATGGTCTACCCAACAACATATGACAAGCATCCATAGGTATGATATCACATAGTACCTCATCATGTTATCCACCAATCTTGAACTTTACTAGGCACTATTCACTGACCATGACCTTGTGGTCACCTATATCCAAGAAATCTAGTATGGATGTGGGTGTTTTTGTCTCTTGAGCTTCAAGTTTGTGACCATATCTTCTGACACCAAATTGTCAGTGCTTCCACTATCAATAATCACATTACAACAATTATCCTCACACTTGCACCTGGTGTGAAACAAGCTCCTCCTTTGCTCAGGTTCATTCTCACCACTTAGCAAGACTCTTCTGGTAATTAGCATTTCTCCTCTTTCAACACCTTCAGAATGTGATGATCTGGCATCTTCATCTACATGTGCAACTCTAGTCTGGCCTTCAGTTCTCCTATTTGTCCTTCCTTGGCATTGAGGACATTCATATGCTCTATGACCTTCTTCTCCACAGTGAAAGCATGTTCCATGGAAGCCTCCTCTTCCTGATTCTTGTCCTCTTCTTATTCCTCTCTGATCTCTATTATTCTGATCATGGAAATGATTGAAATTATTTCCTCTCTGATTTTGATTGCTACTGGACTGATCCTTCTTTTTCGGATCTTCATTTTGGCCTCCATATGACCATCCACCAGATCTTCCACCATGACCTCTTCCATTTTGTCTGCTCTCAAACTTCTTGTTCAATTTTTCCTCTACTTTTAGGGAAAACTGGTATGCCTCTTCAATATTGTTCATTCGAACCAAATTTAACTCCACCTAAATGCTTGGCCTCAACCCATTAAGGTAACATACAACTTTCTCCTTATCATCTTCTGCATGACTTGTTCTGATGAGGATTCAATAGAACTCCTCTGTATACTCTAGAATAGATCTTCCTGCTTGCTTCAAACTTTGCATTTTCTTCAGTAGGTCAAGCTCATAATTAATAAGAATGAACTGTCACTTCAATTTATCTACCATATGTTCTCATCTTGTGATTTTATCCTTTCCTCTTCTATTTCGCTCCAATTGAATCTCTTGCCACCAGATCTTCACATGACCCTTCAGTCTGGCCTTCACAAACTTGACTCGATCAGGATCCTCAATGTCTTCATACTCAAAATATTCTTCTAATTCATTGATCCAGTCGATCAACTCCTATGGGTTAAGATTTTCTGAAAATGCAGGAACCTCAATCTTAGGTCTTTTCTCGATCTTGGAAATGGCCTGAAAAAGCCTTTCTTCCTTTTGGTTCATAATTTTGCCTTCTCCTTCTTGATCATAATTTCCTTCTTCAGCTTCATCCTCACTTTCATCTCTGACATTAAGATTCATTCCTCTACGAATATGTTCTTGCAATGCTCGCACTTATCTTTAGAGCGCTCTAACCTCATGTGTCACACCTCTAGCTCTTTCGTCATGTTCCCTTTGTGGAGGCATTTTCACGTTGCTTGCTGAAACCATAAACCATGGTCCTGGTGTAAACTGCCTTATAGTTAGTGATCTATTTACACACTCAAGAACTCTCGCTCTGATACCACTTGATGAAGGGTGCTCCCCTTAATACCACAAACACATAACATAAACAGAGAAACAACAACAATTTGCAGAACAGAAAATGGACTTCTTATTATCTCCACAAATGTGGAATTATAAATTTTAGAATTACAATATGCAAAGCCACATGGGAATTTTCCCTTACAATATTCTGTAGGACAAAGCCTTGAATCATTACCCAGATCTACCCAGAATTTCCCTATGGACCTTTCTTATATAGGCAATTTTCACTGCCCGAGAAGGTTCCAGAAATTTAGCCCTTAAGGTTGACTTCCCTAAGAATTGTTTTCTTTTCTTTTTATTTTACATAGGGTCAGCTCCAAATAATTACAAAATATGTTTTTAGGTAGCCCAACTTTCGGAGGCCATAAATTTTTAATCGTAGCTCTATTTTTCTATGATAACCACTTTTTGGAAATGGTAGAACCTGATCTACAGTGCCTGACTTGTGCAAGCTCCAATTAGCAGGGGTCGATCGCGATCCAGAGCCTCTAAGGCCTTCACAATTGAGCTCAAAGATTTTGTACCCAAAAACCTCAATAACTTCACTGATATAGAAGATATGGCAATGAAACTCAACTGGTATGCTGATATGACTAAGATGAACCTCCACCTATGAAATTAGAACATTCCGAGATCGTATGACCAACTTACTAAAAATAGTAAGTTTCCATAAATAGCAGCGCTGCACAAGATAGCCCTTATTGAAAAGAAAACAAAAATGTTTTTGGGTGATGCAAGATTGCTCTTACACCCAGGATGCTCCTGCATCAGTGTTGGACCTGGTTGTGTGGATTCTACTAAAAGTATCACCTAGACAATTGTTTGTTGCCAAACAAAAAGTCTCCTTGTAGTCCCTCATTTTCCTCCCCACAATTTCTGTGAGTTGGATTCCCACTCTTGATGTGGGTTATGAATTGTATTGATATTGTGTTGTTAATGGTTTGTTGTAGACCTTGTTGTAAATAGTTGTTTTGGTCTGTTATTTTACACCTTGGGGCTATGTAAGGGACACCACCCTTGTTTTGTTTCTTTTATTATAAAAAAACATGATAGAGGAATTGGTGTGAGAAGATTGTTGGAATTATTTATTCAACCCCACAAGTCCATTAATCACCTCCATGCAAAACCCTTGTCACAAATGGAGATCAAGCAAGATAGATTTTCTTAACAAACTCAAAATTGTATTAATGTACAAAAGATTAATGATACAAAAATAGTACATGAATTCTTATAAAAAGGATTGATGCAACCTTAGATCAAATCCTAAAGCAATAGTAAAAGAGAGCTTGGCAAGTGTCCACATCATAATGAATGAGACATCATGTGTTGAATAAAACATAAACTAATTAAAGATAAAAAGAACAAAATTTAGCTTAAGTGAATGAAGTAACAAAAGACCCAATTATAGAATTAATTAGATAATGTTTCATTACTTCAACACCCCTCCTTAAGTTTAACTTAGGAATAAGATAAAAATTTAATGGTGAATGCATGATTGAATGTGTTTAGAAGTACCCATATACAAACTAATGCAATCTCTATCAATTGGAGAAAAGGAGAAAGATCCAATAGGAAAAGCTCCTCTAGAAGGGGGGAAACAAAATAATTGTACTCATGAAAGAAGAAAAAGAGAATTCAGTATGACACCCCAAGGACTACTGTCAAAATAGTACATGAATGGATGCATCCAAACAACAAGCTTGATTATGTACCTATGTACAAACTAGTGCAATCTCTCACAATTAGAGAAAAAAGAAAAATCCCTATCTAAAAGAGAGAAATGAAATAAATACACTAGTGAAAGAAGGAAAGTACTGAATTACGACTCTCCAAGGACCCCATAGAGAGATAAAATGAGGATACGAACCTCCCAATGAAGAAGTGACTCCTATGGAAATGATGAATGCCTGGAGACAACCCAAGATCCATTACTTACAAACAATAATTCTTCCCTTAGGAAGAAACAAATCTATCGGAGAGATGAGAAGCCACTCCCATAAATTGGAAGAAGTAGGAATTCAATTCCAAATAGTGTGTGCCTCTGGAAACTACTCAAATGTCACTATGTCCATGAATGATGATAGTGCCACAAAATAATCAAGTACATGCCCAATCAATGTAGAAGGTGATAATCTAGGACTACAAAAACTAATTTAGAAGATCATCTATGGGTGATGAAGATGGGTTGACAACAATGATATGACTATCACCAAAGAGGAGATGAATGTGTTGGACTAACCAAAAATGTCCGCCTTCGGGATTTGTGACATGGTTTAACAACCTCATGTGTTTTCTATAAATCTAGTGGTTGTATCGAGCATTAATAGGTCGATATTTTGGTGCAACAACAACTGCTAGTTGTAACAAGTGGTATCAGAGCTTGGTCACAGGTTCGAATGCCCTTGGGTGGTTCTAAGGGGGGATTGTTGGACTAACCACCAATTTCTCCCTTTGGGATTCGTGATATGGTTGAACAACCTCTTGTGTCTTTAATAAGTCTATTGGTTGTATTGGGCATTAACAGGTCAATCTTTTGGTGCAACGACAACCGCAAGTTGTAACAAAATGTCTTTAAGATAATCCTCTAGATTTGCAATGTGAGACTCCACAAACAAGGATGACATTTTTTTTTGTAGTTTATAGATTTGTACGTGTAAAATTTTTAATCATCAACATTTCAAATCACACTCCATTTTTTATCATCAAGATAAATGAGAGTTCAAGATGTAAGATAGTTAGTTGTAGACCTAAGATTCAACAAAAATAGGGGTAGAAGAATACGAAGAGAGATGAAGTGGAAAGCATGAGAACCAAAGCTAACATAAAAACAAAAAAACAAACCTCTATTAAAATAAAGTACAAATAAAAACTAAAAAATCATTTAAAAAATCCAATATGACTAATATCTATTGAAGAACTAAGAACCAAAAAAAAAGAAAGAAATAATTAAATATAATAAATAAAAAACCATTAAATTGTCTATAAAACTATAAGAAATTTTTTTAATGAAAAATAAAGAATATACACAAATAACAATATAAATAACACATTATCAATACAAACCAAGAATCACCTATTAACAAAAACAACTAAGAATTAGAATTATAAGTAAAAGAATTAAATAATAGAAAGGAAAGAAAAGAAACAAGAGATGACACAATAAGGGAGAACAAAAAGTAAGTGTATTTTAGGAAAGTCAATCTGTATATAAATATGAGTCTCTATACTAAATGAAAGATAATTTGGATAATGAAAGCACCAAAAATGAATGAGATATTACACTGACAAATATATGCTAGTAGTATTGCATAATATATACACTAATGTGAAGGAACAAGAAGTTGCCTACATAAGTTAAAAGAAAGTGGAGAAAATATAAATAAAAAGACGATAAAAGATGGTGAATGAGAATATATCTGAAATATATAAAACTAAGACACAAATATGAGGATGCATGAATCACAAACAAAAAATAGATAAAAATTAAGATGGTGCCAAGTAAATATATAGAAATTAACAAATAGCTAGCACGTGTGTGTGTGAGAGAGAGAGAGGGGGGGATTATAGTAAAAGTCAGAGAGAGAAGTTTGTAAGAGAGGTAGGACGAGAGGATTATAGTAAAAGTCAGAGAGAGAGAGAGAGAGAGAGAGAGAGAGAGAGAGAGAGAGAGAGAGAGAGAGAGAGAGGGGGGAGGTATAGAGATTGGTCCAGATAAATGGAGATCTAAAGAGGGAAAATGGGAGGCAGAAGATGTAGAAAGATAGGTCTAGAGCCTAGAGAGAGAGAGAGAGAGAGAGAGAGAGAGAGAGCATTTTCTTTCACAAAAATATGAGCACATTATAATGCACTCACAATATGGGAATATCCAAGGAAAATAATAATGTAAGTGCACTATAACATGCTCACATTATAGTGTACTCATGTTATTCTCTACCTTAAGAATTTATAACATTCAATGTATGATTTGCCTTGGATATCAAATACAAAAGGCTGAACTTACCTTTCAATGACCACATGCATATTTTTAGAAAATTCTAAAAAATGAGAAAATGTCAAGCATGTTATCCCTTAAATTTCCATGTTTCTCAATGTCAAGTTTTAAAAATACCACAATAATGTTAAAATATCTCTTAGTTTTATAACCATGTAATTTTTTTCACTTTTGAAATATGTTAAAGTTTTGATCTTTAATTTATTTTTGCTAGTGTCTCTGGGTGACCCCACAATAGTGGGTCACACTTTTTTAGACATGTTGGTTTTTGTTGAAATAACACATTTTTAATAAAATATGATAATTTAAGCCTTGAGAGGTTCCATTTGAAAGAATTAATTACAAATGAATAGCTCAAAGCCTCTTAGATTAAAAAAATATTGATATAACATCTATACTCCTCATTCATACCTACAATGGAGTCTCATTTGCACCTATTAAAATGCTGACAAAAAAGCACTTCGACTTTATGTTTTGGCAGATCAAATGAATCCATTTGAAAAACCTATCTATGTAGTATGATGCTATTTGGAACAAGCTTTCTAATGAATATAATTTTAATACATATTGAGTTCATTATCACTTTTAAATATTACTTTAACTAAACATAGGTTGTTTGGTCATTCAACAACCTGTCTCTTCAAGACTTCGGAAAAATAGTAAATTACAAAAAAAATTATGAAAAATATGTAGGAAAAGAGTATTTGTGTTACCTTTCTATAAAAAAAATAAAAAATGAATTTCGATATACACAGATCAAGTTAGAGCAATCCAAATGACCTTATGTCTAAATTATAGTTACTGTCACTTTAGAACTTAATAAACTGTGAAATATTGACCCAAAATGAATGAAACCAATTTCATCCTTTAGATATTGAAGTTACAAATATAATCTCGAAAGAATTACATCATAATCATATTTTTAAAAAAAGTTATGCCGATCCAAGTGACAACAACTCTTTAAAAACACAGTTTTTTCACACAAACCACTTTTCAAAGGAAAAGGAAAAATGAATTTTAATTTTTTTTTTTCAAAATATATTTAGAAACTAGAATTTTTTTTTTAAAAGACTCTAGTTTACATCATCTTCAAATTCTTAATAGTTTTGCGGCAACAGGTGTTCGAAAGTGAAGTTTTTTCTCAGAATGTTGATCTGTATGTCAAAGTTGGCCAAAATGTGGGACACACTATTGTGAGACCACCCCCTCTATTTTTTTTGTCAAAAGCACTATGCATGGAATTTTTGGATTCATTTTTTATTTTTTTGTCACCTTCAAATAAATTATATTTTAATAAAATGGACTCTATTCTATACACATTAAAAAAAAAGATTTTTGATTAGGGATTCAAACACTTAATTTTTATTTTTCAAAATGTGTCCCTTTTGAAAATTAGTAAAAAGTTATACACTCATTAAAGCATTAGCATAAATGTTGGGCATAAATTGTATGGTATTAGCTAATTTCTATTCAAATTGACTCTTTGAATACAAAAAAAAATGAACCTTTCGAGGTAACACACCAAATGATATGTTATACTTTTTTGACAAAAAATGGGTGATCTTTGTATTCTTCCACTTTTTGAGCCCTTTTCATTTTCAAGAAATAATCATAATTACTAAAAAGTAGATTTAGAGCACTATCATTCTTGTTCTTGTTGCATCTTCAAATTTGAAGTGTAACTATCTTCAATTTTTCATCCAAGATCAATCTTTTCTTATTTTAAAAAAATGACCTCTTAAGACCCCTTTTTGGTCTCCCATTTCCATTCACAAACCCATTGGAAAAGATGTGAGTATGAGGTTTCTTGACTATGGGAAGACATATGATAGAATATAATTCTTTGGTTTAATGGAAGCTTTTGGTTCACCCCAATTTTTGTAAGTCTATTTATATTATATCCAAAGGTTCTATTCAAAATTGATATTAATAGGGAGCTTATTGACCCCTTCACTCTCTAGAGATCTATTAGATATGAATTCCCAAACACATTCGTTGTATTTGTAACAACAAAAGATGCGTTGTATTATATTTTGAGAATAAAAATAATCAACCCTCCTATCAATGGTATCATACTTCCTAATGATAATACTTTGGTCAATGTCATAATTTGTTGATGGTACTACTCATATTCTAGAAATGAAAAAATGAAATGTGTAATATGATTAAGAGGTTGAACATCTTTTTCAGGGCCTTAGGGGCTAATATTTATAAAAAAAAAAAATCCACCATTTTAAGCTAGCAACAAGACTCCCTAATTAGATTAGAGGAAATTGGAAGTGTGGGGGAAGGAGGCGAGTACCATAAAAAATTACCTAGGTTATTCATTATCTATTGATCCTTCATTAAAGGATATGTGGGAGTAAATACTCCTTAAGATTGGAAAAAGCATCTGATAGACCCACTTGTTGTCCTTAGCTAGGAGAATTCAAGTAACTAAAAAAATTGTATTATACATTTCTATTCTTCCACTTGGTTGTTTGGTAGTGCTTAGTCTAAAAAGATTCAAATAAATCTTGGGGATTTCTATGTTTAGATGGAAACAGAATAAAAGAACCAATATATGAACTACAAGTGGTGATGGCTTCCTAATTCTTGAGAGGATTCGGGGCTTAATAATTTAAAAATTCAAGGGATCATTCTGATAGTAAAGTGGATTTTGAAGGCATTTTATGGCTCCAAGCCATGCACAATTTTGATCTTTAATAAAATTTCTCTTTTGAGACCAAATAAGGGAAAAAAATGGGTTAATTTACACCCTTGCAATTTGAAGTTCGGTACGTTCTTTGTGAAACCATCTAGTCCAATATATTCAATAATATTTAGAGAGGTTGGAAGAATGTAACGAACATGATTAATAATAGCAATGTTGTTTATAGGATCAAAGCCAATCTACTTCTTTTAGGTCTATGTGATTGAATTTGGAATAGAACAACAAGCCCCTAGTTCTTACTTAGGGTTATTTTGCAAAAGTTTTGGACTTTGAAGAAAACTCTATTTTTAAAGATATTTTTGCTTATGATTGAACTAAAGATTGTAAAAGTCTTAGAACAAAGTTTACAATTCCTTCAAAACTAGAAGACAACCTTTTCAATCTTGGAAAGATATTTGTATAATGTGAAACTTCATATCTCTCTCATGATGAACTTAAATTTAAGATCTTTGTACAATGTGAAATTCCACATCTTTCTTATGATGAACTTAAATTTTTTGATAAATTTTATCTTATCCTAATAGTACATTACTTGAAGAAAGGACTACAAAGAAAACTTATTCAATTCTTGTTGATACACGGGGAATAATTGATTGACTTTACAAAAATTGGAACCTTGAGTGGCTTGAAACTTAGTGGACCTATGTTATAAAAAATGTTGGGTATATATAGTTGAATAAAAAAAGCTTCCTTTAGATAGATTATTTTGATAAATATAACTATTAATTATGTGCTACCTTCTATTGGTATTTCTACTACAATGTGTCCCTTGTGTGATAAGATAGAATCATTGTCAATACACTTTTCAACTTTGCTCATCATTCCTTGTTAATAGACGAGGTTGGCATAATAATGAGGTTTTCACCTAGTTTGATATTTTATTTTATTTTTAAAAGATTTTTTTTGAACTATTTAATAATTTCTAGCTTGTTTTATTAATGAATTATTGTGGCATATCAGGAAAAAGAGGAATAAAGAAGACATTCTAACGAAAAAGGAGGTATATTTGTAAGAATTAATTTGATCTCGCTATTATTGGAATCATTTTGTAGGATTCTATTGAATTTGCGATTGTGAAGGAGATGTTGTTTATTCTACTATAGGAAACTCTCATTATTATTTATGAAAAGGGACATGAAAAGGGATCATTTTTGGCCATAGGGTAGGAAAAATTCAAATAAGGAAGTAGCATTCCTTGTATTTTCCATTCCATTGTAGGGTAGGATTCTATCTCTATGTTACAATCTTATTATTGTTAAAGAGACAAAAGGTTGTATTTTCTTTCATTTGATCTAGTCTCTTCATGAACCAAGAATTCTCCAGATGTATGATTTTCTTCTAACAAGGTTTAGGGACTATGCAAAGGAAAAGCCTTTTAGGTTGCAATAGAAATCACTATCTAAAGTGTTAGGACAATAACCAAGAGTAACATTTTCCTGAAACAGACCATTCTTTTGAACCTCTTTAGTTTTATCAACCCTCACACTTTGATGGTCTAACTCTTCAATATGGTCTTTGACAATCTCACCTATGCATAAATATTTTGTGCATCCTATTTTATCATCTCCACAAATATTTTTTCCTTTATCTATATTACTATCACCCTTATGCACATCAATGCCATGATTTATAATTTGTACCCTTTTTTATGAAAAAGTTCCTACTAACTTAGAATGCAAGGTTACCTCAAAAGTAACTTCTTTGGTACTCATAAGCTCATTTTTCAGAGACAACACTTGGTTTTCTATCAACACAACTGACTCAAGAATATTGTTGCTTAAGGGCTCAAGACACTAAATGGAAATGAATCATTTGTGAGACGCTTTTTGGAGCATGGTTTTCTCATCTTCTTTTCTTTGAAGTACCAATTTTATTTTCATGGGTAGATGCATACTCCCTAGGGGTCTTCTCAATACTTTGATTGTAGATCACTTCAACAAGTACATCCATTTTTAGAATAAATGATCTTGTCTACATCAATATTTATTGGTTCAATATTTTTTAATGTTTGAAACAAAAAAGCACGCCCCTTATCAGGAATAAGATTCAAGCCATCACAAAAGAATTTCAAGAAGCCATCTTGCACAAGCTTGACATTAATCATATTTTTATTAATTCCATTTGGACATGCAAAGAGAGTATAAAAACTAGATGTTCTCTTTGTAGAATGTAGTTATAAATGGTCTCTATACATGTGATTGTTGGTTTTGATTCCTAAATATCATGTTCTATAAGCATAGGATCAAATTTGATAGGAATAACATCTTCTTCCTTTGCACAAATAAAATCATCATTGAAATAGTAAGAAGGTTGGGAATGTATTTTATCCGTACCTTCATTAGGCTCTAACATTAGATTACCAGATTCTCCAACCTTATCTTCAAGTGCATATGCTCCATTAATTGAATTAGCATCACAAGCAATGGGTAATTGAAATGAAATTATGTGGGCTTGCATAACATCATCTTTGAGAATTTCTAGAATTATGATGATGTATTAACTCTTCTTATATCTTTTTTTCGTCATGCTCTTCATCAAGAAATTTCAAATAATGAATATTCAAATTGTATGCATGACAAAGTATGGAGACGAGTTGTCTCATTTCCTTCATGTCTACTAGATGTGCAACTTTCGTCTCAACTTTATTAGGTACGGAATAAACATCATCAAATACAAAAACTTCCATTTTTGGACTATGTTTTGAGAACCCATTTTTTAGGATCGAGAGAAATAATTTCTACTATTTGGTCTACTTTACCGATGTCAAAAGAAAAAGTCTCTAGTTTAATAGGAAATGAAGGTGTAAATGCAGTGCTATTTGTACCTTTTTTTTTTGTATCACTGGTGTCACAAGAGGTATTTCAATTTCAGTAGTATGTCAATTTTCATCCACAACTCCACATAAGATGTCATAATATGAACCATTCAAGCACCAATTCAAAACAAAGATGATTTTAAGTTCCTTTTCCAGTACCCCTTTTTCAAGAGAAATGAATGACTACCCAAGTTGCCTCATGTGTGGATGCCACAAATTTTTTTTGTCTCTTTACTTTTAGTCTGGTTTAAAATTCTTCTTTTTTTATTGATTGATATTTCATGGTACTGAGAAATCATTTTTTTCAGCCAATGTTAACATAGAATCCTGCTCACCAAGAACAGAGAGGGCCACACCAGCATCAAGAGGTGGAATAGGATCCACTAGGTCCTAGTGTTGGTTAAGGAATTTGTCATCTAACTCTATATTCTCATGCCTCGAAAGGTGACAATTGAAATGAATAATTGAGATAGGTGTAATGATATTTTACCCCTACTCTTTGCTCATTTTACAAGGCTCAACTACCTTCTAATAATATACAAACAATAAATTCCACATATGCTTTTAACCATAAAACAAATAAAGCGGAGATTTTAACCAGAAAGATTTAAAAGGTAAAGATCATAACAAAATTATAATTGAATATAATACAAAGATTCTACCCCAAAGTAATAGGATTTATAACATCCACACCATCACTACTCCATTTGTACAAAGCCAAAACATCCACAACAATGTGCATATAATCTTCATAAAACATCCAAAAGATATCATGTAAAGATAATCCAAATAGCAGAGTGTTCAACATAAGAAGAATTAAACTTACATCAACCATAACTCAAATTTTAAAATCAATGAAACTACATTAAGATTTCTTTCATTAATATCTATAAAAATTAGTCAAGTATTCAGAAACCAACCCCCAAAACAAATCCTCCTATTCACTGCCATCTATCTAAAATTTATAGATGTTTATCATAGTAATTGTATTTAAAAAGTAACAGTCTTTTTGAAAATGATCGTTTCCAAAGAGAGACTGAAATGTTTTTAAAAATAAAGTAAAAATGACCCTAGCCTAATTTTACAGCCCTGTACAAACCATGGGTTTTATGAAGAAACCAACATTAATTAGTTTGATGAATAGGGTTTCTCACTACTATGACCATCATCTGAAGCTAGATATATTGAATATCTGCATTCTCTTCTTTTACCAACACTAAAATAAAACTCATATACTCTGCAAAGCTTTCTTTACATTTCCAAGCTAAATTTGTCAATTTAGAAAGGATATCTTGTTGCGGGTCTTTAGCTAATTCCAGACAATGATGAGCTACGTGAGAAACACCTTCTCCTGGGAGAACTATCTTACCTCACACCAACTGCTATTAACAATTATATGTACACTTACCTAGTCACAGACTTCTACTATGTACTACATCAATTTTCCATAAATACAAGATTTCTTGTTGCAACAATTTCCCTATGTAGGAGAAGATTGTGAACTTTTTCTGGTCTTTCCACTTGCTCTAAAATAAAAGTTACCCTCCTATAATTAGCTTAACTAGTCTTTTATCTCCATGCAATTGTATTAACTGGGTAACAATGTATTCGTGCTCTCTTTGAATCCAATTCAAATCAAGTTGAACCAAGGGAAATTGATCTTTACGAGGAAGTGTCATGCTAACTTAAAGCGAGGAGACAACCCATGTCAAGTATCGATTCCTAGAACTCAGAGATAGAAATTATTAAGATTTTTCAATTTTTATTTCTCCAACAGAGTCATTAGCTTGTCAGTTTACATATTATTTTGGCTAGCTTCCAAAGATAGAATGAGTTCATAAATATTGCTACCTTTCATTTATGGACAAGGTCTTCAACTCATTAAATTTTGGTGGGGAGGAGTAACATCATTTATATTAAAAAATTATTCGACCAGTACCTCCATTATCTTTTTTACATTTAATCTATCATTAAGTGGGTTGTACTTCCTAAATATAAAATGAAAATATTGTCTCGAAAGGTGATAAAATTCATGAAGTCGTGAGAAGGATCCATTAATACATATGACCTATGATGAGGCACACATTTAATAAATAGTTGGGTGATCAACAAATTGGAGAACTTATGAGCTAAATGAGTGAAGAGGTGCAAAAGTTCAAAACCTATCTGACTCGTTGACATAAAGGCTTCTTAGGTGCAAAAGCTAACACTAGAGATTTGCTTCCATAGAATGGTCAGGCAATCGACAAATCTATGAACTTTTGTACCATGAATGCTAGGTTTGGAAACTTAAGGGTTTGTCAACTTGGTACAAAATTGAACAAGGGGGCAGCTAAAAAGGACAACTTAGTAAATATATGAGAGCGGGTTTAACTAGGAACAAGATTTGAACTAGAACTTAGGTTTGAAAGAGGGAATTAAAATTTTCAAAATTTTAGGGTAACATGTCGAAGATTAGATTAGCAATAAGAGCATCATCCTGAGAGGAGTCATCATCATCCTATGAATTAGAGGGAGAATCAAAAGCCAAGAAAGTCAAATGATCATCATTAGCATCCTTCCACCAAGTGGTAGCACCTTTACGACATGAGAGAGAACAATCTATTGTCAGGTGGCCAGTAGAGAAGTATAAACAACCAATAGAGAAGCACCGAGAAGTATGGTCTATCCCCAATCATAAAAACCACATCCCAGGAAGAGGTGTGGAGATGTTAATGTCGACCAAAATCTATGCAAAGGTAGAGAGACCCATAGTGGTTGTGGTATCATCCACCTTTAAGAAATGACTAATAGAGTTGTTGATGGCCTCAAAAATATACGTGTGTGTAGTTCTTATGGTAATTTGCAATATTGTAGTTGCCTATATAATTTCTTGACTTGTAGTTCGTGTTTATAATTTTTAATAGTTTAAAAGAATTCTTTAAATTGTATTTTTAGAATAGTTGCCCTCTATTACTTGCAAACTCACTATCTATAACCATTGCACAATTATGCCTTTTTGTAATTTTATGCTCTAGATTAACAAAGGGATCAAACTAAATATTTTTTTCTTAAATATTATTTCTATCACACAATCTACCTCAAATTTGGCCTATCAAGTACAACCCCTTTAAGAAATGACTAATAGAGTTGTTGATGGTCTCAAAAATATACGTGTGTGTAGTTCTTATGATAATTTGCAATATTGTAGTTGCCTATATAATTTTTTGACTTGTAGTTAGTGTTTATAATTTTTAATAGTTTAAAAGAATTCTTTAAATTGTATTTTTAGAATAGTTGCCCTCTATTACTTGCAAACTCACTATCTATAACCATTGCACAATTATGCCTTTTTGTAATTTTTTGCTCTAGATTAACAAAGGGATCAAACTAAATCTTTTTTTCTTAAATATTATTTCTATGACACAATCTACCTCAAATTTGGCCTATCAAGTACAACCCCATAAAACTATATAACTTATAGATCCCAAACACATGTAACATGCAAACTCATTATCACAACAATAACTTGCAAGTTGAGATTGCAAAGAAGACAACTCATAGAGCTCTAAGTCTAATTTGCCAAATGAATCCATAAACGAGTAATCATAGCCAAGGAACCAAACAAGAATCCAAGAGATAACAACAACCTTCTAAAACTAAACCACAACACTGCCTATAATCATTAAGCAATCCACTACCACAATCCAATCCTAACATGCGCTAAACTGTACATGAATATTTATAAACCATAATCATTTTATCATTATACTTGTGGTTAACTCTTACACATCCAATACTCTTAGGACCTCACGTGTATGAATCTATCCTCAAACCAATAAATAACCTATGTACCTATCTCCATCAAACTCAACAATCTAAAAATATTTGTAAAGCTATATTAGGAAGCACCAATTTAATAGCTATTGTATTGTTGTGGTGGTCTTGTTAAAATATAAAGTCTCACAAATATTTACCTTCAAATTCATTGTAATGTTCACAAAATCACACCTTAGATATCAAGCTCCTAAAAATGTTCAAACACGTAAAAACCTCTCCACTCTTCCAAGTGAAAAACCTCTTGAATGTGTATTATAATGGAAATGCTCTCCATCCCCTACTTAAAATCTAAAATTTGGTTACTTATGCAAAAAGTATCAAGTGTTAACCATTCTAGAGAAATGTCATATTTTGGCAACAAATTTTGACACAAATAATTAAATCTAATTGATCAAACCTATATCAGTATGTGGTGTTCAAAGAGAGATTTCCAATGCATATAAATAAAGAAATTGATAATATATGTGAAAGCTATGCCACTTAAAAAATGCCTCTCTTTTAGTAAATTACAAAGTGCTAGGTTGCTAGCAAGCTATGCGACAATGACAATGGTTGGTCAAGTGGTGGCACACTTGACAATGCCAGCTAGTAAATTGAGTGGTGGATTAGTAGCTACAAGGCAGTGCAGGAATTGTGTCTAATAGCAGCATGACCCTTATAGACCCATCAAGGTGACAACATAATGAATAACCATGCATCCTCCAAGAGTCTAAACATAATGAATAACCATACATTTGCATACGTGGTCCCATGCTTCTCACACACACACTCTATAATAGGCTCAATATAAATAACAGTAAACCCCTACTGCTAAACATAACATAATTTTATAGAACCAAGTTTACACAAAACCATCAAGTGATATTAGCTAAACTATGTATCAAAACCATGAGAACACAAAATCATTCCAAACATGTTCATGTTGTACTAAGTTTTTTTAATATCAAATATTTTTTCTAATGTGCAACCCCACACATAATATATCTAACCAATGTTAGAATACAACTTTACAAAGGGACTCAAATAAATATTTAATATGCCTAAACACGTCTCTAAAGATGCACTGCAAATCAATATTTATATTATATACTTGAAATATTTCTTTCTTGTGCAAGGTGTACAATGCGCTTTCCTAACAAAAATGAGACGTGTAAGCCCAATAGAACAAATATTTTAAGAGCCTTAGTTGTTGATTTTATACAATATTTGTTGCCATGTCTAAGAGTTTAATAGTATTCCAAGTGTGGTAAACTCACAATTTATTTGCCAACATCCTAGAGTGTAACTGTAGTGATCAATGCAATCAATTATAGATCTTGACAGACCGATTAATGTGTTTTATTCATTTTTTTGCAATTTTAATAGTCTACAAAAATATTTTCTAATATTTATACATCAAACATTACTATTTATCTCAAATATTATTGATTTACAAATTGAAATATTCTTACCTTTACATATTTCCATTAAAACATCTTATTCAAATTTTAATATTCCTATCAAGATTCAACTGTATAGTTTTCAAATCAAACTCACTGATCCATGTTTCATGAGTAGTGGTTCACAAGAACCCATCTCTAATGAGAATGAATGGAACACTTAACACTCATTACATCTAGGTGATACTCACAAGGGTGAAGCATTGAGCCTTCCTAGAAGATCACCCATTCCAATATTGCTCCAACTCAAGCGTGTTTAACCATGGAATTTCCTCCAAGGTTAAGTCCACTTGGCTTGCTACCCCATTTGCAAAACCTTCAACAAGTATTGTGCTTTATGAACTATTCATTATAGAGACAAGTGCTAAGTTTTTTATTCATTCTCATGAGACATGGGTTTTTATAAACCACTCCTCATGAAAATGGGTCAATAAGTTTGACTCAAAAACTACACAATTGAATCTTTATAGCAATATCAGAACTTGACGACTTGTGGAACATATCTCCTACTTATCAATCTTATTCCAATTTAACTTCAAAATTCATTTTCAGCTTTTCATATTTTATATTAAATTAAATGACATTGACAACTATTTATTTTATACAACCTTATAATTTAATATTATTTTCTTACTTGCTACTCTCGTATTTCTCATCATTTTATTTTCTTATACACAATATATTCTCATGTTAAACCTACAACAAATCTTATTATTACCAATACTACAAGCCTATCAACCTATTAATATAACATTTGTCATCTTGCCTTATCTTTATACATTCTTTAACTTTCTACTTATGGAAAAGGCACTAGTAGTGGCTCGGGTACTAATAACCATTCATTTATTGTCATGTTGACCCCCCAATAACCACTCACTTAATAAGTTAGTTACTCACATACCAATAGTCAATCATTATGTACCAATACTTGATCATATTTTAGCTTTTTCATTCATGATTGGCCCATTTTTGCACCACTACTGGGACATTTATCCACAAGTATTGGTGATTTTGAGTGGACGGTTATTGGACCATCTTCAAACAAGTGTTGAACAACACTTTGAAATGACCACTTTTTGACCCTTTCGCACATAATGACTCCCACAACGTGCATCATTAATACCTAGAAGTTGAAACCTTAGCTTTAAGTAGTTAAGTCGTATACAAAGACAACCAAAAAATAAAATTGACAAAATCCAATATACCATTTAAAATCTGTGTGTGTGAACTTATCTATAGCCACCACTAGTGCCTTTCCCTTACCACAATCTTAAAGATTCAACTTTTTTCTTTACAAAATTTTAATACTTCAAAAATTTATAAAATAGTCTAAATATCATATTCTTTAATAAAATAAAATGTTAATAGTTCTCATATTCTTTGTAAAATTTGTATAACAGTCTAAATATCATTAATATATTTATATAAAAATATTAATAAATATAATTTAAAGTTATTTTATTTAATTTTTTAAATTTGTATCTATGAATTCGATTTTAAATTTTATTTGAGAACTTTTTTATCAATGTGTATAATTATTTTATTTTATTTAAAGAATAAATTTTAAATATAACTTTTAAATTTGTAGTTGGAAAAATTACCATTCGCATTTCAATAATTAAACTATGAAAAATATAAAAAATAATATTTTATTTATAAATATTAGTGTATATTTTATTTTCTTTGTATTTTGAAAATAAATAATATTTTATTAAAAATGAACTAATTATTTTATAATTATTTAATATATATATATTATTATAGTTTTATAGTTTTATATTATTATATTATATTTAATTACGTTGACTACTCTCTGCCTTGGGGGTAATTAAGCTATATGGTCATTTCTTGTACCTTTAACCACCAAATTACACATGCAATTAGTTAACATTTTCTTTGAGGAAAAGATATTTATATTGAACCTTTGCCAATGCCAAACAAATTTACTAGTAATATGAACATGCAAAAATAAAAAATAAAAAATTCTAGTAGTATATCTAAATCGCCGGTGCCAAACAAATTTACAGAGGAATATGTGTAGCATGTTGATGAACATGCAAAACAAATTTAAATTCTAGACTGTTACAAAATCACTTAGAGTGCAAAATTCTTCAAGAGTGATAAGTCTGATAAGTCTAAAAATTCAGAGAGAAAACCTTAGAGTGAGAGGCATTCAAGGCAAATGTTAGTTGTTTGACATTGGACTGGCGGTTTGGGTGGGACCAATTACAAGCACACATAGTAAGCAAAGGTCCATTACATTTTTAGAGGAATCCTTACGAGAAACATATGGTCGTATCCAACATCTAGCCATAATCTAGGAATTCTTAGCAACAATTGAACAATCTCAAACAACAAATCAGTAGTTGATTTCTCATATTCATGTGAATCATGGGAGAGCATCCTCAATATCCTTTGTCGCTGAGAAACTTCTACCCTGAGAGACATAGGTAGGCTAGGAAAGACTATTACAGATTAAGAGGAGATGGGTTTTAGGATTTTCAAAATGGCAAAAATGGTTTTCAATTTTCTACAAGAATTCAACAGCATCAACATAACTTTAAGAGAGACCATGAGGGGTTTTTTCAGAGTTGGTTTCCAGGTCTGCCTTCTAGACAAAAATCCCGTCAAGGTCAGTTTCCCCAAAATAAGGAAACAATGGAGGGTCAGAGAAATTCAAAATTTTATCATTTTCAAAATAAACGGTTATATTTAAAACCACAATGGTTTGGGTTTAGGAGAGGAATCAAAGGCTTTCACCTATCAACCCAAATCTCATTCCAATCTTCCCAATGACTCCACTGGGAAGACCATTCAAGCCTCCTCTCCCCAAAAAAGCCTGGACAGGAATCCACTGGGAGATTCACAAAAAAAGATCAGATCTTCTCAGAACAAATAGTTTTCCAGGATATTCCAAGGGAGTTAATGTAGCACCCAAGGCATCTTACAAAAATGTACACAAATGGAAACCAATTTAGAGATATACCCAGGTTTAGATTCCTCCTACACATCAACAACCAGAGGTCATTCAGATTGACCATTTAAATCAAGACAAATCTCTAGAGC
This sequence comes from Chamaecyparis obtusa, assembly GCA_027943335.1. Lineage (NCBI taxonomy): Eukaryota > Viridiplantae > Streptophyta > Pinopsida > Cupressales > Cupressaceae > Chamaecyparis > Chamaecyparis obtusa. Next base: position 2,363,750 of record BSBK01003980.1, read on the forward strand.
TCTTGACTCAAAATTCAACAAAAAAGGATGACTCTCTTGCAAAAGAATAGGTACCTTCTATCACCTTCTCTTATGAAACTTTAAAACAGAGAAACTTTTTTCTTTTGCAGCATGGAGTGATTTGCAAGTTTTGGAACATTAATTTGTCTTTCATCCAGTCCAATACCTAGGCATATGCAAACTGGCATAACATTGCACAGATTGATTCTCTAGATAATGATTTAGGGTACTTTCTGGTCACATTTCAAGATAAACCCAACCGAGACATGATTTTTAAATGCAAAGGGTGGTTTTATAAAAACTCAGGCCTTCATATGCAACACTGGAGCCCAAACTTTGACTGTTCAAAGAATGTCATAAAGTTTATTCCTATGTGGATCACTTTTACAAAATCTCCCAATGGAATACATAGAAGTTGATATTCTCCAAACTTTTGCAAACAAATTAGGAATTTATCTTAGACATCACCTTGAAGGGCCTTGGCCTCAACCAAGATCTATTTACTCGTGAATCTTGAGAAAGAGCTTCCCAAATCTATCAAGATCATATCAAAATTCTGAACATGGGTTCAGATTATTTCATACGAACCTTCTAGGATCCTCCTCCAGAGCAGGGTGTTTTTGGTGTTCCAGACTTGGCATTATTGGATACAGATCTGCAGGGGTTTTTAGATCAAAACCTTAACCAACAATTACCCTTGCTAGATTTATTTCCAGAAGTGTGAGCTCGGGAAACAACGGTCAACTCCATGAAAGTTTTGGTTTTGGACATGTTTACAGAAAGTTTGAAACTTTTTTTTTATGGCTTTTCTACTGGAATTTCAAAAGGTCTTTCAACCCTTAATATGCATCCAATGTATATTTATTAAAATCAAGCTCTGTGAGGATATCAGAGCCTCTGTCCAAAAGTCATTAAATGCAACAGATATCCCTCGACAATCAACTAAGGCAGGATTTTTGCAGACTCCAATATCAAGAACAGGATATCTCCAGATGGATACAAGACCTTTAAAAATGGTATTATCTAAAAATTGGATAGCATATATTTTTAATCCTCTCCTTTAGAGAATTCTCTCATTCAATTCAATCCAACATTCAACCATAAGGTAGTGGAACAAGTAATAACTCATTGGTTTATGCAGGTCCAAAGGTAAATTTTGGAAAAAATAGCAGATCAAGTGCTAGGGGAGGATGCAGTAAATATTGAAAGTATTGATAATTTTGGGAATATGGTGACAAATGATAAGCTTGTCTCAATGTAGACTCTAGCTTCTTCAATAGATGAAATCTCAAGTGCCACCCCAATGCCTGAGATGGAGGATGACATTCTCAAAATAAGGCTATGTGACTTAAGAGATTCGACAAAGGCTAAAGTATCCTCTCATTCCTTGACCACTTCCCCTTCTCTTTAGAACTCTCAAGCTCCAGAGATTTACTCCTCCAATACCAATTTGGGTTGTAGGAAGTCTTCCAGGTTGAGGGACAAAGAACAAAGAGACTTAAAGAAGTTCTTTCCACCTGAAAAAGGGAAACACTTCCCAAAAAACAAAATTAAAGGTGGTATCATTTCTCTTAAACCTTTAAAGCACAAATTTCAGGAACAAAACCCAGAGAATTCCCCTAAAGATCCAACAAAGCATATTCAACTAGAGTCCCCTATTTCTCCCAGATTACAGGCAATTTATGAACTTTTTGGTTGTACAGCTAATGTACCTTCCACTGATAAAACTCACTCATCCTCCTTTGTGGAAAGACTTCTAGATGAAGATTATGTAGACAAGGATGAGAGATTGAACGACATTGAAGACTCCACAGGCTGTAGCAATCACAGGAGGGAACTGCCTTTGGTTCTCTCTTTAGAAAATGTTCACATGGATTGTTCCTCTCTATTCTCCAAACAATATCATTAATAATTTAGGTGTCCAAAAATCTGCACACAAGAGCTCTCTGGATTGCAGTGGGATAAAGAAAAAAGGGTAAGGAAGAAAATCATCTGCTAATCTCAGAGTAGAAGATGGGGAAGACAGCTATCCAACTTCACAATGTCTCTGGGGGATTGGAGAGTTGAAGGAGTTGAGGCGATAGGGGCTTCAGGTGGGATGGCTATTTTATGGAACACAAGACACTCCTCCTATGTATACTCAGAGAGTAGAACTAACTGGATAGGAGGTAAAATCTCAAGTATTCGATTCAATCTTAATTTATACATTGTGAATGTTTATGGCCCTATTCTTAGAAGGAAGAAATTGGAAGTTTGGGAGGAGATCAGTAGATGCTTTTCAGACTGGCCAGATGGTAACTTCATATTGGGGGGCATTTTAATGCCATAATTCACACATTTGACAAATTGGGAGGTTCTTCCCGAGTCTCTCACTCCCAAACAGACTTCAAGGATTGGTTACAATCGAAAAATTTAATGGAAATTGAGCTTGAAAATGGTTCTTTCACTTGGTCAAATAGAAGACTAGGGCTCAACAACATCTTAGAAAAGTTGGACAGATTTCTTTCAGAGGAGACCTCACAAATCTTCCATTTGATTTAAAAGCATCCATTTCTCCCATTTCAAGTTCTGATCACTTTCATATCTAGTTGAATATATTGGAGGAAGACAAGCCCCCTTGTTGCCCATTCAAATTTGAAAACATGTGGCTCAAAGAGGAGAATTTTGTTACCATGGTAGCTGATTGGTGGTCAGATTGTAGAGTGAATGGTTCCAAATTATTTTGTTTCGTGTCTAAAATAAAATATATCAAACATAATTTACTCATTTGGAACAGAACGCACTTCAAGAACATCTTTTCTTCAAAAGAGGATATAGAGAAAAAGCTTCGGGTCTTGAACGAAACTATAATGCAGTCAAAGATGAATCAGGACCTCTTTGACGCAAAGAAAGTCTTGTTAAGGTATTTAGAAGATATTCTAACTAAAGAAGAAATCCTATGGAAACAAAAATCTAGAGAAAGCTAGTTGGAGGCAGGAGACAAAAATACTAACTTTTTTCACTCTAGTACCAAGCATCACATAAGTGTTAACAGGATTCACCAAATTGTCAGCTCGAAGGGAGTTCTTTTGCAAGACCAAAAAGATATTCAGAAGGAAATAGTTAGCTTCTACTCAAAACTATTGAACTACTCAGATAGTTCTTCCCTCAAGGCTCTAAAGGATTTATTGATTAATATTTCCAAGATTATAACTAATACCGATAATCAAATGCTAACAAAGAAATTCAAAGAAAGTGAAATTATGCAAACACTATCAGAAATGGCTCCAGACAAAGCCCCGGGTCCTGATGGCTTCCCTCCTAGCTTCTTTTTGCATTGTTGGACTGTCCTAGGGAAAGATCTCACTGTAGCTCTGGAGGCCACCAGATCTTCAGGTAGATTCTTATCTGAAATTAATAATACTTTCATTGCTCTAATTCCCAAAAAAGAACAAGCTAATTGTATGGATGATTTCAGACCTATTTCTCTATGTAACACCATTTATAAGGCATTATCTAAATCATTAGCAAATAGATTAAAACTTGTTTTGGGTAAGATTATTGGGGAAGAAAAAATAGGATTTGTGCCAGGGAGATCAATCTCGGATTTCTCAAGAAGCTATTCATTCCATCCAATGCAATAAGCAACCTAGCATGATTATCAAATTAGACATCAAGAAGGCTTATGATAAGGTGGATTGGAGGTTTCTAGAAAAATGTATGGAAATTTTGGCTTCTCTAAGGCTTGGATTAATCTTATATTCTATTGTATTTCTACTCCAAAACTTTCCATTTTAGTTAATGGATCTCCCTTAGGATTCTTTGAAGGCTCCAATGGAATTAGACAAGGTGATCCCCTATCCCTTTTTCTATTCATCATTATGGCAGAAGCTTTGGGTCGTAGTTTAATCAGTCTTCAGGATCAAGAAATTATCAAGGGGAATGAAATCACTTCTTCTATAAAAGCAGTTACACATCAACAATTTGCAAACGACATTCTCCTCTTTGGAAAAGGCATTATTTGGGAGGCTATGCAGATCAAAATAGTACTTGATAATTATGCTTCAGCTTTCGGTCAAGTAGCTAACAAAGACAAATATGTGATATTTTTCTTCCACACAAATAAAAAACTTCAACAGAAAATAGAACAAGTACTAACCTTCAAAATAGGTTCTCTCCCATGTTCATACTTGGGGATCCCCATAGATAAATCTTTGAGAACCATGTCGGCTTGGAAACCTATCAATGAAAGACTGGATAGGAAGATGGATTCTTGGAGATCAAAATGGTTATCCTGGGCGGGCATAATTGTAATGATCAAAGCTACTTTGGCTATAATCCCTATATATCTAATGTCTTGCATTTCTCTCCCCTTGGGTTGTTACATAGACATAGTCAAGAAAACAAGGAAATTTTTTTGGCAGGACACAGACACAAATAGAAAATTTGCCCTCATATCTTGGGACAAGATTTGTAAACCAGTAAATGCAGGGGGCACTTATATCAAAAACCATCTGTGGTAGAATCAAGCACTAGGAGCTAAACTTTACTGGAAAATCATGAAGGATTAGAACCTTAAATGGGTTAGAATTATCAGGGGGAAGTATCTTGGCAATAACATTGAATCAGAGGTCTCTCGAATAAAGGACTTTCCTAGAGGATCAAGAATCTGGAATTTCATCTCCAAGTCAAGAGACATTGTGGATAATAACATTACATGGAATATCAAGGAGGGAAATAAAGCTCGGTTTTGGGAGGATTCCTGGGGTGGGCACCCTAGCATCAACTAGTTGTTGGGTCCGAATAGAATCAGTCAGGTATGTTTGGCTTCTTGGGGTCCCTTTGTCAAAGACTACATTATTCTCGCTCCTTTGCCCACAACAGACGGTTCTTTGCAGTGGAGAGATTTTTCAGAACTCAGTCTTGACTCATTGGAACTACTTCGATTGAAGATGCTTCTTAAAGATAGATTATTTTTATTCAAACAGGGACATGACGAAATCATTTGGAATGAGGCAAAATCAAGAACCTATAACGTTAAGAATGGTTATAAGATTTTATCAGGGCTTGTCCAAACAAGGATAAATGAACTTCCAATACAATTATGTTGGAACAAAGTATGTCTTCCCAAGGCAAGTTTATTCTCATGGGCAACTTCTCAAGGTAGGATTTTAATTGCAGATCGGTTTCTAAAGATGGGATATTATGGACCCTCCAGATGTTCTTTATGCCACAATAGTGAAGAGGACATTAATCATTTATTGTTAGCATATCAATTCGCCAATGAATGTTGGAATTGGCTATGCACAAAATTAGGTTGGTCCTTAGCCTTCCCACAGGACATTCTATATCTCTTCATATCTTGGCCCATGCTTTATGGAGACAGTTTATGTGGCAATTTATGGATTATCTCCCCATCCATTCTGATTTGAAAAACATGGAAGGAAAGAAACATAAGACTTTTTTAGGGTAAATCTATGGAAATTGCCTCTGTTCTCAACAAAATAGAAGCAGTTATAATAGAGGTCATGAAATCTCGCATCCAAGCTCATTCAACTCAACATAAGTTCTACACTAGTTGGGATGATAAGATGATCAAAAGCTGGTTTGGTCTTAAAACCCCAATCACTCTAGGCAGAGGATGTCAAACAAATACAATTCTCAGAGCTACTTGTGTATGGTCGTCCCCATCTCCGGGCTGGTTTAAACTCAATTTTGACAGGGCTTCTAAAGGAAACCCAAGTCCATCAGGGGCAGGATGTATCATACACTCTTCAGATGGTAGGGTTTTAGCAAAATTGGCTAAACCCTTGGAAATAGACACCAACAATATGGCAAAATTCAAAGCTTTATTGTTTGGTATTTCCCTTGCATATGATCTTGGCTTGGGCTGTTAAGATATAGCTTCATTCATATTGTTATATATATATATATATATATATATATATATATATATATATATATATATATATATATATATATATATATACACATTATTATAATGAAGAGTTGTGATATTTATATTATACTATTATCATTAGCATATTATTAATATAGTAATGATAATATTATAATGCAATGATATTTATTATATTATTGTCATTATAATAGTTAATTATATATTTATTATGGTTATAGTAGACAATTATGGTTATCACCATAATTGTCATATTATATTATTATATGGTCATGACTCTTCAAGACGTAACTATTCAAAAGATATAAATATATATCAATGGCTGGTGAAAAGATCAATCACAATGGTAATCTATTTCACTACAACACTCAGATATATTCTCTAAAGGACGATCTAGATTTCACAACATGGTATCAGAGCCAACCTATAAGAGAATAAAATATATTCACAAGAAAATCTAGGGGAAGTTAGCGATAATACTAAGGACAAATAAATACTCAGTCGGTTATAAATTGCAAGGTCTACAACAGTGGAGCCCAACGCTGTACCCTTTCAGAACCAACAAGTTCTGGTGCTTAATGTTACTGATGACCTGGACCTCGTGGCTAAACTCCCCCTCCACTCTCTATCTAAACTCTAAAGTCCTTAAATCTCTTCACAACTATTCACCTTTTGTTTGCCAGAGTGCCTCTGTACACCATATCGAAGCTCCCCTCCCTATTAGGCTTGACTCCGAGAAATTCCCAGTGGCTTCTTTTACCTCGGCTATGTCGAAGAAGGTCAAGCTGGTACTCTCGCTAAGAATCTCATTCCTCCGGATCAACTTCCTGTGTTGCCTTTCCATCACACCCCGTAGTCTTCGTAGGTACCCAAAAATGACTACCAATACACGGATGAGCACCGCCATCGAAGAAACAAACATAATGATAAAAGTTTTATGTATAGTGGCATCAGGAGTATGAAGGAGCACCATAGATGAAAGGCTTAGTCGATTTCATGACCGTCTACATTGACTATTGATGAAGGGGCGTGTCCCTAAAAAGAGATATTAAGGGAAAGCTTTCATAACTCATTAAGAGGACCTTCACATGTATATTCTCCATTTGGTATAACCGCCCAGAAGAAATATCTACCATTCATATATTGAAGGATATAAGCACATATTAAACAAGAGTATTGTAGTTATGCACTATATATTGACCGAATGGAAGATTATTAAAAAATATAGGAGATAATGATCAGATTGATCAGGGCATCTAAAAATATTTGATCAGAAATTATGACGAACTCATATCTATAATATTGCATATATTAAAGTGGTGAAGTGTTACCATGAATAGGCAATAGAAAGGTCGATAAACACTTAATCGTACGACGTGCCACTAAGTACCAAATTATATATGAACACCAATCAAGGTTACAGGAAGGTATTACACCCTACTAGTATTAATCAAACTAGAGTTATAATCCATGTCTAAGTAGATAGAAATTACGATGCAATATGAAAAAGACAAACAAATTGCTATAGGAATCAATTTGTCATGAGACCAATATGATGGAAGCATGAAGATGTCGTAAAACTACAGTGCTGCAACACACACGTCAACATATTAAGTCTATGTAGCTGCATACTATGCTCAGGAGTACTTGGTGACGTTGGAGGAGGCAATTGGAAATGGTCATAGTAAGTGAAGAAATAACTATCGTCGAGTATGGGAGTGGTTAAGACATCAAGATTCATGCTTGTAAAAATATTTATCAGCGATCAACCCGTAACCAATATATTTTAGTCATATCAAATGAACTAGACAAATCGAAGAAAAAAAAAAGGAGTGCGATCATCTAAAGAGGCGTGTCTTGGCTGTCAAACAATACAACCATTCGATTATGAGAGATATTTAATTAAGATCAAAACCATCCTCTTGTGGGGATCGAATCAACGTCTCTTTTAAGACAGTCAACAAAATATGTCCAGTGAATATCCTAACAGAGAATAAGGATTAGAATTACCCTACGTAGAAAATGGAAAATAACCGGAAGCCAACAATAGAATACTTTGGAAGCAATAGTTATGTGATTAAGGCAACAATCTATAGTTGCAGCAATAAAATCAATATCATTAGTGAATTGATAAAATTGAGAAACAATGGAGGGAGTTATCTAGATAAGTACATCTGGTGGAAACACATGTTTTTGTTATATAACTCCTACCCGGACAGGCTTGAAACATTAATCAATTTACAGACACTGATGAACTAAATAGAAGTGACAGCTATATCTAGTGTCTCATTAATGCTGGGCACTAAGGTTGCAGAGATACCTTCAAGGGATATGTAGTGAGTGTGATCTAATAAAAGATTATTACCAAACTGCAATTTGTTTAGTTGAAGAGACAAAGAACCACAGAAATAAAGAGAGTCACTACAAATTATATAATCCCACAATATTGATATTAAATATATTCAGCATCAATGATAAGGACAGAAAATGAGAGTTGATTCATGCGTGATATTTCCTATATGGGCTCACCTTACGAATGGAAATATTTGAAATTTAAGATAAGTATTTCATGTTTTATTAATGCATATGAATTTTCAGTTTGTAATTCATTAAATAATAAATCTTGTATGTTTCTATCATTTGTATTTTTTGTATGAGATAGTTTAGCTTTATAAACTATTTGTAATCTATCTCTGACATACTTTCAGATAAAAGCATATGAAATTCAGATTCAGAGAAAGTCTGACATTTTCAAGAGGTCAAGAAGTTGATGAGCTTGAGCTTCAGAGGGAGCATGTACAATTCAGTTAACTTGTGACAATCTCAATCGTATTGATTGAGAGGGAGTTCACAATTGAAGGTAAAACAAATTTGAGATTACAATAGTGGGAACTTGTGGATAGAATCACCGATGAGATGCACGTGGGTAGAATACTAGAGGTCTTTATTATCTTCCCTCAAGTCCAAGAGGGAGTGCTAATATTGTGGCCTTGGAAAAGATCAAAATGCATTTTATTCGTATTCATTCTCTCAGGAAGGAAAGTATGAAATGACATCTTGTAGTGACACCAAATTGAGTATATAAACAGGGTATGCCTTTGTGACAGATGGAGAAATTAAAAGATCTGCATTAGTGGACATTCGAGAATCTTGATTTAGAGGGAGTAGACCATGTTTTGTTAGTTCTCTAGTAATCACGAAATTATAGTAGACAATTATGGTTATTACCATGTGAGAAGGTTATATGTCAGAAAGAGAAGCTAGAAGATCAAATTAAGTTGGCACCCCAAGATCTTGGTCATACAAATTCAGAGGGAGTATAACATGTCAAGATGGTGTATACTTTGTAATCTCAAAATTCACCAAAACTATGAGATTGTGCAAACTAAAGAACAAACCACCGATACTCTTACCAAGCGTCTTGCTAGAAAGAAGATTGTGTACCTTCAGATAACCTTGGTATGTTGAGGAATAAAGCCTTATTAGGTGAAAAGAAGGTATCCTGAACGCTATGTTATTACTTGTTGTGCAATAACTATATCGTGGTTAGACAACATTAAGTTGTTGGTTTCAAACTGTCATGATGTGTTTTCGGACTGTATTATGTTCATGGCTAGACAACATTGAGTTGTTGGTTTTAAATTGTCATGACTGAGAGTTTGACTTGAATTTTTAAATAATTCTTATCTTTGATAGACAATTCTAAGGTGGAAGTCCTGATTTCCACTCTCTGGATGAGCCAGAGTGGACCTACCCTTTGAGAAGAGTCAAGGTGACTTTATGGTTTTTTATTCATGAATAAATATAAAAATGTATATTGCAATATTGTGTAAAAATGATCATTTGTGTGTGGGTTAACATTTCAAGGTGACGATCTTGTAAATAGTTAACCAAAGTGTCAAGATAGACTACTTAAGTGTGTGTCCCGACTGTGCGGAGATCTTGACTCTTGTTATTACTGGTTGTGTAGTAACGAAACCATATCATGATAGACTACTTAATTGTGTGTCCCGACTGTGCGGAGATCATGATATTCAAGTCTATTTTCATGATGAGACTACATTAACTTGTGCGTCCCGAAATGGCGGATGTCATGATAGACTTTTGATATTTAATACTCACTCGCTAAGAGGGAGTGTTAAGATATAGCTCCATTCGTATTGTTATATATATATATATATATATATATATATATATATATATATATATATATATATATATATATATATACACACACACACACACATTATTATAATGAAGAGTTGTGATATTTATATTATACTATTATCATTAGCATATTATTAATATAGTAATGATAATATTATAATGCAATGATATATATTATATTATTGTCATTATAATAGTTAATTATATATTTATTATGGTTATAGTAGACAATTATGGTTATCACCATAATTGTCATATTATATTATTATATGGTCATGACTCTTCAAGATGTAACTATTCAAAAGATATAAATATATATCAATGGTGGGTGAAAAGATCAATCACAATGGTAATCTATTTCACTACAGCACTTAGATATATTCTCTATAGGACGATCTAGATTTCACAACATGGGCAAATTGGAGATTCAAGGTGATTCCATGATTACATTAAATTTTGTGAAATCAAGTTCTACTCCAAACTAGTGTCTTCAAGTTACATTGGAAGTCATTTTAAACTTGATAAAGAAATTTGAATCCATAACGGTCAACCATATTTTTCGTGAAGGAAACATCAAGGTAGACGAGTTGGCCAACATTGTAGCCCGTGGAATATTTATGAAGACCATTTCAGGGGAGGTACAACCAAATCATTCATGATTCCAACTTGCACTGTGAAATATTAGTGACAAATTTCATGAAGATTTGGATTGGGTATTCCAATATAGATATGTTGAGAAACTAGATGGGCTTGGGAGTGAAGATTCTTCGGATGCTGCTGAGATAGAGGAGGACGAGGGGAAGAGGATGTTAATGAAGTAGTGGATGTGGATGAGGCAAAAGAGTATGCTACTGATGATGAGGAAGAGGATGAAGCTGAACAAAGGTCTTCAGAAGAAGAATTTGTTGATTAGGAGAACTTCACTGGATCTCAAAACAAGGAAGAGGACACTCATAGCTTCTCCACCAGTTCGGAGAATGACTCTACCTCTGCCTCTGATTAGCAATGGTGCTAAGTTCCTAAATCTACCCTTTTTGTCTTTATAGTTTATAGTTCTCAGTTTAATTTTTAGCTCAACTTATGTTTGACATACGGGCATTCATGAGGTTCTGAGAAATGTTGCTCAGTTTTTTTTTGTTGCCTCCGATATTCTACTTGGAGATTCTTCTGCTTTTAACATGTTAACTTTGAAAACTTAATATTTTTAATAGAATCCTTCGATTTCGGCCCCTTATTGATCAAAAATAAAATAAAAATAAAAAACCAGTTAGAGTGCGAACTGGAATACAGAACATAATATTAGTAAGCCGAACGTCCCGTACCTTGCCTATTTTATGTTTTATCTATAGACCAAACACCTTTCATGAAAATGCAAACCAGCACTGCTATTTGATCTTTACAGTATAATTCTGAAAATCATAGTTTGCTATAAACTGAAGCCTAAGTTATGTGGAACACGCAGGCAACACGCCATCTACATTAATCATGAGCTTTCAAAAGTAGTGTAACAAGATTTCATTGTGCAGACACATTTACCATCTGGGTATTAATTTGAGATACTCTTTCTCTGAATTTCGGGTGTGCAAAATGTAATATGAACTACAGAGAAGTTACTGAAAAAATAAAGTTTGCTAGCATAAAGATCAAGATGGTACATGCATCATTCAAATGTATCAAAATTAAAGAATCATCTTAACCCAAATCGAGGTTTAGATTTCATCACTCACTTTGATTTATTAAGATGTAAAACAACAAATTAGAAATTACAGGTAATTATATTTGAATATGGGCTCCCAGTTCAGCACCAGTGTTGAAACCCGGTAACCTTGCTTAAAGCCAGGGAAGAATAGAAGAAATAATTTTCATCCAAAACAACTTAAAAATTAAAAATGATCACTAATATGACTTAATAACCGCTACAAATTTCTAAAGAATATGTATTGTGATTTCCTATCCGTAAAGCGGGATTTCTATATCTTGGATCTTGTAAACCTTGGTGAAAAACCATTATCATGTATGGAAAGAACAGAGCTTCCTTTTTCCGAGTACTTCATCTTCATCAGCACTGTATCATGATTTATTTCCTTTGGTACTTTAAGGACTCAAAACGGGAAGCCAAGGCATCATAGTCTGGGAGCTTTGGATGAACATGGGAGGCCCTTGAGTTCACTCCTACGTAGGTTGACGATTGAGAGTTGTTAAAAGTAGAGGATGCCACTCCTGGAGGAGACCTTGTTGGGGGTTGACTTGCTCGCCTTAATTCTGAGTGAGGGTTTCTCCTAGTCTCAGAAACAAACTGTTCCGTATCACTACCTTCATCATTCTCAGAGTCTGTGTAGTCTGACTCATCAAAAACTGGAGAAGCGAGATTGTTTGAGTATACCATTTCAGTCTTCCTGGGAGGTAGTGATGGGATGTTTGAATCCCTGAGTGGATCATCTCTGTAACTGCCAAAAGAGTGCCTTTCGGACCTCATATCGTCATAGTTTTGCATAGCCTGTGTATTGTTACAATTGTATTTTACTTCATTTCCATTGTGTGCAGTATCCTGTTTGCTACTCCTCTTCACTGGCATTTCATAATCGTCATCAGAGTCTTGTACTTCATTTTCCCTACTTATTTGTCCGCTTACACTCCTCAAAAGGTTTTTGTTTCCTACGTGACCTTCAACCCATGCTCTCCTATTGTGATCAGACCCATGAAAAGATTGTGCCTGATGTAAATACTGTTTTCTGTTCATTCTCAAATTGCAGGCAACATCTGTCTCATCATCACTTAAGCTTGGATCAAATGGACCGGGTGCTTCTTGACAATGGTTTTGAAGATTATTCTGCTTTGCAAGTTTGGCAGCAGCCCGTGCAGCTGCGACTGCTATCTCTGCGGAATCGGCAGCTGCCTTAGCAGCAGAGGCTGTATCTTTGAAATACATATTGTATTCTTTCTCAGCATGCAAAACTGCATCCCCATTGGACATGCCAGATGATACTGTGGATGTGCGTGATGTGTTTCTTTTTGTATCTCCCAAGTCATGTGACTCCTTTGGCAGAGATGTATTACTAAAGCTAGCAGTACTGAAAGAATTTTGTTTGGCTGAGAATGAAGAGCGCAGTGTCCTGTCAACAGAAAAATCTTCACAAGGACCAACAGGCTGCACACTGGTTCTCCCTGAAGTTGATTGGGGGTGCCATCCTGAATTTTTTAGACTTTGCTGGTTATCAGATGTTGTAGAAGATTGAGAAGGTGAAGCACTTTTAGAACTGAGCATCTGGGGACTTTGATGTAAATCTGGGGATTTTGATTCAAACTTTTGACCAGAAATAGTAGGCGAGTGATCCTTTCTAGAGACTGCTGATAAATTGGTAGCAGCAACAAACTTACTTGGTCCTTCCTGCACAGAAGAATTAAAAGAGAATTAGTTCTTAAGGTCCCACAAAAATGAGTTGCAAGTTACTGTTAAGAATATATAAAGTCTTCGTATAATCTTACAAGTAGATCTTCTGGACGCTTTAAGAACTCTACTTCTGATTCTGCTGGATCCCAGTCAACATGATATTCCTTGGCTATTTCTTTCATGAGCTTCAGCTTTACTTGACCATTAGGCGCTTTTACTGATAACTTCTCAATAATCTGAAAAGTGCAAACCGGCATCAATCTCAATGTTCTGAGATTTTCAGTACAGCATAATTAAATTAGAAATAATTTAATAAATAGAAGTAACAGACATGTAGCAGTTACATAGGTCAACCTCCCTTGTAATTGTTAGACAAATGAAAGCCAAGCTGAAGTCTGCATTGTTTTGCAGAAAACAGGCCATGGGAATCTAAACCCATGACCAGTGATAGGCCAAACCGAACTCAATTCTCATTTAATCAGCGAAGTAATATTAATTGCTCTGAACTTTCACTCGACAACATATATTGTGCTTGAATACCAGCAAAAAAATCAAAATGGGCTTAATAAAAGGCAAAACAAATTCACATAATCTGCCTAACGTTCATCATAATTAGCTTCATTTAATAGTGTACAATGTCAAAATTTAACATACTGTTCTATTGACAGCACAATCTGGTCGTAGTTCTGCAGCTACAGCTACAAATTCTTTACCATACTTCTTTCCAAAGAGATCACGGATTTCAAGAAGTTCTGGAATGTCAGCGCATCTTGGAGCTGCAAATATTAAACTTGAAAGAGCTTCCCGTAAATCAAGAGGGCATTTGCTGTGTAAACACACAAACGAGTAGTCAATAGTTTTGACTGCATATCTCTATACATGGAAAGAATAAAATACAACGAAGTTTTGAAGGCTAGATTGGAAGGTAAATAATGTAAGAATAAAATATAACACAGTTTTGAAGGCTAGATTGGAAGGTAAATATTGTATGTAAGAAAATATAGTAAATTGATCAAACAATTATCAAACACCCAATGGCATTCATTGTTCTCAGTTCTGAAGTAGTATGATCAAAGCACTTTCAAAAAAATGTATATCGAAACATGGTTAGCTTGTATCTCTGTGGTTAACCAATATTTATATCACCTTTCATCACTAATTGAATATTTTAATTGGGGCAAATGACGCTATAATAACTTCTGTTCAAAATTTCAACATAACTTAAAAACAAACATGTTTGTACTAGCAATCTACTATGATGCAGTGTGCAATCTTTCTTCTTTCAAATAAAAATGGAATTGATGAAGTTTGCTGTGTTATTGCTAAAGGTAAGGATTAATACCTCTGTGATTCAATGATGGACAGGCGTGCCACAATTAGCTCACAAAAGAGTTCAATGATATCATATGCCGCCATGATATTTTGCTCTCTTATTACATGTTCAACCTGTAAGAAACCATCAAAGATAACAGGGAAAACACACAAAGTGAAATCAAAAGAATGGCCTAGAAATTAAATACTTCAAAACATTTCTTCAAACAACAAGCAACATTTTCATACATGATCAAAGAATATTTTGAACATCAGTACAGGGGATGTTTCTTTTCTCTCTTAATGAATTCATGGAAGGACGTGACACGTCAATTGAGCAACATAGTTGTACAAAAAAGGTTAATAGCTGAGCCTTTACCCCAAGGCTGAAACAAATTACAATCCATAGTGGTACCTTATGTGAAAGATGGGACAATCAATTTTCCATGAACTATTATCCAGAGTCTAGATTAGTCTTTTGTGTGAAGTTGCATTTCTTTTCGCTATTTTTTTTTACAAGGTTCCTACTGTAGATACAATGCAACTTGTTTCTAAACCCTTTATTGTTACTTTCTTTCTTATTAAAAGAATAATATAATGTAAGCACAAATAACATGTACATAAATTAGACTGCTTATAAATGTAAATCAACATTAAAAGACCAAACCAGGATATTTTATTAGTCACTTGATTTCATTTGTTTCCATTGTAGCCTCTCTCAAGTGGAGGTTCTGTTCAAACTTACTTTATGTATAACATTCCACTGTTCAGATCTGAACTCACCTTATTTTACTTGGCAATGTAAATCCACACAGGACCTATCCAGAGTATACAGTGAAGCCCTTATATTTGATTTAACGATATCATCTTTCAAGCAGAGGTTTACACAAGCATGGTGTATGATAAACTATCATGTATGCAAATAAAATTCTAAGAATCATGAAAATCATTCTTTAGTTAGATGCTTGAATATTAGTGTAGATGTTGTACTTATTGCTGAAAATTGAGATATTTGATGCGTATTGTTAGCAGACAAAGGCATAAAGTTGTATTTTCCTTATAATTGTGTGTTTGTTCAAGGAAACACCATTTATAGTTGAAAATTTGCAATCAATTCATCAAATGGCTAAAGCCTACTTTCATTATTACTATTGATCTAAATTAAGTTGGCAATTCGGGAGACATACACAAGTTGAGGAACTTAATGTATAACAAGCAGCAAATGAATAATACTCAAATGAAAGAAGATCGACAATTACAGAAAAGCTGAACAGATCAAATTTGAAGTCCGTTTGTGTTGAAAAGCTTTGGCCATAAACTAATCAAACCAAGTTGGAGCGCAATGTAAGCAAGTTCCCCATTACATTACCAATTTCTGCTCTGAAGGGCCTCAAAAATGTAAAAGTAAAGCATAATGATAAAACATAGGAAAAATACCCAAAAACATATTTTTCAAAAATTTGATCATGACTGCCACTTGGATGATTTGAGATGGTTTCTATATCTTTTGCATTGGGCCCCATTGCTCACAGTTTTTGCACTAGATAAGGGAATTTTTGGCAACTCTAGTTCCTAGTGAGTGCTCAATTTCTGTGGATTTCCCCTCCGATGCAACAATATCTAAGCAACTTTTAGTGACTCTAGTTACTAGTGACCCACTTGCGCAAATGCACAAATAGAGTGAAATTTGTTTATTCATCTCCTTGATCAATTTACCAACGATTTAATATGTATAGAGTGTGCCAGGGTTTAGTTTTGTAATCTGCAATTGTTCAACAACTTCTGACTTGTCCAACATTGGTGAAATGTATGGCTGAAGTAATTATGCATTGATCACCAAGTGCAACACAAAATTAGGATGGCAAGTTGAGTCCAAATGTGCCATATTGAATGGTGTAAGTTTTCTATTTGGCCCTAAACCCTTTCTTTCTAAATGTAATGAACTAATAAGGGGATCAATGCTGATCGTGTTGATACTTGTATTTGTCATTGGTTCTCTACAAGATCCTATTAGCTTGTTGTTGAATGAGTCGAAATTTCTCAACAAATATTGTGGCCTTATCCAATTCATTTTCATGTTGTAATGATGCCTCATCTAACACAAGTAGTGCGATAATGATGGAAGCCCATGGTTGAAACCTAAGACAAACTTTAACCGGGCTATGTTTGTGGGGTCATGAAGAGATTGATCATAGTTGTGTTGAACATAGGGCAAACTCTCATCCCATGTGCAAGGATGCTTAGAGTAGTACATTTGGAGAATGTACACAATAATCTAGATGGCAACCTCTCTTGTGAACTTTGAGTCCATCATTGACCACAACTAAAACCAAAAATCATTGAGAAAATTGCTATCCTTGTCTAAAACAATTGCTATTTATGCCAAAATTTTCAAAAAACATCTTAGCAATGTTTTTTGCAAAGACAGTCTTGTTATAGAGCATCAAAATTGTTGGCAAGTAGCTAACATATGTGCACATGGATGTTGTCATTATTGGCAACACATATCCCTCAGATCATCGCAAGGCATCCGGATACTATTTTGGTAATTAATAATGTGAAAAATGCCTAAGTCCACAGTCAGTTCCTGGCAGACAGTCTCAGTATTATGGTCAGTGAAAATGGTACAGAGAGAGTTAAGCTATGCGAAGTTATATTTGGGTAGACAAATGTATGGAGGATACTTAGGCAAGATCGCAAGCATTTTGGATGCGAGATGACAGAGATACAATTCTTTGAGTGCATGAGAAGACAGGGAACAGTGCAACAGGGCAAGCGAAGAAGTATAAGTCATGGCCGACTTATGATATGATATTTATTGTATTTGTTAAGGGCCCAACAATATTGTAACGTGGGCAAAGCCGCAGAATGTAATTTGTATTTTATAAATGTCTAAGGACATGATGGAAGGCCGACCCCAGGGACTATATTCTTAATCGGGTATAAGTATGTAATGCTATTTTGTATTTGTAAGGTGTGTGCGAAGACGATCAACGAAGTGTAGGCTGAGTAGAGAGTGAGAACATAGATTGCATGACATGCAGAGGTGAAGTTCTCATGTATTTATTATATTATCTCTTGTAATACTAGACAGGAAGTCCAATTTTGTAAGTGTAGTGTGCACAACTTTTGTATACCTCTAACAGGGTTCATCAGTCCTCTAACAAGGACCTGCCTATTGTAATACTCAGCTCCTAACAGGGCTAGGACTCCTAACAGGGTCTTAATACTTATAGTGCAGATATTTGTGGGTACCATCCCCACCGGGGTTTTCCCTTGGCCAGGGTTTCCTCGAAAACAAAACATGGTGTTATGAGTTCTCTTGTGTGTGTATACTTGTTGTGGATTATTGTATTAACTTTATTATTTGTTAATTGGTTAAGAAAGAATATAAACTGTTGTGATACTGATTCATCCCCCCTCTCAATATCACTTAATCCTAACAAAAATAACCATCTTCAAGAACTTGTCAACCACAACATATACACAATCAAGACCATGTCTGATCATAGGCAGATTAGACATGAAATCCATGGAGATGAATTGTTAGGGCTAGTCACAAATCATTAGGCCTTTTCTTTATTGGTTAGTTTTGCAATGACACAAGTTGTGCAAGATTTGATACATGCAACATCACGGTGTAATTTTGGCCAATAGAAGTACTACAAAACTGCTTATTTTCTCTATCTGAAAGTATCATACCACCAACTATGGCAAGCTTCCTAGGTCATCTTTTGGTGCTCCTCAATAGGAGCACAAATTTGCCTCAATGTGGTATAAGAGTTCATTCTCTAGGTAATACTTGAGAAGCTATTCTCCAAAAATCAATTTCTGATATACCTTAAAAAAATCAAAATCTGAGGGGCCATTTCAATGTATTCATAAGGGAAACTGTGACTTCTTTTAACTATTTATTCCACTTTTTTCATTTTTTCATGTTTTGCATTTTTAATGCATCTGACAAGTTTTCAAGTCAGACTTGCTGAATTTCTGGCAAGTACTTGCCAAAAACTCAACGAGTCTGACTAGCTAGTTAACTCACGAGTAACTCAATGAGGTGGAAAACTAGTGAGTACTCACCGAGTTTCCAAACTATGGTTGGAATATTCGACTATGGTACCCTTGTTTGAGTCATAGCTCCTAGTCTATTACTCAAAACTCAAAGTTTGCACATGCATTGGAAAGTTTAGGTCATGGACTAATGAATCTAAGTTGGACCAGAGGTTAAGTGGGATTGGATTGTCACATTGCCAATTGGATGAACTAATCAATACAAAAATGTAAAAATCATTTGAAATTCAAAACTCTTTGAAATTTATTGACGACTCCACTTGGATGACTTAAGATTTTTTTGGATCAGACATCTCTCTTACGTTGTTGTGTTTATGCAAAATCTCATATATTATCAAATGTGCTTCCATGGAATTCTTGTGCGCCTCTAATTCCTATTCAATATTAAAGTGATTTAGAAATTAAATACTTGTGAGCTTGTACTAATACATCTTTATATTTTTTTTCTGGTTTTACATAATAATGTGTCCCTGCCCGACAAATCCCTATCCCCATCCCCTAAGGCATTTTGGGGATGACAAGACATTAGAAGTGCTAAGTCCCCTGGACATTCCCCCCTCCCCAACTGAGAAAATGTGGAAACATTTTGAAACATGTCCCTAATATCAAGGATGGAAGGAAACACATAGGGGATGCCTAGCCATCCCCAAGGCAACCGAGGATGTCTCAAACGTCCCTCAACTGTCCTAGAAATGACCAGACAGCTCCTTTTGAAAAGCAATTTTTACTAATGTTTTTAAAAAAATCATTCATAACATTAAAAATAAGACAGTAAAATATATCATGACAACAGTATAACAGCAACATTAAATATATCATGACATCAGTATAACAGCAACATTAAATATATCATGACATCAGTATAACAGCAATTAAATTAATCATGAGAACAATGACATTAACAACTGTAGTAAAACAGAAATAAAATATCATGATTCAGATTTATAGATAATGATATGAGATATATAATAGTTAATATTAACAGCAATTATCAGGATTTCTGACTTCACTGTTTAAAAAAGCGTCAAACTTCAAAATTATTTATATGGTATTAGAGTTAGTTATTATTGTCAGTTGTAAAAGAGATTAAAGGTGCATTTGCTATAGTCTGCTATAAAGTGTACAAACAATGTCTTTTTGGCATGTGGTTGTGTCATGTCCCCAAATAGTCATTAATTGGCTAATTAAATAAAGGAATTAATTATTTAATATTAATTACATGAAAAATTTTATATTAAATAATTACAAGGAAACATTTAGTTACATGTTGTTTAATAAAGTGGTTCCCTTACAGGACAATTCCTTACTGGATACAACCGATTTTGGTTGTGAATAAAAGCAACGGGCTTGCAAAGACACAGGCATGCTTGAATATTTTAGTAATTGGTTACTCAGTGAAGACAATTTATTCCTTTCATCAAAATGCTTCTGGCCTATTGGAATTTGTATTGGAAATAAGAGATAACAACTTGAGGAACTGCATAAATAAATATATGTAGGGGACAATATTCCTACGTCAAAGTTCACAAATTTCTATTCGAGTGGTTGGACATCCCTGTACATTACACCTGTGTCGTATTAAGACAAACAGTATGAGAAAGGAACAAAGACGTCTGGGAAAGTCTGACGGGTGCTGAAGCGGGTCATTGGAATTCTTTATATTCGACCAGAAGAAGACGAAATCATTTGGAAGTATACGGCGGGTCAAAATTGGTATAACATCTCGGCAAAGTGACAAAGGTGACTATCGTGTTTGGTCTGACAGTCATCTACGAAGTTGGAAACTGGGTTGTCTGTTCTGATGGTAGCATGGCTCGATAAAGACGGGAGACTATCAGCCACGATAGCCGTTTTCCACTTGGAAGCTTGCATTCAACGACTTAAAGGGGCACACAAAAGACAATGACAATAGCTGCGGACAAAACATTTCAGTGTTCAATACAAGTTCTACACAATAATATTGGCCATACAATTAAGGTGCACCTTACATCTTCCTAATTCTATTAGAAATTTACTTACCGCATCATGCTTGCTAAGATCGTATTGAACCTTGAAATTAAATTATGTAATGAAATTGAATTCCGTATTTAACTTCTGGAGCTGTTAATTCAATTGGAAAGTTTTTAACTTCTGGAACTGTTTATTCAATTGGAAAGTTTTTAAGATTCATGCACATTTGTGTTTGCAAATTCAGTAGTATTCACGGGAATAGGATAGACTGGAATTTTACAATGGTATCAGAGCTTTCTATCCTACCAGCCTGTAGGGTGTTATAAATTTTGTTGGCCAAAAATGTTCTGTTAACTATGCAATCAGGTTATTATAACTTAAGGAATACCAGAAATCGTCAAAACAAAAATCCTACCAGTCAGTCTAGTTCAATCCCACAATTTGAAGTTGAGAATAGTCATACTGAGACAGAAGAGGAAATAATTTTTGAACAAAACAATAACATGGGGGAACCAGAAAATAATAGGGATTTAATTGTTGCATTAATGAGAAGCCAACAAGATATGCAAAACAATATAAATACGATGACCAACTTGATGATTCAATTCATGGCTCAAAATCTGAATCAAAATCAAAATGAAGGTGGTAGGGATGACCGTTCAGTAAATAGCAATCACCCTGAAAGAACAGCAACTTACATGCCAAATTTTACTCCTAGAGATATGCAGCCTGAACATGAACCTACTGTTAGAGAGGTACAAGATGAAATTTTGAATGATTGGGAATCAGCCGGGGCAGAATTTAGATCTTACATGTCTTTCAGAGAATATATGGATGTCAGGATGAAACATAGGCCGCATAGGGGCAGAAATTACAGTAGCGAACTTCAACGAAAAATTGGGAAGATGTCCATTCCATATTTTGATGGCACTGGCAAGACTCCTGGCCGGGCCTGGGTCCAAAAGTTAGACACATACTTCCAATTAAACTCTATGATGGAGGATGAGGCTATTAAATATGCAGCGTTACATTTAGATGGAGTAGCACATGAATGGTGGCACCATGGGCAGATCACATTGGGTCACAATCAGGTGAACACATATCTTGATTTCACTGAACGCCTCATTGATAGGTTTGATTCCAAAGATCCCGAATTACATTTGAAAGAATTGACACAACTAAAACAAATAGGGTTAGTTGAACAGTATATAACAGATTTTGAACGAATGGCTGTACTTGTCACTGAAATATCAAGAAGGCATAAAATTGTTATTTTTATTGATGGGCTTTCTAATTCTTTGAAAGGATGGGTGAAATCTTTAAATCCTACCACTATACAAATGACAATTAAGAAGGCTAGGGAATTAGAACCTTCCTCAAAAGGCAAAATTTGGAATCAAAACTTTCAACCAAAACCAGATAAAGACAAAGAGGCTTCCAAAGAAACGTTTCCAAAATCCAGATTTGATAAAGAAGAACAGGATGAACTTAGGAGATGCAAATTGTGCTTTAGTTGTAAGGAGTCATGGCAGTCAGGTCATAGGTGTTTGGGAAAAGGGAAAATTCATTACATTGAAGTAGTATCTGATAGTGAAGAAGAAGAAAATGTAGATCCCAACCCAGAACCAAAACCGAAAACCGTTGAACAGTCTCAAGAAGGGAAAGTTGTAATAGCATCCATGATAGGAATCCCACATTATAATATCTTCAGAGTCAGAGGAGTCTTACAAGGACAATGGGTCATAGTTATGTTGGATAGTGGGGCCACTCATAATTTCATTGATGCTGCCCTAATCAAAAAGCGTGGTTTACATACCAAGGTACATACGGGATTTAATATTCAGGTTGCAGGGGGAACTAATCTAGTATGTACTCACAAGGTTCCACAACTCAGTATTGCTCTTGGTAATTATACAATTACTGATGATTTTTATGTCGTTGATTTGGTTGATACTAACATTATTTTGGGAATTCAGTGGATGGAGACCTTGGATAAGTATTCTCAAAGTTTCAAGCGCATGGAGTTCTCTTTCAAAATTGATGGGAAAAAGGTAATTCTCATAGGAATGAAAAATAGTGGACCTCAGATTGTCTCAGCTAATAGAATGGAGGCTATTTTTTGTCATAATGATGTTGCTTGGTCAGCACAGTGTTTAATGTCTACCAAGGTAACGGGTTTTGAATCAAAGCACTATTCAAATGATTTGTTACAAGTGTTAGACTCACATAAATTGTCTTTCAGTGATATACCACCAGGAGTACCTCCAGATAGGGGATTTGAACATACTATAGAATTGGAAGATGGGGCAAAGCTAGTAATCACTACTCCATACAGGCATCCCAGAATTTTCAAAGATGAAATTGTAAAATCTATTAAAGAGTTATTAGACATGGGTCATATTAGGCCCAGTTCGAGTCCATTTGCTTCATCAGTGGTATTGGTCAAAAAGAAAGATGGAACCCTACGCATGTGTATAGATTACCGTGCCCTCAATAAAAAGAAAATAAAAAACAGGTACCCAATTCCTCGCATTGATGAATTGTTAGATGAATTGCACGGTGCTGTGTATTTTTCTAAAATTGATTTGAGATCAGGGTATCATCAGGTTAAATTAAGGGAACAGGATATTCATAAAACTGCTTTTCGTTGTCATTATGAATTTTTGGTTATGCCTTTTGGACTGACAAATGCTCCAGCAACATTTCAGTCTTGTATGAACCATATTTTTAATAAGCAGCTGCTGAAATTCTTGCTCGTTTTCTTTGATGATATAGTGATTTACAGCAAGACTTGGGAGGAACACCTGAAACATATTGATGAAAGCTTGGGCATAATGGAGTCTCAATCTCTTTATGTAAAAGCTTCTAAATGTGAATTTGGTATGACAAAAATTTTATACTTGGGACATATGATTAGTACTAAAGGTGTGCAGGTACATCAAGAAAAGACCAGGTCTATTCTAGATTGGCCGCCCCCACGGACTCTTTCTGATTTAAGATGTTTCTTTGGTCTATGCAGTTATTACAGGAGATTTGTTAGAGGGTTTTCACAGCTTGGAGCACCACTGATAGATCTTACCAAACAAGGGGCATTCAGATGGACTGCAGAGTCACAACAGGTATTTGACAAACTCAAGGAGGTAATGAGTTCTTGTCCTGTCCTTGCATTACCAGATTTTGATCAGCACTTTGTATTAGAATGTGATGCGTTAGGTAAAGGAATTGGAGCCGTGTTAATGCAAAATAAACATCCGATAGTGTTTGAAAGCAGGAAACTCACTAGTGCTGAAAAACTGTATTCCATTTATGACAAGGAAATGTTAGCTATTATGCATGCATTAGCTAAATTCAGACAATATTTAGTTGGAGCCAAATTTGTAGTTAAACTGATCATAATAGTCTGAAGTATTTCCTTAGTCAAAGAGATTTGAATGATAGGCAACAAAAGTGGATCAGTAAAATTCAAGCTTATGATTTTGAAATTGAATATGTTAAGGGTAAGAACAATGTTGTAGTTGATGCTTTGTCTAGGAGACCGGAAATAAATGCTTTAAGTGGGGTGTCAGCTGATTGGAGATCTTTGTTGTTGGTCGAATATTCTAAGAACTCCGTTGCTTGTGATTTATTGGATGGGAAAGTACATGACGATAGGTACAAAGTTGTGAATGATATTATTTACTACAAAGATAGAATCTTCTTAGTACCTGAGTCTAAGTTAAAGCTGAGAATTTTGCGAACAGTTCATGATTTTCTTTTAGCAGGACATCTAGGTTATTTCAAAACTTATAGGCACATTCAGGAAAGATTCACATGGAAAGGGCTCAAAAATGACATTTTGCAATACGTCAAGGAATGTATCACCTGACAGCAGAATAAAGCAGAACACGCTTATCCAGCTGGGTTATTGCAGCCTTTACCTATTCTGGATCAGAAATGGGAAAGTATCTCAATGAATTTGATTGCTGGTTTACCACGAGCTCAAGGTAAAGATTGTATTTTTGTGGTCATTGATAGATTAACAAAATTTGCACATTTCTTTGCTATCACTACAGAATTCACAGTTGTTTAGGTTGCCGGATTGTTTTTCAAGGAGGTATTATGTTTACATGGTCTACCAAAGAATATAATCAGTGATCATGACAATAGGTTTTTGAGTAACTTTTGGGCAGAATTATTCAGGTTGACAGGTACAGAATTGCATCACAACACTAGTTACCATCCATAGACCGATGGTCAGACTGAAATAGTCAACAAGTGGATTGAAGGTTACCTTCGTAATTATGCCACCAGGCATCCAAAGGCTTGGATTTGTTGGTTGCATTTGGGCGAGTATTGCTATAATACTACTTTCCATATGTCCATCGGTATGTCGCCGTTTAAGGCATTATATGGGTATGATTCTTTATCCTTTGTTGATCTTGCTTTTGACACCAGTAATGTGCCTAAGTCACAGGATTGGCCAAAAAGGTAAACAATGGTTCTACAAAACAAAACGACATCTTTGATGCCAAATTATCATAGCAACACAAACGGCTGCCAAGTCAGCATGAATAAGAAATTCTCTAGCCACAATACGAAGAATGAGATCGCACAATGCCAGGAGTAAATAAGATGGAGTTGGGAAACACGTTGCCAGTAAATTTACGATGTCAACTCACATCCACGAGCCACCTCATAGCTCAACCCGCTTGATGATAAGACATAGCGTGAATACAAAACATCTCCATACGTATTGATTGTTGAATGATATCTTTGACAGCTATAAAAACATTAACAAATACAAGATTTCACACCTGCATTTTGGATTTGAAAGCCCGTCCTAGAGTAAAAACATCATTTTCAGCTTGAAGATCATCATCAAAAATCACGTTTTTTCTCTAGGGTGCCATTTTTAGAGTCCATTGCATATTGACTTGTTTGCTGGTATGAATCACATTTTTGCAAGCTTGAAACTTTCTTTCTTGTTGCTATTCCTTTGCCTTTTTCCTCTCATTCATAGCCATTTGTCAAAGCTTCAAAGAGGACTGAGTTTTGCATTCATTCTTGTGAAGATTTGGTCAAGCTTGATTGCCTATATAGTTGAAATTTGGGAATCTTTTCCCAAATTCGAACCAGCAAAGATTTGGAGTTTTTCTTCAAAGTTTAAGCATCTTTTCCTTCACATTTTGGTTCCAAGTGGTGCAAGTTATTCATGTTTCAGCAGTCTTGCTACATGCTACATGGTTGGAGATTCAAAGGAGGATTTTTGGCTTCAAAAGTTTGATTGTATCATTTTCAAAACAATGCAAGTTCTTCCCAAGAAGAGATGCAAGTTCTTCCCTTCATGGGAAAGCTCCAAACACTCAATTTTGCTGCATATGCAGTCGGGATTAAAAATCCCGATCATAAGTTGTTCTACCCAAGAAGAAGAAGGTTTTCCCCTATATGCAATGCAAGCTGAAAAGCCCACTTTTAAGTGTTTTGTATGCACTTTTCCCCTCTTTGCAAAGGTGCAAACGGACTTCAAAAACCCGTTTGTAGGCATCAAGAGCTTTCCGAATGACTTGTTATGGGACATAAAAACCCCACTTATGAGTAAATAACCTTCCCATTTGTATATATATGCATACGCACCTCATTTCCTTGCTCAAAGGCCTTCCACTCATATCCTATACGCATACTCTTCCAAATCTGCAAAGTTCTAGCTTGAAAGATCATGTTATGACTTTTTTTGGCAACTAAAGAACGATGACATGATGCAGTCATACAAAGAAAGGGATGTGAGATGGAATGATTGCGGGTATAGAATGTTTTCAAGATAGAGATGGAGAGAAACAAAGATGCTTTCCAGTAACCACCATTATGATGCAGAACAATCAAAGATGCGGATTCATATTCCAATTCATGATGCTTCCACCAAACCTGTATGCATCAATTACAGGGCATCTTGTAGCAGCATGAAAACTAATAAAGGATGATGTAATAAAAGTCATGTCTTGTCAGGCACTTACAATATTTTATCATGTATTTGTAATTTGTATTTTATAGACTACATGTAATGTAAAAACAAGTTGTAGTTACATGTGATAGTATCACGTGCAAAGTTGTTCCATGTAATCATGTTGCAAGTGCTTTAAACCTTGTAGCATTGAATAAGTCAAAATTAGTTAGTTAGAGAATAAGTCAAGGTGGTTAAGGGTTTTCCCCTTCTTTCTCCACCTTTTTCTCAGCCCCTCACCTATAAATAAAGGAGGGTGCTCATTATAATTTTCATCTTTTAGCAATGCAAGAAAATTTTGTCAGTTTGTATTTGCACTCTAAGACTTTGAGCTTAGATATAAATTGAATTACTTTCAATAAAAGGGGCAACTTGCTTTCAAATTTTGTGTTGATTCAAGGTGTTGTGTGAAGACATTCTCTGGATATGAACTATGAGTTTTGGAGCTTTGCTCAAGAGGGATTTGAATTCAATTGTGCAGACTTTGAGCTGCCTATTGCATTCAGAGCCAATTTGAATTTTTGAAGACTTTGTGATGTACGAGGACAAATTGTTATAGATAGTAGTGGCTGCAATTACTTAGAGCTAAAGACTTTGGGCTTCAGTTGTAAGTGTTTTTATTGAATTTGCGCCTTACTGGTTATTCTACTTGAATCCTCATTCGAGACAAGCGTAGGAAACTTTGGGTTCTTGTATTTGTTTCACAAAATATATAAGTAAACTGTTTTCTCTAGTGTTGTTCTTACGTCAACCCCGGAGCCACTAGTATTATCGTAGCAATAGATACCTTTTGTTAAGTTGAAAGTTGTAGTTGTGTATGAATCATTCCTGAAAAAAGAGGAAGTGATTAAGAAAGAACTGCCCTTTTGTTAATTTTAGTTAGGTCTCTGTTGAAGCCACCTATGGTAAGAAGGGAGCCTCCCCTATTGTTGAGAAGAGAGAGAAATCTCCTGAGACATTGCCTAAAGTCACAATTTTGTATGTTGTGGTTTCAATGACTTACAAAATATTTAGCTAACAAAGAGCAAAATGAAATGAAAAAAAACAAAAAAGTGTTTTTCTCCTACTTATCTATTAATGAGCTAAAGGGGCTCAATGATGAATGGTTCATAAGGCACAACATTTGTTAAAGGTTTTGCAAATGGGGTAGCAAGCTAAGTGGGCTTAACCTTAGAGGAAACTCCATGGTTAAGCACGCTTGAGTTGGAGGCTCAACACTTCAAGTCCTATTCTCATGAGAAATGGGTTCTTGTGGAATCACTACTCATGAAACATGGGTCAATGATTTTGACTCGAAAACTACACTATTGAATCCTAATAGCAATATCACAATTTGACTTGCTATGGAAAATATCTCGTACTTATCAAAAAAAGTATTTTTTTAAGAGGGTGGGCCTTTCAAGCCGGACACAAGAGTCCTAGCTCAAAGTCTCGAGTCCTAGTACAAAACTCTTGAGTCATGGCCAAAAACTCTAAAGTCCTTGCTTAAGGCCCTCTAAGACAGAGAAGGGGAGGAGGGTGAAGGATACATTGAAGAGTAATGTGTTTTGGAGAGATACAAAATATGTAGTCTCCATCATCACTCCAATTTTCTAGGTCATGAATGGGGATTCAAATACACCTAACCTTTGATAGGTGTATGAGTGCATTGAATCTATGCTTGATCAAATGAGGGCTGATGTGCGAGAGCACCCCACATTAGCATTCTACAATAAGCATATCTAGCCTATCAGTCATCGAAGATGGGAGAGGCTCAACACTCCCTTACACATGGTTGCCTATGCATTGAATCCTAAGTGGCACACGACTATGCCTAGTAGAGTTACACCCATACAAGATGCTAAGGTGAAGGCATGGTTCTTTGGGACCATTGTGAAGATGCATAATCCTATAGATGCTAGCACAATTCGCACAGAGTGGACCAAATTTGCCACTACTGAGAGGAATTGGTCTACCTATAGCTTCATCCACTCTTAAGAGGAACAAACTTACCTCTAAAAGAGAAATGAAGCTTGTGGTTGTACATAGTGCTTTGCGGCACATTGACTGCAAGACACTTGTGTACAAAGAGCGAGCCACTAGAACGATGGGATGTAGAACCATAGGAGCTAGCACAAATTATTGAGGATGTGAAGAATTCAGATGTTGGACTATTTGGTGTTAGTTTGGTGGAGCTTGACCATGAGGAGTTTGGGGATCATTAGAGGTCATTCTTCACTACATTTTGACATATTTTACTTATTTTGATACGATTCTACTCATTGTAATCATATTTATGATATTTTCAATTAATAGAAATCTTCAATTTACATTTTCATTTGTCATATTTTATTTAGTATTCAAGTATTTAAAATGAGAATCTTAAATCTTAGTAATTTAGTAAATACAATTTTGCTATTTTACCAATTTGCCGAAGTTTCATTTGAAATGCAATTCTTATACATCTTTGTAATTTTCAAGCACTATATGTATATCAGAGCCAATATTTATCCTCCAATCCCTTCGTTCCATTTTGAGAGCACACCCATGTTCTTCGAACCTACTTGTCCTCGTGAGGATTGAGGGGGCATACCAACGTCCCTTCTCATTGTCACTCTCATCCTCTCAACAAATGGAGCATCCTACCACTAGTCTCATCTCATATCTAGCCACTAGGCCTTATTCTTTTTTGAAAAAACATTGCTTCATCTAGTCACAACATCATCTTAAAGAAGGGCAAAATGTAGACACATAAAGTTGTTTACAACTAACCATGCCAAGTTTTATCATATACCACGCATTAATTAAATTAATATTTATCATTTAATTAATTAATTCATTCATTATCTTTGTTACTCATCTTTAACTAAATATATAGACATTCAATCTTATATACTATCCGAAAATAATTAAATATATTCTAAATATTTATTTAATTCCTCCATTTTCCCACCTCAATCCAATTAGTTAGTTAAAAAGACTTAATTGACTAATTAACCCTGCACATTTCTATGTGATTGATTTAATCAATCACATCTGATCCTACCTATCTCTAAAAAC
This sequence comes from Chamaecyparis obtusa, assembly GCA_027943335.1. Classification (NCBI taxonomy): domain Eukaryota; kingdom Viridiplantae; phylum Streptophyta; class Pinopsida; order Cupressales; family Cupressaceae; genus Chamaecyparis; species Chamaecyparis obtusa. The sequence goes on from BSBK01003980.1 coordinate 2,393,552, forward strand.
AATAACAAAATCTTAGCCCTTGATCTCATTACTCAATCCTAACCCTTCATTTTGACATTTCATATCTCACACGTGAGTGAGAGGGCACTTGTCAACTTTCCTTTCCTAAGGTGATCTCTCATGTATGTAAGGAGTCACATGTCTCCATCCTCTCGTCCCTATTTGTCCTCTAACGAGTGAAAGGGTTCTTGTCATAGATCTCTCTTCCCTATGTTTCATCATACATGTGAGGGGACACGTGTCACAAGTCCCTCTTTCTTATGAGTTCTCACTCATGTGTGAGAGACACTTATCCTTAGTCCCTCTTCGCCATGCATTGTCAACCTTTAAATTTGGTCAAACCAATCCTTGCCATTCATCTACTTTATCATCCTCCTCAAGTGCACCAATCAAATGGTGCCTTTTGACAATTTCTCTTCCACCCTAATCTCTCATGAATCTTCCACCACTTATCTTAAGAACAAATCTTAATTGTACATCTTCCATCTTCAACATCTATAAATCAAACCCATTCCAAGTCGATATCATATAAGTGTCCATATACTATGTCCATCTTAATCATTTCATTGCATCACTCAATAGCATATCAAGAACTTAAGGTACATCAATCTTTCTCAAGCTCTAATGGAGGTTGTGGAAGAAAGAAAATTATAGGAGCTGTATTTTGTGTTTTATTTTTTGTTTATTACTTTATTTTATCTCACTTTCAAAAAGTTTGTATTAAGTTCTTGAAGGCTTACCACCAAAACCTATATTGTAACAATTTCAAGTTAATATTTGCTTGCATTGTAAGTTGTGACTTGTGTGGTATGTTGCTAAACAAACATAGTGATATAAATTCAGTCTAACCCTTTCACCATATGCTCTCACATTGTGATCTCAATGATCAGAAAGTGTTAAGGATTTATGCATTTTATCATTGCAAAAAAAATCCAATTCAAAACACTACTAATATTAAAGTCAAAGGATTTTAACAATTTGATATAGGGTATAGTACAAGAGAGATAGAGAATACAAATATTATTGAAGAGAACGAAGAAAAATGGCTAGTCTCCAAAATCTTGAAATGTAGAATTTTCATCAAGGCCCAAGGTTAAAAGAGTTTAAAATGGAGGGAAGAGATAAGAGAGTTATGACAAATGAAGAAAAAGAAGATGCACAATTTAATGCCCTTATCCAAGAACAACAATAGATGACTAACATGATGGTTCAGTTGATACAAAGCATGAACAACAATAGACACAAAGCATGAATGTTCCTAGGCCAGCTACAAATAATTTTGGTGATGATAGTACATAAAAAAATTACAATAACAACAATATAACTATAATTGGTTTTTTTGCTAGCTCCTTGCAACCTACTTTCCTATATAGGAAAGAAGAAGCACCACAAGTGGAAGTGCAGAACCCAATTTCAAATGATGTTATTGCTTGTTATGCTAAGTATGATATTACTACTTGTTATACTAAGTGTAGGGCTCTTCTTATGGAGATTATGGCAAAAATGTCTCATATGAGTTTCGTTAATTTGAAGAATACAAGGAATGGACCTAGACCTAAACAAAGACCCCAATCAAATCAACATCAAAGAGACCTTCGGTATTAGTTTTGGAAGTCGACTCTACCCACTTTGATGGATCATGTAAGTGTATAGCTCAAGCCTAGATAGAGAAGCTAGACACATAAATATCACTCCAACACTATCAAGTTTGCCACTCTTCACCTTAAAGGCATAGATAATGAGTGGTGGTACCATGGGTTGGTCACTTAAGGTCACATTCCCATTGATACTTACAATGAATTCAATAGAAGAGATTAGGTGAAGTATTTGATAGAAAACATCCAAAGGTTCATTTCAAAGAGCTAGCTCAAATCAAGAAAGATGGAATAGTGGAAAGACTATCAACAACCATTCTTGATGTGACAAAAAGGAGACTGTTGTCCTATTCATAGAAGGGTTAACTATACCTCTCAAGACTTTAGTATAAGCTTTTTATTTGTTATCTTTGCAAGAATCCATCAAAGAGTTCTCAACTTAGAAACTTTAGTTTCCAATAATAAATTTTACACAAAGACACCTCTTGTGGAGTAATTGGAGAAAACTTTACATAAGGAACAATCTCATGTGTAACCCAAAAGAGCATACCTCCAAAACTAGGAAAAGAATATGAGACCAAGAATGAGCTTTGTAAGAACTTGTGCTTCTCTTCTAGGGGACCTAGGGAACTAAGTCACAAATGTGTTGGCAAGAAAAAAAACTATATTGAGGTACTTTCTATAACAACCCAAATTACTTTTCCTTTTTTTTTTTCAATATAGAAAATGTATATGCAATGTTTTCAACACATTTTGAACACCCATAACTTGGAGTGGGCAAGGTGATAGCATAGGATGCTTCCAACCACTCAACAATTATGTAGGAGTGCAAGTACAAAATGATAAGGCAACAAGCTGATCAAAATACGCAAGCAACAGAGCTAGCCTAATCAACACTTTTTCAATGAACTATGTGTTGGTCCATTTTCCTGTCAATGCAAAATCTTTTGAAAATGGCCATTTCCTTGCAAGTTTTCTTGAAGTGTCCTACCCAATGTTCTTCATTGTGTCACCTTGCTCCATTCCAAAACACACGTGCTGAATCGCAAAATCCAGAAAGTTATTCAAGTTTTAAGGTCTGTAGGAAACAATTTTAGAATCTGCCATAGTGTCGAAAACCCACAGTGTTTTTGAAAATCCATGATGTTTTCGGTCTGTGTGAAAACCTTCATTGTTTTCGGCCTTGTGCCTTCCAGCTTTTGTGCACTTATCTTTTGGCATCAGAAACCTTGTGTGTTTTCGATCTTTTCCGTCGAAAACCCTGTGTGTTTTCGACTTCACAGTTTCCTATTTGCTGGCGTTCCCTAACTGCGCAAGTGCCATGGATGGTGGGCCCGGGTCTTCAAAGGTTTCAAAATGATTGGTTGTCGCATGATCGCATGTCAAATTTTTCTGATATGCGACCATGCGACCGGTTACTTCTTGCCCGTGGGGCCGGTTGGTGGAAAGGGTGTGGTCCTGCTGGCAGTCATGTGGCGGCCTTTGGTTGGCTGTCGCATGTTCGCATAGCCCGTTTCCTGGCTATGCGATCATGCGACTAGTTGACACGTGTCTGCGGTGGTGAGGTGGCAGTTCGTCGGTGGGACCCGGTTCTTCATGCTTCCAGCACGGTTAAAGTTCAAACAAGATCGGTGGTTGTTGTATGTTCGCATGGTAAAGATGCACGATGTTTAACCTTTACGCTTTTGCGACAGGCCGTTGGATTTTCCCGTAAGGGCTGTCAGTAGGTCCGTTGTCAGGGTGGAACGAGTTGGCATCTTCTGATTGGTTGGCGGAACGACATGTTGGATGGCGTCGGTGGGTCCGCAGTTTTCTGAGGGAGTTAAAGTGTGGACAGATCTAGTGGTTGTCGTTATACCGCTGAGTGGAGATGCTCATTTTTTAACATCATGGTATAGCGACAACCGTCCGATCCTCCAAAAGGCAAAGCTTCTTTGGCGATGATCCCGTTTGTCAGAGGTGGTTATGTGGCGGCCTATGGTTGGCTGTCGCATGATCGCATGTCAAAGTTTTCTGACATGCGATCATGCGACCGGTTGACACGTGTCCCTGGGGCCCAGTGGCAGGTGGTAATGTGGCGTTCGCAGTGGTGAGGTGGCAAATTTCTATTGGGTGCCACGTGGTGCTGCGGTGGTGGTCATGTCCGGAAGAAAGGGGGCGTGGGGCCAGCGCTCTTGGTGACGTGGGCACTTTTCATTGGTCAGCGTGGCGGTGGCAATGACGAGCTGGTGGTTAGTCGCATGTTCGCATAGCCTTTTTCAAGGCTATGCGATCATGCGACTGACACTTTGTGTTAGTAGCGGCGGCGGTTATGCGGCAAGGTAAAGGTTTGCGGGTTGTCGCATGTTCGCATAGCCCATTTCCTGGCTATGCGATCATGCGACAACTGTTATGATGGCGTTGTTGCGGAGTTAAGGTGGGTCCACGGTACCGTGCTGTTGACATGCTCGGTCTTCATTCGCCAAGGGATTTATGAGGTAGTGGTTGACTTGTCTGGGGGTCCCGCAGTAGTTTTAAAGATTATATTGGGCCACCCGATTTGCCAGGAAATAAAGTGCATCTACGGTCGTGTCTTAATGCTCTCTGTCATAATCGTTGAAATTCATTTTTGAATTTCCTGAGAAGTTCCAGTGACAGAAGGACTGGTTTTTATTACTTCTTCGGCCAGATTTGATTTGGTTGGTGGTGCCAGTGGTTGCAGAATGGTCCAGTGAGTTGGGTGATTGCTTGCAGATGTTTTGCCGTGTGGGGGAGGACAGTTTTTGTTGGCTCGAGGTGTTTTGATGGTCTGATCAGTAAGGTTTGCATGGTAAATTTATGATCTTCCTGTCCTTCTCAGAGATTCTTCTCAAGTGCGAAGATCATCCTTGGTCTGACAGGCTGGTGATGGTTTTCCCTCCAGTGGTTTTTTGAAATTTTACTATGGTTAGCCGTTGTAACCCTAGCCCTAGTCACCCTAAGCTTATTGCAATCTCTTTGAGATTCCCAAGGTGGCTAGTGGTATAAGTTGTTGAATTTTTTACTGAGTAAGGGTTCTGAATTTTGTCAGTTCCAGGGAAATAGAAAATTCTATCGCATTGTAGGAAGCTGAATAGAACTTCTTTGCATCTTTTGCAGGTTATTGAAGTGGTAGTCTCATTTCTGGTATAGACATGTACATGCCTCATCATACTTAATATAACTATTCTTATGCTTTCAAGTCTCTCCTTGGTGTCAGTCTTATGAGTTTTGGATTTTCTGGTCCATTACATTGGGTTGCCTCTGTATATGTTCTAGTCTTTAGTTCTTGATCTAGGATCAAGTGAAAGATACTTTGGATAGGGCATAGATTCATCAGATTCGTCTACAGAAGGATTTTATAAGTAGTAGATGGGCTGGAACAGTTGTATTTATGGCTTTGAGTCTTTGACAATAGTTGGTTCATGTTCTATATTTGTTTTTGAGTGCTGCCCAATGGATAATGGCACTGATCAAGGATTAGTACATTCAGTTGAGTTCAGTGTTTGATGGGTTTTGGCTATTTCCTGCATCTTTGAATATCAATACCATTTCAAGTCTTTACCCTTCACAAGGCCATTTTACCCTTCATAGCAATAGAGATTCAATGAATGCCTGGTTAGCATTTAGTAGTCTCTTGCTATCATCTACTTTGTTTAATCCAGTCCAAAGTCCTAAAATGCCATAAGTTACTGGATTAGGTGCACCCGCCATGGTTTTGCAGAGCCAAAAGTGAAGAGGGCAGTCTTGTCCCTATAGTTGGTCCAGTTGTCTTGCAGAGCTTTCACACTTGGAGCTAACCAGTGTTCCAAGACTCGGACTCGCCTCGGACTCGAAAAGCTCAAAATGGACTCGGACTCGGACTCGGCGCCCGGACTCGGCAAGGACTCGGCAAGGACTCGGCAAATCAAAAAACCCATGAAATGCAAAGATTTTTAAGGATTTTAAGTTTTTTTCCTGCAATATTTAGTCAATTAACATCTAATACACAATAATTGAGATAAATAGAAACTCCTTTGCACACATACACAACTTTGCATAGATCACATAAGTAAAAATACGGATTTTGGAAGAAAACTAGTTAAAGTTACTGACACTGTTAAACCAAATAACATATAGAAATCTGAAATATAGTGTCACTGTCAAATGATAAATCAAAATGTCTACAATATTCATGGAATATGAAATCCATGGAATGAGAAGTTCAAAACATATATCAAAGATTCAAAATAAAGGCTCATAGCCTCATAGTAGCCTATGTCCTCCTACGAGTACGCCTAAAATGACAAATGGAAGACTCTATAGCCATCCTCTCTCCCTGTGTCTGAGGCTGAACCAAAACAGGATCCTCAGTGACATGCTCATCAGAAACCTCCTCCTCCTCATCATCCTCCTCATCATCACCCTCCTCATAATCCTCATCATCAGACTCGGATCCACCACTGTCAGCCTCAGGGTCCTGCACTGGGTCTCCTCGTGCTCTAGCCTCCTCCTGTGCCATCGCTACTGCCTCTGCCTCTCGATCCACCTGATCAACCCACTCCAAGTCTCTATCACTGAAGACAGGATCATTCATCTCAGTGTTCCACTCTTCTTGTGGATCAATGTTCTCTAATTGAATTGGAGATGTGTCAGTGCCCAAGATACGTTTGTGACGAAGGCGAAGGTTGTAGTGAACAAACACAAGATCATTCATCTTTTTCACGGCAATTCTTCAATGAGAGCCAACCGGTTTTCTTCCTAAAACCCCAATCCTCTTCTCTCAAGCCTTTTTTCTCTTTTCTTTCCTTATGCAAGTGATAGAATGACCTTTTTAGGTCAAAGACATATTATAACATGCATAACAAACCAAAAAAACAAAACAAAATAATTAAAAAGTGCTTTTTTAAAGCGCTGAAAAGCGCTCACTGCCGGCAGAGTCCAGGCATCGGGACTCGCCGAGTCTGGCGAGTCCATGGACTCTGCAGGACTCGGCGAGTCCATGCCTGACTCGGCCGAGTCCGAGTCCAGAGGCAGCCAGACTCGGCTGGCCTGACTCTGGCTCGGACTCGCCGAGTCAGGCATGGACTCGGCGAGTCCTGGAACGCTGGAGCTAACCACTCCTAACATCAGTCTCAAGGCATATTGGCAGCCCTAAGTGGCATAAGCGTTTTTGAACACCAACACTATGTAGAATGACACACAAACGACAGAGCCAGCCTTATCAACACCTCTTCAACAGACTACATGTATCCAGTGCAAGCCACTAGTTTAATATCTAAGCTTGACTCAAACCAAAATGGTCAATAATGACAACTTATTCAATGCCAAAACAGGTTGAATGATAATTGATATGCTATAGTTATTGGTCATAAATTGTCCAATCTTACAACATGAAGTGCATACAAAATATGATCCTCTAACAGTATTACCATCCCAAGTCTACAAGATATACATGAGATGCATTACAATGTAAAAAAATAACAAATACATTGCTGAAACAAGCTGATATAATATTCTAGTTATAAAATCAGACTGTTGTAACAACACAAAATAGCCTAAAATATGCATAACAAGCATAAAATATCAATAAAATATCATTCCAACAATAGCTAAACACAACCAACAAAAGTATACCTCTTATAAATGATGTAAGGTGCTGATGCAAATCTAATAACACTCTAATATTGTTGTCACACTATCAAATCAAGTCAGATACAAACTGAATCATGCTGCAAACACTACTATATATTGATACAACAACCCCAAAATGGAAGAAACACACCCCAAACTAAAACAAAACTGATGTAGGTTGCATAAATTCATCCCAAACTTATATACAGGGGTATAAACTCCCTTTGTGACTAATAAACATTGAATAACATGTCTGACCAGTACTAATAACAATATCAAATCTTGCAAATTGCAAAAAGTATGCCCAAAACACTACTCAACATGCATAAACTGAAAATTATTCCAAAACACACCAAACTAAATCTCAAAGCACCAAGAACACAGTGGACATCAAACAGAATGAAAAATCAATCGCTTTGCAGGTCTGAATTGAAATTATAGTTGTTGGTACAGCGGGTACAACAAGTACAAGAGTCATCAAATCATCATTTGTTAACCTAGAAATAACTTCCAAATAGAAAATTGCCCTATGGTGCCCCCAAACAAAGTGATAAAGTCTCTCAAAATAGAGTGCTTCCCTCTACTAGTTCACACACCCCTTTCCAAGTAAGCCTAGCATAGAAGTTACGGCCCAACCAAGAGGAATGGTAGGCCTTTACAATAATCTTCACAAATAGCAAATGCAATATTTAATCTAACCCTTTTTCGCTACAAAACTCGTTAAATAGGTACTTTAGGGCAGCCGAATAATTTCCCTTGTAAAATTTCATTTTTCCCCTCAATAATAAAATAAAGTGAATTTTCAAACTTTTAATGAAATATTACTTTCTAATCATGCATTTCAATGTCACTTTTAAATAATAACCTTGTAAGTCACCTGTAACCATGCCTAGTGCTGACACACTATGATGTAGGCCATAAGTTGCCTCTATTATATAAAGTCACCTGAAGAAAACTTATTTAATTACTTCTATCCACACATCCCAAAGCCTTAGGAAAGTTGGTGCTCTCCAAGAATGTTGGATATCTCCAAGAAGTGTGGAATGCTCCCTAAAAGTTGGATCTGCACTAGAAAAAAAAGCCATTGCATTCATCTCAATGTATAGAACACTCTAACATTGCCAAGAATTGTTTTGATAAAACAAGTGCTCTCCAAAAATCTTGGAACTTTCCAAGAATGTTGGAATGGACAAAAAAAGGGACGATACAATTTCTAATTTGGGGAAAGAAAATAACTTGAAGATTTAGAAAAGGAGCAAGAACCACATTTGATTTTGAAAATGATGACGCCCATGGAGGTACATTGGTTCTCTTAGATGCACCAAGATAATTCTTTCAAAATTCAAGGAATGTTATGTGACTGGCAAATCACAATGCTCATAGATAGTGGGGCTTGACAATCAAGTGGACTCAAAGCTGAAGGATTTGAAGTAATTAATGTCATGGTAGCTGATGGATTCATCATCCCTTGCAATAAGAAAATCAGACAGCTCAATATGCTCATGAGAGAACATAGAGTATAGGAGAAAATTTCGCCTCGGATTGGCTTCCTAATGCGGGAGCATCTACCCATGCTGAAATGAGGGCATCAAAATAGGGTATGCATCAAAATAGGGTATGGACATTCTTCAAATAGTAACTCACCAACAATTGGAAGATGAAACTGGTGCAAGTTAAGAAATGGCTGTAGAAATAATGAGATTTGGTTACAAGAAATTAACTTTAACAGTCTAGACTCCTAGTTTAGAAAAGAATCTAAAGATTTATTTTTAAATTTGTAACAGCTTGTAAATGAAGCATTGAAGAAAGTAAGATACTTTTCATTTGAAAATCCATATTATTTTGAATATTAGAAAGTGAAGAGAGAAGGGAGACCCGTTAATCTGCCCATTATAAAAAAAAAAAAAAATGTAAATTCATTTTATGAAAAGCAGTTGTGTGGCAAATGAACAGATGGGATTATTTAATCAGCATTGAATTAGAGTTTGAATAGCAGAAAATAAAAGAAAGAAAAAACAGAGAATAGGGGCTGCACAAGATGGTACTTTTGGGAAGGCTGCATAGTGATGAAAGGGGAAGAAAACTAATATAAAAGGAGTGTAGGGAAGCTGAGTTAAGGAGGAGAAGTTTTTAAGTTTTTGCGAGAATGTAAAGGGGGTTTTGGGGGTGAAACCAGGGACTGCTGCTAAAACCACTGTTGTTGCAGGTCTGTGATCAGACCACATCAGTTTTGACTCTATATTTATCAGCTCTTGAGGCTGCATTTGATGTAATCTCAATCTTGAGAAGTTTATGTAATGTTTGTTTTGGGAATTTAAATGAATAATCAAGAATTCATTTTGCAGATTTTTTTAGTCTGTTCATAGCATCTCCGTTGCTTTGGATTTGTATTAAGAGAGGATTTTGTGGGATACCCTCGTACTGCATTACTTCCCTAATCAGATTACTCATTGAAAAATCAAAATTTGAATTAAGTGCCTAAAGGAAACAAGAAGTGGGAATAATATGTTTACAATGAGTAATGCAAAATAAATTAAGCGAAACATAACCTGGATAGCACTAGCTTCTCAGATCTGAGCTATGTACAACATTTACTGTGTTTACAATTTTTAGAGCACATGCCAGAAATTTCTTCCAGTAAAAATAAAGTGATATAAGTTGGATGCAAACTATGTATACTTTACAAATAAATTCAAATTCAAGAATAGAATAAGCAGTTATATTATTGAGGTTTTGATCTCTGATCTCAGATGAAAGCCTCAAGAAAAGACAATCCAACAAAAAACAGGGAAGATTACAGAACAAACCCGTATTCTAGCACTTGGGTCTTGACCAGATTGAAGAAGAAGGGCCAAATCCCTCTTCAACTGCTGCAGTTGCATATCCCTTTTGTTTCTCAGCAACTTTATGCGTGACATTGCCAGCCTTACCAAGGTTTTGCTGTTCACACAGGCAAAGTATGTAGTCCAGATTTAGCCAAAGAAACAAAACATGCATTGTAAGTATAATTATCCAGAGACACAGAGCATCAGTGGTTAACATATGCTTTCAAATTCAAGTAATCTACTACAAAACCCCCAGCAGAAGATGAAAGGATATTTCCAATTGACTTGAAGTTCCCCAAAATTATTAAATCTAAGTAATGGGTTTCCAGTTTCCACAGTATAGCCTGATAATAATTGCAAGGACTCGAACCTGTTGGAGTATTACATTAGTTTGGGTTTAGGTTAGTAATTTAAGTTAATAAAAAATAAATTAGGTATGTTAAAATAATGGGAAGTTATATTCCCATAGGTAGTTATTCACAGGAATTATGGCTTTACATAGCCAACGCTAATCACTGTAAAATCATCCAAAGAAGTCATCGATCAATCAAGTATATTTACTTCTCTGTTTTTTTTCATTTGGTATCAGAGCCATGGCGAATTCATGCACCTGCAAAAGATGAAAATGGTGATGGAGATCTGATGTGTTCAATGACATGCTTAGAGAATGTTCCTCTTATGACTATTGTTTCCTGCGGCATTTGCTTCATTATAAAACTGCTTGCTCGATAGCATTTCAGATTGCTTCCAAATCAGATTCTGCATGTGATTATTAGTGGGCTTCATTTCTTCCAACTTAATCACAGTGGCCTTGAAGTAAACTGAGAGTTCAAACATTTTACTGTCTGATGGAGACACGGAGGCTCGATTTGGTTTGAATTTGAATTTTGCAGTGGCAGAATTAGTGCACAGTGTATTTCTCTTAGATTGAGAAATATAATTCTCTGTTTTTTAAGATCCACTTGTGGGTTTGTGTTGAAGATTTCTCTTAGATTGAGAAATATAATTCTCTGTTTTTTAAGATCCCCTTGTGGGTTTGTGTTGAAGAGAAACCCGTGCACGAGGGAATAGAGATCTCTACACAAAGAATATGATAGTTGGGGCTGCTTGTGATATGCTTGTTTGTGCCTGAAATTATCCTCTCAGCAAATGTATTGGAGGCCTGTGTTTAATGATAGTTGGGGCTGTTTTTGATGTTTGTTGGCTCGCGTGGCTTCTCAAACCTTGGTCTTCCAGCAATACTAAAGGGTTCCGTGTGGCTAACTAACGTGAGGTTACAAGCAGAGCCCTTGTTTCACAGCAAGAGGTACTTGGAGGACTGTCCTGGAGTCTCTTGCAGAATAAAGGAGTAAGTGCTACTATGCTTCTGTAGTGCAAGCTTTGTGGTTTGTGATTATACAGAAATTTCTCTATGCATCATATCTGTATTCGTGACTGTGATTGCTATCCAACCCTTGAACAAGTATTTGTTCAATTTGAAACTATTAATTCAAAGGTGTGCTAACTATTTGAATAAATGATAATAAGAAAGAAGAATAAGTATTTCAATGCAATGTGAAATTTTATGGAAGTTGTAGAACATTGGTCAGAATCTACTTCAGGTTATTACAAGTTATTTTGGAATGGTAAGGAAAATATTTGGGTGTGTTTCATTTTTTTGGAGGTATATGGGTATATCATTTGTTGATGTGAACAATGTCATTGTCACACATATGTCAAACATTACTTGTGTTTTTGAGGCCATCTTTGTCATATGTGCCGAGGTTTTCAAGGAGTTACATGAGTTATCAAATGGATAAAGATTAATAGGATTATAGGAGGTTGGAGGCAACGGAGGCAGGAGGATATCTATCATCTTGAGCTAGCTTCTAGCTCAAAGATGATTCATTGCATGAGAAGCATCTTATTTGTATCCTTGAAGAAAAGAGGGGGTTTGGCATCATGGTTGTCCCTTCAAGGAGCAAGAGGGGGCAAGATTTGGTTGATGATTTGTCAAGCACTTGAGGAGGCATTCGTCACACTCAGAGGAGATGTGGATTTTTGGAGGAAAGGTTGTCTTATGTGCAAGCATGTGGTTGGTGATTTGTGCAGTAGAGGAGGGATTCTTTCTACAACACTTGAGGAGGCGTTAGACACACTCAAAGGAGATGTAGACTTTCGGAGGAAAGGCGTCTCATGTGCAGCAATAGAGGAGGCATTTGACTCACTCGGAGGAGATGTGGAATTTCAGAGGAAATGTGTCTCATTGTGCATGGGGAGTGGGAACATTTTTATGTTCTCTCATGTTGTGCAAACAGTTCAAGTTCTATGGTTACGAGATCCACTGATGTAGTCAATTTGGTGCCTCTTGGATAAGCAAGGAAGTCAGGAGATCCACTTATGCAGTCAGTTTGGTGTTTCTTGGGTGAGCAAGGATTGGTGTAGATGGTTCATCAAAGTCTCTGGAAGGGTTGAGTTCAAAACCCTTACAATGTTCCACTCTTGTTCGAATTAATGTAATAAGAGGGGAATGTTGGAGTATTACATTAGTTTAGGTTTAGGTTAGTAATTTAAGTTAATAAATAATAAATTAGGTAAGTTAAAATAATAGAAAGTTATTTGCAGGAATTATGGCTTTATATAGCCAATGCTAATCAATGTAAAATCATCCAAAGAATTCATTGATCAATCAAGTATATTTACTTCTTTGTTCTTTTTTAGAACCATTGTTCTTGAATTCTATACACAAAAACAGAGTATGAACATGCAGCATATGCTCTCAAGCAATCTAGTACCAAAAATCCCTACCAGAAAGACTTGAGGTGATCTAAGAAATGAGTGACCAAGTAATCTGACAATGACTAAAGAGACAAGACTCGTATTTGTAGCCAGCACCTAAACGCTGGTTAAAATTAAGTAATCAGATACTACATAAGCCTATAACTAATGCAAGAGGGGATTCATAGACAAAGTTAATGCGTTGGCTAGGCCAGGGCATGAGAATTTACCTCTAGTTTTTTCACTTAGGGAGATTAAACACAGACTTATATTAAAATTTTAAATAAAAGTAAAGGGTTGCCAAGTAATATTTTAGTTAGAAGCCATCCCCCAATCATTGGTTTTTAATTTGGATAATGGGATTACAATTCAAAGTTTTTTAACTCTGTAAATAGGAAGACTTGCCATAGGATTCGATGTTATCTTGAAAGGCTAAATCTAAGTAATGGGTTGCCAAGTGAACAACCTGATAATGAATCTCAAGACTCACGGGCAGCACCCAAATACTAGTAATTAATATAGTAGTAGGATACCAAGTGAACTACCTTATAACAGATTATCTTACAGAAGGAGACATACGAGAACCAAAACAACCCTATGTTATCTTCAAATGTGAAATCTAACAAATAGGTTCTCAAGTGACTAAACCCGGTAAGGATTTTTTATTACAGAACAAAAATTCTGATTGTTAATTACAATAACAGGATGCCAAGACAATAATGTATAACCTATAAGAGAGGGAGACTTACAATATAATTGCTTTCTAGCTTTAAATCTAAATCTAAGCAATGAGTTATAAATTGGATAAAATGATAATGGTTGTAATATGTAGCCGGCATAAAAACGCTGTCCCCTGAACGGGTTGACACATCTATGCGAATCCTATAATCTTACATGGGGGATACTTGTCATAGATTTGAATGTTATCTTAAAATACCCAAAAATTGAATTTTAAGACTCGTAACTATCTACCAAATATATTTTGTAGTCGGTGTACAATCCCTATTGTTATGTCTGATAATATTGGTCATCCGTCCATGCATTAATTTTCCATTGGTTGTCACTTTCGGGTAGTTGTAAGTGTCAGTTGGTTGACGGTTGTGTCTCTCTTGACATTCATCGAGTCCTTTAAATATGTTGTGTATGGCTAAGGAAGGGGTTAGTGTATAGTCAGATGAATTGTAATCCTTGGCCATCTATGGTCTTTTTCTCTATAATGAATTTATGAGCAATTAAAGATTATTTTACTCTTATATCTGGTACGCACTGCCATCTATATTATTATTTCATGTATGTAATTTACCAGGTATAGCAATAAACACTTTTGATCTTTGAAAGCGGATTCTAAATTTCTAACTGAATGAACCTATAACTTTGTAGGCCGTAGATTCGTACAGAGGAAGATTAATCCGAGAATTAAATCTTAGCCATAAATACTAAATCCACGAAATATTCTATCCACTGAATAGACGATAATGGTTTTTTAGACTATAACCCAAACCATGGAAATGCTCTCATCCTCAACGCACAAATACTGACCATTTGTTCTGAGTAATAGGATTTTCCAACCACATGAAACAATCCCTTACAGAGGGACACCTGCCAGTGAATTGGATGTCAGCTAAAAATGCCTTAGTAATGGGTTGCCAAGCAAACAACACAGAATTGACAGAACCCAAATACTAAATACTTTCCATATGATCGGGTGTTAGCTAAAATAATAAATCTAAGTGATGGATCGCCAAGTGAATAAGCCAAATCTGATATTTAAGGACTCGTGGGAAACAGCCCAAATACTGACGATTAATCTAAGCAGGATCGTCCCAACTGATTCGCAATAAGCTTTTTCAAAGACTCGTGGCTATCACCCAAATAATTGTAACTTTCCCATATGAATAGATGTTAGCTAAAAAATGCTAAATCTAAGTGACAGGTTACCAAGTAAATAATACAAAATTGATATTCAAGACATATGGACAGCACCCAAACACTGAATCGTTGCTAGTTGATTGGATGTTAGCTAAAAATGTCAAATCGATATGACGAATTACCAAGTCAATAACCCAAAACTGATAATTTAAACACTCAAGGAAGCACCCAAATTCTGACGATAGGTTTGAGCTAGATCATTCCAACTGAATCGCCAATTACCCCTTAGCTAGGGAGACTTGACAATGAATCTGAAGTCAGCTTAAAATGCAAGATCCAAGTAATGGATTGCCGAATGAATAACCCAGAATTGATTTGTAAGGCTCGTGGACAACTCTCAAATATTGTTCATTGTTCTCAGATACATTGTTCAAATTGAATCGCTAATAAATCCCTACAAAGGTTAGGTATTAGATTTAAATGTTAATCCTGATGTTAATTCTGAAAACCAATCGCCAACACCTAAATGGGATGACAATTGTCAATGACCCTGTAACCTCTAACAGAAACATGCATTGACGAAAAAACATAAATTGTAACTCATATTATGTAGTGAAACCAAAGCGATGCAGTTGATAGAACCGAACAAACAGAAACTTGTTTTTCTCATTTGGCTTAAATCAGAGCGTCGTTTGCTTCATCAGAAAATACACACACGCTGTTTCCTTTTCTAGAACTGTTGCGTAGAGAGATAGTTGCTTACCATTTTGCAGACTTGAAACTCTTTCTGAACATTGTGAATATCTTCTTTGGCTTCAAAAAAATCTTAGAACATTCTTCCAGGATTTTCTAGTGAAAAAATATATTTGTTGGGGGAATGAAATGAATGACGGTGGATTTCTAACGGGCATTTTTCCCTCCTCGCCTTTAAAAGATTTTCAAAATTGGAATAATTCCGAGTCTATTTGACATTTGTGAGTCGATTTATGTAGTATATTTTTCCAAGTAAGAGTCACTTGAAGAGATCTAAAGAAAAGGGTCATTAGGAATGGCTTACGTTTCGTAATTGTACAAGGCAGAAACTAATGTTTACCTTCAAGTATGAATTGGAATTGATTTGTTTTTGAAAAATTCCGTCAACAATACTAACATATGGTTTAGTTTTATTTTTCTATTAAAATATTTATTCTAATTTTTTTCAGTGTATTCTTATTGGTTGTGGCTTTTTCATTGGGCTTTTCAATAAATTTTTGAAAAAAATCATATCACACCAATTATGGGAATGGGAATGAAAAATCGAGTGGTGTTTATAATGTTATTGCTTAGGGTGTAGGTGGCATTTCTAGATTCAAGTAGACATCTTAGTTTGTGCTCTTACATTTTTCTTGTATGTCATGTTTTGGTCTCTATTATTCTGCGCAGCCACAACAAATTATTTTAACAGACTATGCTTCACATTTTCCTTTGGCACTTACTTCGAGCATCCCGAGGTGAGATCTATTCCAATTATTCAACAAACTCTACCCATTTTTTCCATCATGCATTTCAATTACTCAACAAACTCTACCCTTCTTTCTCTATCACACATTCTCTACTAGGGATATGCACTATTTCCTCTACAATGGATTTGCTTTTAAACTCTTTTGTTTCACTATGCTTAAGGATTCATTTATCTTCAAGCATCGATTCTAGGGTTTTTCTTGTTTATTATTTGTTGCAAAGCATGGTTGTTCATGTGATTCCTTTGATTTCAAGTTTTTGGTTGTAGGTATGCCGATTGGTTCTTGTTTTTATTTTTGCCTATGTCACTCATTTAGGGTTTGATTGCATGTTTTAGCTTGGTTTCCTTATATGTCTTTTGTAGATTCATGGCTAAGGCCCCACAACTTCTATCACTAAATGTTTTTCTTGGATGTTTAAGTACAAAACCTAATAGGATTGCAGAAATGGCAGAATGCTCACATCTAGCCAAAACCCCCTTGTTACTATGACACCAACTTCATGTGATTGTTTTGATTTCATATATTTGTTCAGTTATTTTTATTTTCTCTTTGGTTGTAGGTATGGCAGTTGGTTTCTGTTTTGTTTTCTACATGTGTCACTCGTTTATGGTTTGATTGTATAAACTTTGATTGTCTTTTAAACATTGGTAAAGAGTATGATTTAGAACATTTTCTATTTCAAAACAAATAAGGGTCAAAGTACTTATTCAAGAAATGTGACACAAAAGCATTGTTCTAAGTCTTGTAATTATAGAAAGTTGAGCTTGAAAAAAAACCTAGATGTATTTGCAAGTTTAGAATGCAATCTATTTTATTATTTTAATGATGGCATGTCAAATTAAAACTTGAAAGACATTTCTTTATGTTTTAGATGTTATAGGCTTAAATTTAGAAGGCCATTTTGTTTTCGACGTAAATTTAACTCAAAATTTGTCCACAAATATACAATATCAATGCAGAAGAAAACCTGTACTAAAGATAAATTCCAATGCAAAGGTGGATCTAAGTTTCAAAAATATCAAGATTGAAAGTGCAAATTAGGTCTATCAAAGGAAAATATGTTCTTGATTTGCAACTGCTCAAACCATATATTTTTAATTATCTTAAGCCTTTTCTCAATTATTAAATATGTTGATTCTTGTGCTTCCTCTAAAATTTTATAGGTAGACTAAAGCCAGTAAGGGTCTTATTATTATATTATTCACCCCCCTCTTTATTATTCATGGGCCCCTACTATTATAAGGGGAACTGGGCCAATCGAAACTTTTCTTGCCTTGGAGAAAGAAGTCAAATGCTCTGTTCACTCGAGGGTCTCCTCTTTCTCACTCCACAGAGAACTCCTTCCGGAAACAAATCTTTCTTGAATCATATTGTAATTTTCTCTTTGTTGAATAATAGAAAAGAAGTGGACAGTTGTTTCTTTGGTGGATATAGCCCACATTAGGTGAACTGCATTAAATCTCTATAAATATTGTGTTTTGTTATTTTCTTTCTCTTATTCTACATTATATTTTTAATATTATTTATTCTTCAATTTGCCTTAAAAACCTAACACATATTGTAAGGGATTTATCTTTATTGCAAGAGAATTAGGTTCTTATACTTTCTTCATGAACTTTTTAGTCTTTTGTATACTCAATATATGTTGGGCTAGAAGTATTTAAGAATACCTTTGCAAAATTATTGTTGTGTCATAAAGAGACAAATTATCCTAGGTCAACCCCAAAAATGTATATAGAGATGTGAAGATAATAGGCAAGAGTTCTAGAATGAGTTCATATAATTTACTCATTTTAAGCACCAAATGAAAATGTGTTGTTATAAATTGCTCCTTTAAAAATCCATATGGCATGTTAGAATGTATGTAATGAATGTCTTTCAATACTAGCTCATAACATCAAACATTTTGTCAAACATGTACTAAGCGGATTCAAAATGGGAAAAGGGGGTCTAGCTTGCTAAAGTTTAAATTTTATTCACAAAAAGCAAGAGGAAAACTTTCCAAACATGTGAATACCTTAAAGTGGGAATATGGTCAACTCTAGTTGGATAATGGTTTTAAATGGAGGCAATTTCATAGAAAAATGAGATAAATATGTAGATAGGGGAAATATACAGGTATGTGTGCATATAAGGATAAGGTAGGAGTAATAAGCTATCCCTATTTGTACCAAATTTGTTGTCTTGTACTCTAAGGTATTTTATCAAATAGTTTGTGTGCATATAATATAAATGAGTTTTCTCGCAATGATATGTTTTCCTTTTCAATGTGCTCTAATGTATCAATTCAATAGATAATCTTAACTTCAATCAAACTTTACACAACAGAGGCAACCTTGCTCAAAATGGAATGGATTCATATTGCTACACTAAAATTCATTAACCAAACTATCCTCAAGAACACAAAACTATATGACTCAAACCATATCAGTCTTCTTTAATTTTATCCTTATGAATGTGCGTTTTGAAGTCATATACCAGAGACAAAAACTCCATAATCCAACTTTAAATTGAACAAGAAATAGTAGCTATGTTTAAAATTAATATATAGCAGAGATGAATCATTCAAAATCTAAACTAATTTAATAATGCAATAGTTTGAGATATACTTACAGAGCATTCACTACATATTGAATGGTTTTTAATCACTGTTACAACTATTAGAAGTAATTGAGAATTCTAAAAGCTATACTCTCTATGGTGCAAAGCTCATACAACAAACATGTATCTTGCAATTATACATTGATCTTTATTGGGTGTTTTGTTTTCTCATTGTGAACAATAGAAGATATGTAACTGTATCATCCTAAAAAGTAAGCACCCTTATTAGGTGCTCATTTTTAGCCCCATTTTAGTATGTATGGGTTCCCACATTGATTTCACATTCTTCTAGCACTTATTGGACCTTCAAGTTAATATTATTTGCTCAAAAATTGAGTTTGGCTCTTTCTTCTGGGCGTGATTGAAAGATTTGAGAATACAAATCTACGCAACCCACAAATATCTACAAATTGGAATAACCTATTACAAGAGAAGAATGGAGACAAACTGCAATAGCTCTCAAAAGTAAAATTACATTAGAGAAATTAAAAAGAGCAATTACAAGATTCATCCTTAAATAGGAGAATGAGAAACCATAAGTGAATCTTTAGAGAGGAATAAAATGTAAAAGAACCTATTACTCTAACACCCCCCTTAAGATGAGCTTAGGGAAAAGCTGCAAACTAAAAGCTAAAGAAGCTAAAGAAAAACAAGCTGAAAATCAAATGTGGGTCCCGACAACAAAGCTTGATCACGTACCCAATCACAACCAAATCTCTGTAAAGTGGAGAAATAGAGAAAACCTCATGGGAAAAACTCTACTCAAAAAAGAGATGAACAACATGTTAAAAATAAACATGAAGGAAAGAAGGCCTCACTGAGACCCCCCAATGACAACTTCCTTCACCCCAAGCATTGAATGCAACTGAAGGTAGCACAGCGAGGAAAAAGATTTAGTGAAGATGTCAGTAACTTGCTCAGCTGTAGGAATATACTCCAAGATGAGAACACCATCTTGGATCAATTGTCAAATGAAGTGCATGTGGATCTCAATATGTTTGGTTCACTGATGCTCTGAAGGGTTGTGAGAAATGTAAATAGCACCCTGATTGTCACACCATAGAATAATGGGAATGTCTGGAGGAAACCCACACTCTGTCATCATTTGTCAAAGTCATAAAGCCTCTTGACTCGCTAGCACAACTGCTCAGTACTCTGCCTCTGTAGATGATAATGCATGAGCAATTTGCTTCTTGCAAGACCATGTGATAGGACCAGAGCTAAGACAAAAACCAAAGCCAGAAGTGGACTTTCGATCAGTGGTGTCACCAGCCCAATGAGAGTCAGTGAAGCCGAAAATGTGAGGAGCTACTGATGTGTAGGTAATATCATACAAAGTAGTGCTCTGAATGTAACTCAAGATATGGTTGGTAGCTTGCCAATGATTCTCACGCAAATCTTGCGAGAATCTAAAGACAAGGCCAACCACAAAGGAAAGATCTGGACATGTGTGTGTGTGTGTGTGTGTCAAGTACAACAAACTACCCACCAACTATCTATATAAAGTAGAGTCTACTGAAGAAGTAGGACATGATGGTGACAAATTAACACCTGACTGAAAAGGTGTAGGGGCAGGCTTGCAATCAAGCATGCCAAATCATTGGAGCATATCAAGAGAATACTTCTACTAGAGTATAGAGATCCCATTTGAAGACTGAATAACCTGTAGGCCCAAAAAATAGTGCAGAAGACCAAGATTTGTCATCTCAAATCGTTCCATCAATGCTCTCTGAACACTCTTAATCATAGAGGATGAGCTACCTATGAGAAGAAGATCATCAACATATAGCACAAGAATCAAAAGATCATCCTTATGACATTGAATATACACTATAGGATCAGAATGATAGCGAGTGAAATGTGAAGAAAGAAGAGAATAGTCCATCTTCTCATAGAAAGCCCTAGGGGCTTGTTTGAGACCATATAACGACCGTTGAAGTCTGCAAACCAAAGAGGAATCATGCACAAAACCTGGAGGTTGCTCCATATAGATCTCCTCTTGTAGGTCTCCATGCAAGAAAGCACTCTTCACATCCATCTGAAATATTGTCCATCCCTGTGAAGCTGCAAGAGATAGTACAAGGCAAATAGAGTTCATCTTAGCAACAAGAGAAAAGGTCTTAGAGTAATCAATACCCTCCACCTATGAAAACCCCTTCACAACAAGACATGTCTTGTACTTATCAATTGAACCATCTACAACATATTTGGTATGATACACCCACTTGCATCGAACCAATTTTCTCCCTTTCAGAAGAGAACATAAATCCCAAGTATGATTCTTCATCAAAGAAGAATGCTCCTCATCCATGGCCCTATCCCACTCTAAGTGTCATGTCGCCTATGAAAAATGCTGAGGGTCAGTAGAAATGGTCTAACTCAAAAGACTAGAACCTAATGTCTATGCACGAGTGTGATGTGTTTTTTAAGGATCACCTACCAAAGGTCCTGTTGCATAAACAGTATCACGAGCCCACTTGGGCACTCATGGAACATTTGGTGGTGGTGGGGAAGGTGGATCTCCATCTGAATCATCCTCAGAGGATATGGAATCCTGCAGAGGGAAAGATGAAGTACTAGGCAGTAAGGTAGAAGCTGAAGATGGAGGATCCATTTGAGGATAGCGCTCATCAAACTGAACATCTCACTGAAACAAGACCTCTTTGGAATCAGGATCAAAAAACCTATATGCCTTCACATCCTCACAATAGCCAAAAAATATGAGTGGTCGACTCTTCCTCTCCATGGCTTTCCTCTAAGCATATGGAATAAATTCCCAAGCCTCACTACCAAAAACTTTGAATGAAGAAACATCAAGATTGACACGAGTCCAAGCCTCCTCAGGAGTCATATGTCGTAATGTCTTGTGAGGCATCCAATTCTGAATATAGGTGGCACAATTGATAGCCTCGGCCCAAAAAGAAGCACTCATAGCTCGAGACTGTAACATACAATTGGCCATCTCCCATAATGTCATGTTCTTTCTCTTAGCAATCCCATTCTATTGTGGAGTATGTGGAACTGTGAACTGATGTTGTAAACCATGCTCAGTGCAAAAATCTCTAAAAGACTGATTCACATATTCCCCCCATTATTAGTGCATATACGCCTGACAGAAAGACTAGATTGTTTCTCCATAAATATCTTAAAGATTCAAAAGGAATCAAAGACATCAAACATGTAATTCAAGAAGTACACCCATGTGTGTTTGGAGAAATCATCTATGAAGGTGATGTAGTCAAGGATGGTGGATCCAATTAAGGACAGTCCAAACCTTGTAGCTTCAGAACAACACAACGAAATACTCAACAACACAACAATAAAGCAATTGTTTAACTCTGATTTTCATTAACATGCTCGACTGTAAGGCCTTTCGGGTTAGGGCTAATTACAATCAGAAACAATTCTGCAAGATCTAAATAGATCCAATACAATCTCAGCTAGTTCAGCTCTGAAGATAATCAAAAGCTGATGGAAACCCTAAGGTAGATATAAACTTGAGCTCGCAAGCCTCCAAGCAATCTCCTTGTCTCCAAGTGTGCAAACCACTAGCTCTACAATTACAAACTATCAGATAACAATTTGATCTGCAAGATCATGCAAGATCTTTTCCACAACTTCACCAACTCTAGATTTCAGAACCTCAGATCTGATTCGCTAAGTCTTCCAAGTCATGAAATTCTACCATCTCCTCCCTCCTCAAAAACTACCCCAAACATCCTATAAATACTAGTCATCAACCACAAGTCGGCTGGATGATTTACCATTAACTCCCTCCAACAAATATTAAATTCAATACAAGTCAGCATCAAAATAGCCTTACAAACATTTAATCTAACATGTCAGCCTATAACAATAGCTACCAACAATAAATGCACCAAGTCAGCCCAACAAATCACACATAACTCCAGTCGGTAAACCAGAACTACCAAGCAACAGTGAAATAACTGAGCATGCTAGGCATTGTCGAGCACTAGTGTCAACCGAGCACCATAGGCATCACCAAGTAACACTTTCATCGAGCACCAGAGGTTACCAAGTTCCTTCAGTGACCAAGCTTCCTTTAATGATCGAGACCGTCGATCAAGGCTGAAATCGAGTAACACCGACCAAACATCCACCCCCCATGCAGATTCACTGAGTACCCTAGAATGCCCCTGCATCAGACACCCCAGGTTTGAAAAGATGTTCATATGTGAGAAGAACATCTTCTGAGATTTGGCACATAAACCCCAAACTGGTTCTTCATATACAAGTCCTCCACCTTTTCATCTTGCATACTCTTCCACTTCAGCTTTCTCTATCTCTTCAAGTCTTTTTTTGACAACACACAGGTCGGTTCTCCATACTGATCATTCATTTTCTCTAGATCCACAACCTCAACCCGGCTACCAATACTCAGGCTTCTCCTACCGAGTGTTGTATCCAGCAAATGCATTAGGGAAAACTTCTTGTCATCCTTCTCAACAGTAAACAAATTTCTTACACAGTCATACATAGCTCTGCAATCATATTTCCAAGGTCTATCGAGCAATATATCACAACTATTCATCTTCACAATGTCACATAACACAAGATCCTTAAACTGGCCAATCTGAACATCAATAAAGCATTGTTCTCTTACTTCTAGAGCATGAACATCTTGTAACTAGCCAATCCTATAAGGACAAGGATGTTTCATTCTATTCAACCCAAGTTTCTGAACCATGTCCTCAACAACAAGGTTATCAGTACTACCACTATCAACAATAACATCACAGAGTTTACCTCCAGACTTGCATCAGGTCCTAAACAAGTTACTCCTCTGACAAGGTTCCTCCTTTGTACCGAGCAATGTTCATTGAAGTAGCAAGTTCTTAGATTCGGGTTCATTCTCATTCACCACAACAGTAGCTTCTTCTGTATACACTTAAAAGAACGGTGTCCTTCCTCTCCATAGTTATAGCAAGTACCCTTAAAGATAAATCTACATGTCTTCTTCTTCGATTCCACAGGTTTTTGTTCATCTTCTGCATTAGTCAGTTTATCACTCACCGAGTGATCAATCTTTTCCTTCCCTTAGGGATTACTATGTTGTTTCCTCTTCAACTTATCTTCTACCTTTAGAGCATACTGATAAGCATCTTCAATAGAATCAATCTTCAGCATACCAAGCTCATCCTGAATATTGAATCTCAGACCATTCACATACTGAGCTACCTTTTCCTTACTAAGCTCTAAGTGTCCAGACCGAATAGTAAGTTTGTAGAACTCCTCAGTATAATCTTCCACAAATAGATCCTTCTATTTCAGATTCTGCAACTTCTTAAACAAGTCAAGTTCATAATTAGAAGGTATGAACTTAGCTTTCAACTTAGACCATCAACCTCCACCGATTGATCTTTGTTTCACCTTCATCTTCTCTATCTCTTTGTAGTTCCTTCCACCAAAGAGTAGCATGTCCTTTCAACTTTGTCTGTGCTAATCTCACCCGAAGAGGATCTTCAATTTCTTCCAGCTCAAAGAAATCTTCAAGTTCACCAATCCAATCAATCAAGTTCTCGGGTTTCAAAGTACCAGAGAAAGTAGACACTTCCATTCGGTAACTACTACTTAACCAAGCTCCAGATCTAGGTAACCGAGCAGTTTTGTCTTCACCAAACCTATCCCTCCATTTATCACCACTAGATCCAACAGGTTCAAAGTCTTCAATAGCTTCCTCATAACCATCTTCAGTACTAACATTTTGAGGTATACTAGTAACATCTCTCACAATCTCAGCGACCATGTCATTCTTCATCAACTCCATCTCAAATCTAAAGTCTTATTTCACCTTTTCTGTGATCTGGGATTCAACAGTATCACAAAGATCAGAAATAACTCTAGGGTCCAATATCCTCGGAGGCATCCTTAAAGATATGCAAAAACCCTTTGCAACAAACCCTCATTGACTACCTTGTGGCAATCTCCAAGTTGTGTACAAGTCAGACCTCAACCTGCCACCTTGAACAAACAACTAGGGCAAGATCCACAAGTTCAATGCCACAGATTTTCAATCTAGATCATACGATCTCTTCACCAACAAGATCAACTTTACAAGATCGGGCTTTCTAGGTCAACCTTTTCTCCACAACATCAACTCTCAGCTCTAATACCACCTGATGCAGTCAAGGATGGTGGATCCAATTAAGGATAGTCCAAACCTTGTAGCTTCAGAACAACATAGCGGAATACTCAACAACACAACAACAAAGCAATTTTTTAACTCTGATTTTCATTAACATGCCCGGTTGTAAGGCCTTCCGAGTTAGGGCCAATTACAATCAGAAACAAATCTGCAAGATCCAAATAGATCCAATACAATCTCAGCTAGTTCAGCTCTGAAGACAATCAGAAGTTGATGGAAACCCTAAGGTAGATCTAAACTTGAGCTTGCAAGCCTCCAAGCAATCTCTTTGTCTCCAAGTGTGCAAACCACTAGCTCTGCAATTACAAACTATTAGATAACAATCTGATCTGCAAGATCATGCAAGATCTTTTCCACATCTTCACCAACTCTAGCTTTCAAAACCTCAGATTTGATTCGCTAAGTCTTCCAAGTCATGAAATTCTACCATCTCCTCCCTCCTCAACAACTACCCCAAGCATCCTATAAATACTAGTCATCAGCCACAAGTCAGCTGGATGAAACCATTAACTCCCCCAAATAAATATTAAATTCAATACAAGTCGGCATCAAAATAGCCTTACAAACATTTAATCTAACATGTCGGCTTGTAACAACAGCTACCAATAATAAATGCACCAAGTCGGCCAAAAAATCACACATAACTCTAGTCGGTAAACTAGAACTACCGAGCAATAGTGAAATAACTGATCATGCTAGGCATTGTCGAGCACTAGTGTTGACCGAGCACCACAGGCATCACTGAGTAACACTTTCACTAAGTGACAGAGGTTACCGAGTTCCTTCAGTGACCGAGCTTCCTTTAATGACCGAGGTCGTCGGTCAAGGCTACAACTGAGTAACACCGGTGATGTAGAGCCTTGGTATCATAGTGAAAATGGAGACTATCACTTGGCTTTGTTTGAAAGATTCAAACTTCCCTACCCTATTTTGTTAGGGTACTTCCCTCCAAGGCTCTACACAAATGTTCAAGATCTTTCAGCAATTCAACATCTTATATCCCCGTAACTCCTCACTATTTTTTTTATAGTTTTTTGACCCATCAGTGGAGATGTATTCTTGTACATCTTGTGCACCTTCATCCACCCCAGATTATTCTAGTTCATTGTCAAACCTCCAAGTCCTTGCTACATGTCAATTACTATTAATGACATCTTCTTCATCTCTCAGGTTTGCAACTCGGCCCTATATCACACAGCCTACAAGACTGTTCCCTGCCTCTAAGCCGATCACCAATCAACTTCAACACTATTGTGGTCTTTAATGTCTGGTTCTTCCAAATGATTCTTCAAGACAGTCACTTGTCTTGATTCACGATCTAGATAGAGTATCTCTCGGTGGTATAGGTTTTGACACCTATACAAACTCTCAAAATTTACAAATCTCCTCCACAACTAAGTGGCCTGGTGTTCGATCTGTTACAATAGATGCATCCTATGCCTGATACTCTACCAAACCAACAATGGTTTTATTGAGAGGTAAGTTATTCAAATCCAATTCCATGATTTTGGAATCTAACTCAAAGTTAAACAAAAGTTATGAGGTCTTTTAATTTGCAGCAAGCCAGTCACATTTCGAATGCCTGGCCATTCATTAACATAAACTCTCCAAAACTGCAGTCATCCTTCCTAAAACTAAATGGAGCTTAAAATACATTATTTATGCTATCCCTCACCGAATCTTAGTGATTTTAATAGATTCATGGGAAAGAAATCAATGTTTGAATGAAAAATCTGACAACTAGGGCACGCCCACGAGTTCCTTGTTACCACAACTCGTTCTCCCTCAATACTTAACCAATTGACCCCAAATCAAATGCAAATGAAAGATAGAAAGATTTAACAACCTTTCAACTGATTAAAATCTTGATGATGAAGGGTGCTCCCCTTAATACCACAAACACATAATAGAAATAGAGAAACAACAACAATAATATGCAAGAATAGAAAATTGGCTTCTTATTATCTCCATAAATGTGGAATTACAAACTTTCAGAATTACAATATGCAAAGCCACATGGGCATTCCCTTACAATATTCTGTAGGACAAAGCCTCGAATCAATACCCAGATCTACTACCCAGAACTGCCCTAGACAACACTACGGGCCTTCTTTATATAGGCAATTTCCACCGCCCGAGAAGGTTCCAGAAATTTAGCTCTAAGGGCCGACCAAACTTAGAATTATTTTATTTTACAATTTATTACATCAAAGTCGGCTCAAAATGAGTTTTGAAACCCAAACAGAAATTTTGAAGAAAAATTATTTTTCGCCATTTCAGGTGACCCAACTTCCGAAGACCATAAGTCATCGCCCATTGACTCGATTGGCTATTATAACCTCATTCTGGAAACGCCACGAAGTGCTCTGTAGGCTTGATCAGCGCAAAGCGCTGGTCACCCAATTTTTTGACCTCATCCGGGGCCTCTAAAGCCTTCAAAACTGAGTTCAAAGTTTCTGTACCCTGCTGCCAATATCGAAAATCTTCAATATCTTCAAAACTACACTTGATCTAGCCATGAAACTTTGTTGGCAGGCTGATATGACTGAGATGAACCTCCATATGTAAAATCAGACATTCCGAGATTGTAAGACCAACTTACTAAAAATAGCAAGTTTCCATAAATAGCAACTTTGCATAAGATAGCCCTTATTGAATACAAAAATAGAACTATTTTTAGGTGATGCAAGATTGCTCTTACACCCAGGATGCTCCTGCATCGCTTGATTTAGATCATTACGGGTCTGTATGAATACAAAAACTAATCATTTTTAATGGAAAAATGCAATGTTCTTTAAAATTTTGAAATCCTTTTCTACAAAAGTTCTCAACAACCACCCAAATGCCCAATTATTGATCTTTTAGTATCCAAACATAGTTGTTTCAATTGATTTGTGCCAGTTTTGAACGTTGGATACTAGATTTTGAACTATTTCCAACAATACCGAGAGTTGCAAATTTTTTTTGTGTTGTAGACAACTTTCGGTCTTAAAGAACAAAATTGTTTTCAAAAGATTTCTAAGGTTCTAACAAAGGTTGCATTACTCTAAGAGTACTAAATCAACCTGGACTACTCTATCTAGTGTCCTAACAACCTTAGTGAATCATAGGATTTATTATCATCCTAAGTCACTAGGTTGCACATCTTAGGACTTATTACAAAATTGGGATCTCTTGATAGGTTCAACAAGATCTTCTTGCCATTGTCTCTATTTTCATCGAGATCTCCCGCACCATACTCCCGGGGTGGACTGATCTCAAGTCCCTTTGAGATAAGTTCTGCTAAAGAAATGCCATACTTCTTAATCTCTGTTTCATCCATCCAAACTCCCTCTTCTTCTGGTTGTCCAGTCCACTTCATAAGATATTGTGTATACACATGATTTATGGTCTTCCGAATGACCTTAGAGTCAAGGATCCTGTCAAGTGTTTTGGGTGCATGAGGAGGTAGATCAGTGAGGTCTTGCTACAACTCCTCAATGAGAACTTATGTACCTGCATCATGATGACCTTTATATGGGGTTAGATCAGAAATATTAAAAATTGGAGATATACCTAGAGTGGGAGGTAGTGCTATCTCATAAGCATTCATGCCATGCTTCTTCAAGACTGCACAAGTGCTGACTTTCTTCATGAGAACCTTTGTATGTTTTCCCTTTGGCAACCTCTCCTTCCTCATATATGCCCAAACCAAGTCACCAACCTGAAATTGTACATCTCTCCTCCTCTTATCTGCCTTTTCTTTATACTTTTTTGAACTCTTTTGTAGAGCTATCCGTACTTGATCATGGATGTCCTTCATGTTGTCAGCAAACTGCTCTCTATGAGCACTCACCTATCCATCTTTTGGAAGGTCCCTTAACTCCAGTATGCCCCTTGGATTCTACCCATAGACAATCTGAAAAGGACTCCTCCCTGTACTTCTATTCACAGAGTCATTAAAGGCAAATTCATCTTGTGGAAGGATGGTGTCCCACTTTTCTCCATACTATTTTGTTAAACATCTCAATAGGTTTCCCAAGGATCTATTTACAACTTCAGTTTGCCCATTCGTTTGAGGATGATAGGCTGACCTAAAGTTCAAGTTCGTTCCCAGCCTTTTCCATAAGGTTCTCCAAAAATGTCCAACGAACTTCACATCCCTATCAGATACAATGGTTTGAGGAAGCCCATGTATCCTCACTATTTCTTTGAAAAATAGATTTGCCACATAGGTTGCATCACTTGTACTCTTACATGGCATGAAATGGGCCATCTTGTTGAACCTATCTACCACAAAAAAGATGCTATCAAAACCTTTATGAGTCCTAGGCAGTCCCATCACAAAATCCATACTACAACTCTCCCATGGCCTTGTAGGTATGGGTAATGGTTGATACAAACCAGCATTAGTGGAAGTGCCCTTGGCCTTCTAACAAAGGGTGCACTGTTCAAAAAATTTCCTTACATCCCCTTGCATCTTAGGCCAAAAGTAATATCTTCTCACCTGTTCAAGAGTTTTATCCAGCCTAAAGTGTCAACACATACTCCCACAATGCTTCTCTTTCACTATGTTATCCCTCATAGAACACCTAGGAATGCATAGTTGATGTCCTTTAAAGAACAAACCATCTTGGATCAAGTAATTAGAATATTCAACATGATATGCCTTAGAAAAATTAGAACAAACCTTATAAATTTCATGAAAATCCTCATCATTTTCATACATACCTTTCAAGGAATCAATACCTACACTTTGCAATTTTACTTCTTGGGTTGTCATGGCCCTCTTGCTCAATGCATCAGCCACCTTGTTAGCAACTCCTTTCTTGTGTTTAATAGAAAACATGTATGCTTGGATTGATTCAACCCACTTCATGTGTTTGTGACTCAACTTATCCTGGCTATTCAAGAAACTGAGTGTTTGATTATCCGTAAAAATAATAAACTCTTTTGGAAGGAGGTAGTGCCTCCATTTCTTCAAGGATTACACCAAAGCATACATCTCAAGATCATAAGAGGAATACTTCCTCTTAGCCTCATTCAGCTTTTCACTAAAAAATGCAATGGGTCTCCCCTCTTGGCTTAGAAGAGCCCCTATGGCCACATTAGAAGCATCACATTCAATCACAAAGACCTTTTGAAAATCTGGAAAATCCAGTACAGGCTGCTTTGCCACCTTTTGTTTCAGACTTTGAAAAGCCTCCTCAACCTTCTTGGTCCACATAAAATTGCATTTCTTCCCCACTTTGATTGTCTCCAAAATTGGTGCACAAATCTGGCTGAATCCCCTTATGAACTTCCTGTAGAAAGAAGCCAAACCGTGGAAAATTCTAACTTCTATCATGGTCCTTGGAGAGGGCCAATTCAAGATGCTTTCCACCTTTTTAGGATCCATCTTTATGCTTCCACTTGAAACCACAAAACCAAGATATACCAATTCCTCTTGCATGAAAACACACTTATCCAAGTTTATCAGAAGCTTTTCTTCTTGCAATCTTTTAAGGACCAAATTTAGATGTTTCAAATGCTCATCCTTAGTCCTACTGAAAATAAGGATATCATCTAAATACACAATTACAAACTTTCCAAGAAATATTTTTAACAGCTCATTCATGAGCCTTGTGAATGTGCTAGAAGCGTTGGATAACCCAAAAGGTATTACCCTCCATTCGTATAGCTCTTCATTAGTTTTAAATGATGTCTTCCATTCATCTTTAGCCCTTATTCTGATTTGGTGGTACCCTCTCTTCAAATCCACCTTTTAATAGTACCTTGCACCCCATAGATGGTCCAATAGGTCTTCAATTCAAGGCCTAGGGAACCTATACCTAATAGTGATCCTATTAATGGCTCTTGAATCCATACACAACCTCCAAGTCCCTTCCTTCTTAGGTGCTAATAGGGCAGGGACAGCGCATGGGCTCAAACTTTTGGTAATCAAACCCTTCTCCAAAAGTTCTTGGATTTTCTTGGACATCTCTTCATTTTGCTGGGGTGTGAGTCTATAGGCTGCCTTGTTTGGAAGTGTGGCTCCGAGAATTAGATCAATGTTATGGCTAATCTCTTAGATAGGGGATAAGGTGTTTGACAATTCCTTGGTTACTATTTCCTTATATCTTTCTAGTAAATCTACTACCTCCTTAGGACCTACTCTCCTAGATTCCTCTTTCACCTTCAATACCTTCCCCTCTTTTGGTTTTGGTACTACTACCAATGCAAAATAAGGAGTGTCTTTCTCCTTCAACACCTTAAAAAATTCCTTTTCTCCTAGAAACAAAAACTTGGAATCTTTTTGTTCTTCACCATTGTCAGGCAGGGGTAGTAAAGTTACCTTCTTACCCTAGTGTCTTATGGAGTATGTGTTCTTCCTTCCATCATGGTGTGCCTCCAAGTCATATTTCCATGGCCTCCCCAAGAGTAAGTGGCATGCATCCATCAATACTATGTCACAAAGCACTTTGTCTTTGTACTTCCCAATCTAAAACTCAATCCATGTTTGTTCTTCAATGACTATATGCTTCCCTTTTGTGAGCCATGACACCTTGTAGGGTGTGGGATGTGCAATCCTTTCTAGTTTCAGCTTCTCAACTACTTCGAGAGACACCAAATTGTCAGTAGAATCGGAATCAATAACCACTCTACATATTTTTCCTCCCACTTTACATGTAGTTCTGAAAAGTGTCTTCCTTTGGGGTGGTTCCGGTGTACTAGGTGCCTTAATCAATGTCCTTCTCATCATGAGTGACTCTCCTTGTTCTGGTGCTGTAAAGGATTCATGTGAGTGTATGTTGTGTGTGTCTTCATCCCTCACTAAATTGGCTCTCCTTTCACCATTTTGTTTCCCTTTTTAGGACACTTTGATGCCAAGTGTCCGAGTTGATGACACCTAAAGCATTTGATGACATCCAGGCCTCTTCCCCCAAATCTTCCTCTAGAGTTTGATCTTCTTCCCCTAAAGGATCCCCTAGAGCTGCTTTCTCCTTGATTATGTTCATGGATGGATTCTCCATAATCCTTGGGACCTTGTCCTCTCCCTTAAGAGTTTCCTTTTCCCTGGTTTCCAAAGTCTCACTATCCTCTTCCTCTACCACCTTGCAATTGCTTCCTCTTGAGTTTTTCCTGAATCTTCAATGCCAACTGATAGCATTTCTGCACTGTGGTAGGGCTACTCAAGCTAAGTTCATCCTGAATTGTAACTCTTAATCCTTGCATGTACCTTGCAAGCTTTTCACTCTCCGGCTCTATTGTCTTGGATTTCATAACCAGCCTCTAGAACTCCTCGATGTAACTTGAGACATCTAGTTCTTTCTGCCTCAAACTCATTCTCTTCTTATGAAGTTGAACTTCATAATCTTCCGGGACATATGCCTCTCTCAGCAAGGCTGCCATCCTCTTCCAAGTAGTTATCTTCCTTTTGCCATTCTTCACCCTTTCATCTTGAGTGAAATTCCACCATGTGAGTGCAGGTCCTTTCAACTTTGACTTGGTGATCTTTACCCTCTGATTCTCGGGTATGTCTTCTTAGTCAAAGAAACTTGTGAGAGCATCAACCCAATCCATTACTGCTTCTGGATCCATATTTGCATTATACATGGGCAGATATAGTTTGGTGTCCAATGTCCTTCTCTCCATGGACTTCAAGGTTTTCAAGAGTAGTCTCTGATCTACAAGAACCTCTTCCTCATCCTGCTCAAGGGGCTCTTCTTCATTCCTTTCTCCCTCAGAGTCTCCACCACTCTTCCTATCAACCTTCCCTTTGAGTCTCTCTATTTCTCTCCTCAAATCTCTATTTTGGGCCATCTGCTCCTTCACAATCTTTGCCAATTTCACATTTGTGATCCTTGTTGGGATCTCTGCATCTTCCTCATCTGCAGCCATGGTTTCCAATCCTTCTCCTAAGGATCTTTCTTGCTCTGATACCAATTGATGCAGAGCCTTGGTATCATAGTGAAAATGGAGACTGTCACTTGGCTTTGTTTGAAAGATTCAAACTTCCCTACCCTATTTTGTTAGGGTACTTCCCTCCAAGGCTCTACACAAATGTTCAAGATCTTTCAACAATTCAACATGTTATATCCCCATAAATCCTCACTATTTTTTATATAGTTTGTTGACCCATCAGTGGAGATGTATTCCTGTACATCTTGTGCACCTTGATCCACCCCAGATTATTCCAGTTCATTGTCAAACCTCCAGGTCCTTGCTACATGTCAATTACTATTAATGACATCTTCTTCATCTCTTAGGTTTTGCGACTTGACCCTATATCATATAGCCTACAAGACTGTTCCCTGCCTCTAAGCTGATCACCAATCAACTTTAGCACTATTGTGGTCTTTAATGTCTAGTTCTTCCAAATGATTCTTCAAGACAGTCGCTTGTCTTGATTCGCAATCTGGATAGAGTATCTCTTGGTGGTATAGGTTTTCACACCTATACAAACTCTCAAAATTTACAAATCTCCTCCACAACTAAGTGGCCTGGTGTTTGATCTGTTACAGCAAATGCATCCTATGCCTGATATTCTACCAAACCAACAATGGTTTTATTGAGAGGTAAGTTATTCAAATCCAAATCCATGATTTTGGAATCTAACTCGAAGTTAAACAAAAGTTACGGGGTCTTTTAATTTGCAACAAGCCAGTCACATTTCGGATGCCTGGCAATTCATTAACATAAACTCTCCAAAATTGTAGTCATCCTTCCTAAAACTAAATGGAGCTTAAAATACATTATTTATGCTATCCCTCACTGAATCTCAGTGATTTTAATTAGTTCATGTGAAAGAAATCAGTGTTTGAATGAAAAATCTGACAACTAGGGCACGCTCGCGGGTTCCCTGTTACCACAACTCATTCTCCCTCAATACTTAACCAATTGACCCCAAATTAGATGCAAATGAAAGATAGAAAGATTTAACAACCTTCAACCAATTAAAATCTTGATTTAGATCATTATGGGTCTGCATGAATACAAAAACCAGTCATTTTTAATGGAAAAATGCAGTGTTATTTAAAATTTTGAAATCCTTTTCTACAAAAGTTCTCAACAACCACCCAAATGCCCGATTGTTGATCTTTTAGTATCCAAACAAAGTTGTTCCAACCGATTTGTGCCAGTTGTGAATGTTGGATACTAGATTTTGAATTGTTTCCAACAATACTGAGAGTTGCAAATTTTTTTTTGTGTTGTAGACAACTTTCGGTCTTAAAGAACAAAATTGGTTTCAAAAGATTTCTAAGGTTCTAACAAAGGTTGCATTACTCTAAGAGTACTAAATCAACCTAGACTACTCTATCTAGTGTCCTAACAACCTTAGTGAATCATAGGATTTATTATCATCCTAGGTCACTAGGTTGCACATCTTAGGACTTATTACAAAATTGGGATCTCTTGATCCCCTTTGGTCATTGACCAATCACAACTTCCTAGGAGCATCCTTGGAGATCTTCTTGCCATTGTCTCTATTTTCATTGAGAGCTCCCGCACCAACCAGCCAAACATCCACCCCCATGCAGATTCACCGAGTAGCCTAGAATGCCCCTGCATTAGAAGGTGAGTACATATCGGGCACCAGAAAAAGATGGAGTGGGAAATGACATAAGATTACTGTGTATCAACTCCAAAGGTGCAATAGCATGTGAGGCTCTACCTATCAGAAAATAATCTTTGTGATGTTTTCCAAGGGCACAATCGCGACAAACACCATCAATACAAGAAATTTGAGGTAGCCCAATCACTAACTCCTATGTACTCATTTGTTGTAGATATCAATAGTTGACATGGCCAAAATGCTCATGCCAAAGCTTTCTCACTATGTCTGCATGAGCAACAAGAGAAACACCTGTAGAATTGGAGCTCTCAAAGAAATCAAACTTGTATAAGTAAGACTTTGAATCAACACTCCTAGTCGCAACAACCAAATCAGGATCATGGAGGTCTCAAATAACCACATCATGTAGTGAGAACTCAACTATTTTACTAGATCCAAAATGACATATTTGATAAATAGACAAGAGGTTCATAGAGATGGTTGGAACCAAAAGAACATCCTATAGAGAACCACCATCTAATGAAACAGTTCCAAAACCTGTAACTGAAAGTTGTGTTGAATCACCAACTACAATCTGTGTACTAGCACTCTGAGCAAGTGAGGTAATCAATCTAGATGAGTGTGACATATAGTGCAAAGCACCTGAATCAATGATCCAAAGAGAATCTATAGCCTATATAGCTCATGTAGAAAGAGCATGACCTTTGCTAGTGGAAGAGGAAGGAAGATGAGGAGAGGTGATATTATGCTATTGCATAGATGCCTCTAAAGCCTCTAGTCATGTCCAACACTTGGAAACTGGATGTCCTTCCTTGCAACAAAAGTTATAAGATTCTTATGATTTTTTATTTGTCTTGAAGGAAGACTCACCATACTTTGAAGAATTTCCCTATTTGAAACTGGGATTTATTTTGGAATCTGATTTCTAAGATGGCTTGGAGGGACTCTCAATACCAGTTGAATCTTTCTTGGGCTTCAATTTTGGCCTCTTGCTATTCATAGGTGGCTAAGAAACCAATGCTTGGTTCTTTGATCTTGAGAGATAATCCAATTGTTTAAGCTTAGATTTGTCTCAAGTCAAATGATCACAGAATACCTCAAAAGAGGGCATAAAAAATTTGGGTCCCAAAGCATCCATGGTGGAATGGAAAATAGAAGAGAAAATCTAAAATTTTCCTCAAACCTTAGAAACAATTAGGTAAATACATTTTTTATCAGTCTTGATCTTGCCACAACCCTATAAAATAGATCTTATGAATTTGAATTTCATCAAGTAATCCTCAATAGAAGGAAAGGAATCAGGTACCATGGAGGTTAATTCTGCATCAATCTAAAGTACCCTGAACTCATTAACTGTGCCAAACAGAGTCTGAAACCATTTCCACATAGCTCTAGGAGTAAGACAATCATCAAGATGGAACAGAAGGTTGTCTAAAACACGTAGAGACAATAAACCCATAGCCTCATCCATTTTGTTATTGTGCTGCATAATCTCATAGGGGTGAGTGAGATTAGGTTGTTCCTCATCTATACAGGACCATAATCCACATGATCTGAGAAGCCTCATCGTGTGAGTTTTCCAGATGTGATAATTGTGTGAAGTGAGAAGCTCAACTAAAGCTGAATCTGCCATGCTGATAATTGATCTGATCACCTGTTTGTTTTTTATTATTATGGGTTTTCTTTTAGAACTAGACAAAAGATGTAAAAGGTTTTGTGTTTTTGGTGATTTGGTTTTCTAAAATAAATGACAGAAAGCAAGAGAAATAACACCCCCCACAAATAGAGAACCCAAACCCTAGTACAATTTGAATGCGAGAAAGAAAGAAAGAATTTTTTCAGACAAATTTATCTATACCTAAGAAATTTTATGAAAATAAATGTCAAATCTGAAAAGATCTCTCAAATAGCTTTTTGACAATATTTCATTTTCAAAAAACGGAGCCCAAATGCAAAAGTTATGGCTCCCGGAGTGCACAGAGGTACCACAACCTTTGATAGAATCAATCAGTAGAAAAATGACAAAATAACAATTGCAAACCTTCAAATATGAATGAAGCTCTGAATGATCTTTTTGACAATATCTTGTTTGAAGAAAACAAAGCTTGGATGCAAGAGTTATTGATCTCGAAGCGCAAGAGGTTTGAAACCCAAGAGAACATAGAAACCTTTGTCTTTGACAAAACAAAATGTAGAAAAATGGTGAAATCAAGAAACCACACTAGAAAATTTGGATCAAGCTCAGAATGAGCTTTCCATTGGTATATTGTATACCCAATTTTGATCTCGAACGCCCAATTTATGGGCAAAAAATAACTACCTGTCAAAAATTATGCAAGGAAGGCATGCAACAAACTTCAAACTTTGAGATGACATCAACTGACATCAGCAGACGCAGGTAGCCATAGGTCAAACCAGGGGTCAAACCATGTGGCACCAATAGATTGACCGCACGGTGACATCGATAGATTGACCACGCGGTGAGATCGAGCGGTGATCACCGCTGCGGTGATCGCACTATGCAAGCTACTGTAGTTGGTGGGGCCATGCTTAGCGATGACCGCTGGGTGGCAGTAATTTTTTTGGGAAGGGTGTCAGATTGTACGGCCTGAAGGCTAAAACAAATTTGCCTCAGAGGACATTGTTGGCCAAATTCAACATGCTTTATATGGAAATGGTGGTTTTTGGGTGCTACAAGCTCAATGACGAGGTCTGTTTGGGCCCAAAGTGCACAAAAAAACCAGTGACCACCTCAGGATCTGTGTCAGGGCCGATTGCAATTTTGTTTGCCACAAATTCCAACTTTGTCCAAATTGGAAAAAAATTATATCGATCTAGGGGTTCTTGGATGCTCTGAATGCAACTGTGAGGTCTGTTTGAATCCAAGATGACTAGAAAGAGAGGTCCCCCCAGATTCAACAAAAAAACCCTAAAGCTCCATAAAAATTCAATACATCAAGAACAAGCAACAACAGATCTGAGCTCTGATACCATAAAATATTTGACAATATAAATCTACACAACCCATGAATATCTACAAACTAGAATAACCTGTTACAAGAGAAGAATGGAGACAAAGTGTGATGCAGGAGCATCTCGAGTCCTTGGCAATCCTGTCACCAAAAACAAGTTTGATTTTTCTTGTGTTGCTCAGTTCCTGCTTTGACCGAGTTGGCTCGGTAGTTGCTCGATTCCTTCATTAATCGAGTTGGTCGGTTAATTCCTTGGCGCTCGATTGTCCTTGCTTACTGAGTTATTTGTTTTAGTTTTTTGTTGAGGCCGACTTATGCAATTAATTATGGTCATAGATTTAATGTTGGTATCTATCATTGGGAAGCGTGTGGAACTAGATCTGATCATTCCTTTTGTTAATGGTGGATCTGAAGGCCGACTTGTTCAGTAGCCTCTTGTATATATTGTAGTCTTTGGTTATAGTTTTCAGACATCGGTTTTAGAAGATAGAAGTTAGAAGATTGGAAGATAGTTTCTAATCCTCGCATGTTGGAGGACTATTGTACTTGAATTGTAATATCTGGCCCTAACTGAGAAGGCCTTACAACCTGACATGTATGAATCAATTTGAAGAAATATAAAGGAATTAATCTACATTCTCTCTCTCATTTGTGTGTTATTACTTTCATGTGTTATCTCTCTAGGGTTGATCTAGATTAGGATGTGCCCTTGGCCCCTATCCTCATCCTCCCTTGTGTGAGGTGGTATCAGAGCAAGGTTAGATCTGGATCTAGGTTTGTGAATCTAGGTTTGTGAATCTAGGTTTGAGGGTTCCTTCTTGTCAAACCCTAGTTGATTGTTGTGGGGTAGCAGATTGTGATCTGGCCTGCAATTGCAGAGGGTTTCAAGATGGTTCACAGGAGGCGAGATGTAGATCCAGGATTGGCAGACATGTTGAGACAACTTGCTGCTAGATTAGAAGCTATTGAGACAACCCAACAAAGAGGAAGACATCTTGAAGATGTTAGTGATGATGAAAATAAGGAAGAACAAGGTGATGTAGAACCTGCACTAGTGATGGATCAAGGTGAGGAAAGATTATTGAAAGATTTGACAAATTTGAAGTCTACACCACATTTCAATCCTCCTGAGTATAGTGGAAAATTGGATTCAGATGAATTGGTGGATTGGATCACTGAGATGGAAAAGTACTTTGAATATGAA
The DNA here is from genome assembly GCA_027943335.1 of Chamaecyparis obtusa. Classification (NCBI taxonomy): domain Eukaryota; kingdom Viridiplantae; phylum Streptophyta; class Pinopsida; order Cupressales; family Cupressaceae; genus Chamaecyparis; species Chamaecyparis obtusa. The sequence continues at coordinate 2,432,188 of BSBK01003980.1, forward strand.
AATGTCTCTGAGGAAAAGAAGGTGAAAATTACAAGCACAAAGTTGAAGAGTCATGCATCTTTATGGTGGGAACATCTGCAGTTGGATTGAAAGAGGAAAGGCAAAGACAAAATTAAGGTATGAAATAAGATGGTGAATAAGTTGAAAGGAAAGTTTTTACCTTCTGATTATTAAATTAACCTATTTAGGTGAATGCAAATTTTGAGGCAGAAAGATGGCTCGGTAAAAGATTATACTGAGGAATTCTATAGATTAGATATCAGATCTGGACACGATGAAGATGATGTGGAAAGAATTTCTTGGTACCTACATGGATTGAGAGTTTCCATCCAAGAAGAAATTAGTTTGGTCAAGTTGGAAAACATTGAAGAAGCTTATCAATTTGCCTTGAAAGCTAAGGAGAAATTGAACAAAAGACATGAGAAAAGACAAAGAGGTAGAGGTGGTAGATTCCCTAGAGGAAGAGGTAGATCTTATGGTGAAAACAATAGATCTGAAATAGAAAAGACAAATATGGATAAAGGCAAGGCTGAGTGGAAAGGTGAAAGTTCATCTAGAGAAAGAGGCAATAACTATCGAGGTGGTTATAACAGAGGTGGTTTCTGAGGAACTTGTTACAATTGTGGAGAAGAAGTACATAGATCATTTGAGTGTACACATGCAAGCAAGAAGGTTGGTAACAATAGAAATGAATTGGTGCAATAAGAGTCACTGAATGAACTTGAGAAGGAAAAGAACTTGATGGTAAGGAGAGCACTTTGGAGTGACAGTAATAAGGAAGATCCAATAAGGAAAAGTTTGTTCAAGACCAGATGTAGAGTTTTTGATGAAGTGTGGAAGGTAATCATTGATAGTGGAAGCTCAGAGAACTTGGCATCTGAGGAAATAGTTACAAAGTTGCAGTTGAAAAGGTTGGAACACCTGAAGCCCTATCAAATTTCATGGATCAAGGATGCGCATACACTCTTGGTAAGTGAGCAATGTTATGTGAATTTGAAAATTAGAAAGTACTATGATAAGGTGCTATGTGATATCATGCCTATGGATTGTTGTCATATTTTGTTGGGTAGACCTTGGCAATATGATAGATATGCTATATATGATGGGATTGCATAAATATACTATTTGGGCTGATGGAAGAAGATAAATCTTGTTACCTTTGATTGAAGAACCTATTAGTAGTGTTTGTACATCTATGAAAGTTTTCTTGATGGAAGGAAGAAATTTTGTTAAGGATTTAAAAAAGAATGATGTATGTTTTGTTGTGATTCCTAACAAATTGAGTAAGAAAACATAGGATAACATACCTAAAGAGATTGATAAGTTACTCACTGAGTATAGAGAGATCATTTTTGATAATGTACCTAATAGTTTTCCACCAAAGAGAAGCATTGATCATTGCATGGATCTAATCCCTGGAGCTAGTTTACCGAATAAGGCACCACATTAGTTAACACCTACCGAGAATCAAGAATTGAACCAACAGATTCAAGAATTGTTGCAGAAAGGTTTGATCTGAGAAATTTTGAGTCCTTGTGTAGTACCAGCTGTATTGGCACCTAAGAAGAATGGAGAATGGTGAATGTGTACGGATTCCAGAGCAATCAACAAGATAACAATGAAATATAGGTTTCCTATACTAAGAATGGATGACATAATGGATAGTTTGATTGGAGAAAAATATTTTACCAAAATTGATTTGAAAAGTGGATATCATCAGATTAGAATTAGAGAAGGTAATGAATGGAAGACTACTTTTAAAACAAAAGAAGGTTTGTATGAGTGGTTGGTTATGCCTTTTGGTTTAACTAATGCATTGAGTACTTTTATGAAATTGATGAATGAAGTTTTGAAGAAATTCTTAGGTAGATTTGTGATTGTATACCTAGATGTTATTATGATATTCAGTAAGACCAGAGAAGAACATTTGTTGCATGTTAAACAAGTATTGCAGAGGTTGAAAGAAGAAAAGTTGCTGATAAATCTGAAAAAGTGTTTTTTCATGCAAGAGGAGATTATGTATTTGGGATTTTTTATTTCAGTTGATGGTTTGAAAATGGATCCTAAAAAGGTTGAAGCTATTTTGAATTGGTCTACACCTGAGATTGCTAGAGAGGTAAGATCATTTCATGGTTTGGCAAGTTTTTACTGAAAGTTCATTAGGAATTTCAGTTCAATTTGTAATGCCATGACTGAGACTATGAGAGGAGATAAAAGAGAATTTAAGTGGACACATGAAGCTAATAAAAGTTTTGAGACTCTGAAGCAGAAGGTTGCTGAATTACCCATGTTAGCATTGCTTGATTTCAACAAGGTATTTCAAGTGGAATGTGATGCAAGTGGTAGTGCAATAAGAGTTGTGTTGAGTCAAGAAGGTAAACCTGTTGCTTTCTTTATTGAAAAGTTGAATGATGCAAAAAAGAAATATTTTGTGTATGATCAAGAATTCTATGCTATTGTTCAAGCCCTGAATAAATGGAGACATTATTTGATACCGAGTGAATTTGTGTTGTATACCGATCATAAAGCTATACAGTATTTGGGTAGTCAGAATAAGTTGAATCATAGACATATGAAATGGGTTGAATATTTGTAGAGTTATACATTTGTGATAAAACATAAGAGTGGAGTCACTAACCGAGTTGTTGATGCATTGAGTAGAAGAAGATCTTTGATGACCGAGATGAAAATTGAAGTTCTTGGTTTTGATGACATGAGAGATTCATATGAATTTGATCCTGATTTTTCTAAGCCATGGAGAAAGTGTAGAGCACCTATTCAAGAACAACCAAGTACTAAATGGGAAGACTATTTCATTAAAGGAGGTATGTTGTTTAAAGGTATTCATTTGTGTATACCGAGAGGATTAATGAGAACTAATTTGATAAAGGAGAAACATAATAGTGGTTTGGATGGACACTTTGGTGTTAACAAGACATTGAATTTTCTTAAGGAGAAATACTTTTGACCATAATTGTATAAGGATGTTCAGAAATTTGTGAAAAGTTGTGGAATTTGTCAAGTTGCAAAGGGAGTAATTCAGAATACTGGATTGTATACACCAATTTCTATTTTTGAGAAACCTTGGATTGATATCAATATGGATTTTGTTCTTGGATTACCGAAGATAGTAAGAGGTAATGATTCTATATTTGTTGTTGTGGATAGATTTTCTAAGATGGCACATTTTATACCCTATAGAAAGACATAAAATGCAGTACGTATAGCAGATCTTTTCTTTAAGGAAATTTTCAGATTGCATGGATTACCGAGGAGTATCATCTTTGACCGAGACAGTAAATTTTTTGGATACTTTTGGAAGACTCTTTGGAGAAATTTTTGCACCAAGTTGAGGCATATTTCTACATTTCACCTACAAACTGATGGACAAACATAAGTTGTGAATAGAAGCTTGGGTAATCTTTTGAGATGTTTAGTTGGAGACACACCGAGTAATTGGGATTATGTGTTGGCACAAGAAGATTTTGCATACAATAATCTAATGACTAGAAGTATTGGAAAAACACCTTTTGAGATTGTAAATGGAATGCAACCAATAGGTACATTAGATTTAAGGGATATTGTCGATGAAGAAAAGAGAAGTGTTGAAGGAGTAAAGTTTGTTGAGTTTATGAAGACATTGCATAAAGATGTGAAACATAAGTTGGAGAAAAGTAATCAGAAGTATAAAGACAAAGCTGATACATCAAGAAGACATAAGACTTTTGTAGTCAGTGATGAAGTAATGGTTCATTTGAAGAAAGACAGATTTCCTATTGGAACATATGGGAAGCTGAAAATGAAGAAGTTTGGTCCTTGCATGATTTTGAGAAAATTTGACAGTGGAAATGCTTATGAGATTGAGTTACCTAATGACATGGATATATCACCTATATTCAACATTGTTGATTTGTATGAGTACCATGAATCAGATGAAGAAATGACAGTACCAAATGATTATCCTAAGAAATAGACAAAATAAGTTGAGCAAATTTTGGAACAAAGAATTGGCAGAAGTATAAGAGGAAAATAGTATATGGAATATCTGGTAAAGTGGAAGAACAAACCAATTAATGACAATTCACAGATTTCACAATCTGAGTTGGATTCAAATTGGGTTGTACCCGCTACATGATTCAGAGAATCATTTCAAATAACCCCAGGTGTCTGATGCACGAGCATCTCGGGTCCTTGGCAATCATGTGTCACCAAAAATAAGTTTGAGTTTTCCTATGTTGCTTGGTTCCTACTTTGACCAAGTTGGCTCGATACTTTCTTGGTTCATTCATTAACCAAGTTGGTCGGTTAATTCCTTGGCACTCGGTTATCATTTCCTGGCACTCAGTTGTGCTTGCTTATCGAGTTGTTTCTTTTAGTTTTCTGTTGAGGCCGACTTGTGCAATTAATTATGGTCATGGATTTAATGTTGTTATCTATCATTTGGAAGCGTGTGGACCTAGATCTAGTTTTTCCTTCTATTAATGGTGGATCTGAAGGCCGACATGTTCGGTAGCCTCTTGTATATATTATAGTCTTTGGTTGTAGTTTTAGGACATCATTTTTAAAAGATAGAAGTTAGAAGATTGGAAGATAGTTTTTGATCCTCACATGCTGGAAGACTATTGTACTTGAATTGTAATATCTGGCCCTAACCGAGAAGGCCTTATAGCTCGACATGTATGAATCAATTTGAAGAAATATAAAGTAATTGATCTGCATTCTCTCTCTCATTTGTGTGTTATTTCTTCCATGTGTTATCTCTATAGGATTGATCTGGATTAGGGTGTGCCTTTGGCCCCTGTCCTCATCCTCCCTTGCGTCAAACTACAATAGCTCTCAAAAGTAAAATTACATTAGAGACATTCAAAAGAGCAATTACAAGATTCATCCTTAAATAGGAGAATGAGAAACCCGAAGTGAATCTTTAAAGAGGAATAAAAGGTAAAAAGAACTTATTACTCTAACAGTGATTTCCTATTTTCCCTCTAACCAAATAATTTATTTCCTTTCCTAAGACCTATTCATTTATTTTAGGCTTTAAGGACCCTTTCCGACCTCACAACAACCTACATTTTCTTCCACCACTTCTTTTCACCTTCCCTAGGATCCACTTAAAATTTGGGCCCATTTTGCCTAGTACAAGTGGAGATGTCAACTTTTCCCTAGGGTACAAGTCAAGAGTCGACTTGTCCCTTGGTTTTTGAGCCAGATTTGGCTCAGAGCCTGATGGTAGGGTTTTTCTCTAAGATTTAGATTTACAGTTAGCCTCTATCAAATTCAAACCCTAAAATGAGTATAAAAGGGACCTATTATCCCCTCATTTGATTATCCATTATTATTATTATCCATCAATCAAGTGGAAGTTATACACAATTACACACAATGAAGCATCCAAGGTTTCAAGTCTTCAAGCATTATTTAATCCTTCTTCCTCAACATTGTGGAAAACTACAACAACCATCATTCAAGGCTTTGGTTTCATGATTTCCTATTATATTTTTATGGATTCCAATCTATTGCATAAACACTTGTGATCACATCCAAATAGGCATAGCATCATCAAGGTATAGGGTGGTTTATATTTTAGATGTTAGGAATGAATGCTAAATATATCCTATGGGAGTATTGGCAGCCATTCTGTAGAAGTTGTTGTTGCATTCATGACTATGATTGTCATTGATGTCAACACAGTGATCTACTGGAGATTAGCAGAGGAGCAGACAGTGTTTTGATTAGCGCACATGGGATATTACAGATCTGTACACACTCAAATGGTGCACTTCTCTAAGTCATTATATCCAAGGGAATCCATGAATGAGAAATCTCGAGAAAGCGACCTAGAGCTCTCTATGCATGGAGTTGCAAAATTATTTGATTGCTCTCAGCTAGAGCTATTAAGCTAATGACCTTGCTAGTCAACCACACAATGAGAGATTCAAATGAAGACAAGGGCAAGAATGCCAATATCCCCAAGAATCACTATGAAATGCAAATGCAAACTAGATTAAGATGAATATGCAAGCTAGAAATGAGAGATGCAAGCTACACTATGGAAATGAAAGTACAAGCTATGCTATGAAAAGGAAAGTACAACTATTACCAAGCCTTCCTAGTTAAGCTAGATGAAGTAATCTGAAGCATAAAGGAAACTAAGCTAATATGAAGCTATGAATGCCATGACAATGCAAGAAATGAAACTATGATAGCATGTAGATGCAAAAGCCAAGAATGCTCCAAATATTCAAAAGCTCCAAAGTGACCTAGAAAACCTACAGCATAACATTAGTATTCAAAAATGCATATGAAAATGAGGAAGAGAGCTCTTCTTTTATAGGAAATGAGAAGAAATGGACCATGGAGATTAAGAGGCAAAAGATTTAATCCATCATGGAGCATCAAAGAGGAGCAATCCATGTGCACAAGTATCCTCCAATGGGAAAATAAGAGTTGACTTTTGTGCCCATATGAGACAAAAAGTGCTTTTCTCCTTTTTATAAAATAGGAATAATGCTTTATTTATGCAACTTAGGATAAGAGGAAAAGTGGGGGTTTTTTATTTAATAAAAGGGGAGGAAATATTCCTTTTAATAAATAAAGACTTAGGATAAAATGGTTAGCCCAAGGAATAATCAAATAAATGATAACATAGGATTTGATCAAGGAAATTGATATAATTGATAAAATGCTGATTTTTGAAAATACTAATTCAAGGATTTGATAAATTGCTGAATGGGGGCCCAAAGTCTAGGGGACCATTTTAGGGTGTATACAAGATCAAGCTATGTGATGTTGAGGATTTACTCTTGTATATGTTATATGTTCATGGTTAAGAGCGCAGACATTAATTCATTTATTCATGGAAGTTATGAGCATTTTGGTGGAAGCAATATTCAGGCAAAGTTCCTGAGTAGTAGTTTGTGGAAATCAGATGATATCTCCTAATCAGGATGGAATCTGGTTTTGCAAAGTTAAAGGGAAGTTGAAGACATGTTGATAGTGATGTGGATGATAGCAAAAACTTTGAGGTCACATGAGTGAAGAATTATTCTAATTGGAAGCTGACAGTTTTGTGTAAATTTGATGTAATGTGTGGAGACCTTTTATTTTGTAATTGGATGCCAACTCATTTGTAATTACTTGAGTGTGGTGTAAAGGAAGGATTGTTTTTCCTTGTTGTAATGTGTGGAATATGTAATTGTGAAAGTGAATTTGTGAAGAGGACATGCGAGGTACATAGATCTGAAATTGAGATTTGGTGTAGTAGTGAAGTGTGGTTTGGCACAGTCAGAGAAGAGGTAACATATTGTTGAGATCAGTAATGACTTGATATTATTCTATTGAATAATCTAGAGATCAGTTGGATAGTGTGTTTAGTGATCTTTCCATTGAAGCTGTTTGGGCAGTGGGTCCTTCTATCTTCCATAACTCCTAACAGAGTTAGAATCTTTTAGTAGGGATTCAAAATCTCCTAACTAGGATTCATATGTACTAAATGTATTTCATAAGGCTCCTAACCAAGTCCATCCTTTCAAAAGGAATATTCATAGTAGTGCATCTTTTGTGGGCATCATTCCCACCAGGGTTTACTCTTTGATCAAGAGGTTCCCTAGTCAACATATCTTGTGTCATTGTGTTTCTATGCCCCTCTTTGACTAATATGAGATCGATTTGGGATCACATGCAGTCAAAGAAGAATTGAAATGTGAGATTGATTTGGGATCACAAGACAACTCAGATGTGTGTTCGACGGATGGGAACACATCAAGACAAGCATAAGCATAAGCTAAAAGACAAGACCAACACTGTTGCTGTTAAGTGATAGTCCAGTCTGAAATCAAAAGACAAGATCAACACTGTTGTTGTTAAGTGATAATCAAGTCTAAAAATAAGAGATAAGAATCAAAAGACAAGATCAACATCATTGTTGTTAAGTGATAATCAAGTCTCAAAATAAAAATATCAAGTTGAACTGAATGATAAGCTGAATCAAAGATTAAAGCTGATAGGTACTGCCCCCTCAGAATTGAAATCAAAATAAGGTAGAGGAGAATAGCAAAATTGATAAACTTGATCAAAGCACTAGAAATCATGATCGAAGATGAGGTATGATAGGATAACCATTAAGCAATGAAGATATGCCCCAGTTTGACTGAGAAAGATAAAGTCAAACCTCAGAGAGATGAAGCAAATGAAAATGAATGATATAGTAGGAGTTTGGAAGAGATGGGGGTGAAGAAATGAAGGTGCCCCAGCGAAGATCAAAGGATCAGGCCTAAAAGGGTTAGCCAACTGTGCAGAAGAGGGTGAAAATTTGAAATGCAATTTTGACTAACAAAATTAACTCAAATTTCAATTTCAAGTCTGAAAATGGATCCAAGACGTCGAAATTAGCTAGGGGTGTAATTTTTGCGCAATTCTGAGGTGTTTTGAAAATTAGGTCAAAAAATCAAAAATGCTATATAAGGGGTAAAAAGGTCATTTTCAAAATCATTTGTCTTTTAGTGATTTGAGAATTTTGAGAGGAGAGAGAAAATGGCCTAGCAAGTAGTGATCCTGGTCCACAGGCATCGATTTGAGCACGTCCAGTTGCACAACTGGCCTCCACACTATGCTGCCCCGGTATGTTTTAAGAAAAACTTGCCCTTTTTGAGTCATTATGAGCATTTAATGCATTTAAAACACATTTTTAATTGTTTTTAAATTTCAAATTTTTGAATTCAAGCGAAAGTTCGTACGACCCTTTATAAGTGTCACACTTTTTGATGATAAGTATCGTGCGACACTTCGTGGGTTAGAATAGTGTCACATGAGCATTGAATAAAGTGTCACACAACACAAAATGAAATGTCGCATGACACTATGTGAAGTATCACATGAATAGATATCATCGTACTACTATAGGACAAAGTGTCGCACGACACTTAGTCAAAAAATAGTGTCACCTAATTATAAAAATTTGACATGTTTTAATGTTTTTGAGCAAAATAACATGGGTCCTGACAATGTTTACTTCTTTTTTTTAAAGATGTTTTGTACTGATTTTTAGACATCCATCATGATATGTGCTGACATCTGGCTGGGGTTAATGGTTTTGTAGTAGCACTTTTTGGTGCTACACATCAGAGCGCCGAAGGTGACGGGGCTACGATTTGTCTGAGATCTAGATGATTTGGGCAAGGCAGATTTGAGGGCTATGGGCTTCTGGTACTTACTACAGATGCCTCATATCCGAGCTGACCATGGGTTGTTGACTGCACTTGCCGAGAGGTGGCATAGTGAGCACAACACCTTTCATTTGCCTACTAGAGAGGCATCTATCTCACTGGAGGATGTCTATCAGATTCTCTGAGTGCCTAGCCATGGCAAGCCTGTAAGTATAATCATGTTTAAAGATAGCCATAGATGTAAAGTTTCTGTATAAATAGAAACTGACATGATTATTTGATTGCATAGGTATACTATGATCAGGATCCTATCGAGGGGTGGCAAGCCATCCAGGGCATGTTCCAGGATGTCACCATCCTAGATAGACACGTCAGCTGGGATCGATTGATGGACGATTTTGGTAGGGACTTCCCAGTGCCTTGTATTGTTGCATCTATTATTGGACAAGCCCTTATCATTGACAGGAGTTAGAAGGGTTTCCCACTGGGATGGGGTAGGTTGCTAGTAGATCTAGTGGCACATCCACGATGGATGGCATGGGGTCTGACTATTCTAGCTGATATGTACCATGAGTTACATGAGATCATCTACCGAGATGGTAGGACTTGGGCATGCAGGGCTATACTTCCTCAGATATGGGTGTGGGAGCACATTGTTGTAGTGTGTCCATGAGTGCAGCCTAGGGAGTGCAAGTATCCTTATATGTATAGATATGCCAGTTTCATCTCTGAGGCACATAGTGGGGATGTCACTTATTACAGGAGAGTGTTGGATGAGCTCACCTCATTCATATGGAGACCTTACAGGGCATGTGAGTAGTGGGGTGACGGATGGGAGCTGGATTACATGCTTTGCAGTCAGCCACTGGTAGGTCAACATTCTGACATTATCAAGAGATTTATCATTACTCGAGTGTGGAGGCAGTTCGGATGCTAGTAGAGGGTGCCTACAGAGACCACCACATATGCTCAGTTTTGGGATGAGGAGAGCCATGGTTGGATTACCAATAGGTAGTACATGACACAATTATAGTACATCAGGAGCCATGGGAGTACCTTCTAGACATGGCAGATGCAGGTGCAGACGTAGCTTACAGGGTAGAGAGGCATATGGATCCATTCCCTAGATTCACTGTACCAGATGTTCAGCCAAGAGCATAGGGGGATGATGCAGATGAACAAAGGAGATAGAGGGGATGGAGGGAGAGGGAGAGTGAGGGAGACAGGTGAGGGATCCAGATCAGGTGGCCAAAAATGGTCATGGAGATAGAGATCAGTGACCCTTGAGGATGAGGCGAGACTAGCTCGCCGATAGGTAGAGGCCAGGCAGGATCCACCTACAAGAGGAGAGGACCTAAGAGCCAGGATACATGCTCTAGAGGTTGAGATGTAGCAACTCAGGATCATGATAGTGGTTAGGGAGTAACAGCTCATAGATCAGAGGGCTAAGACAAAGTGATGAGAGAGAGCACTATAGGCTACCATTGCAGAGAGCTGAAGAGAGGCAGTGTGAGCTATGTACTATCATGGGCTATACATACAGGCAGTACCAGTGGGTCAGAGAGCTCCTTCTTACTCAGTAGTAGTGGGTAGATCTGATGTAGCACCAGACATGGCACCACCTCCTCCACCACCAGGTCCTCGTGATGGTGGCAGCGAGTCCTAGGTTTAGGGCTTAGGTTTTTTGGTGTTTGACACATATCATGAGACTTTGATCCAGATTTTGGGATCCCATATTTTGTATATTGTACTATGACATTCATATATGAGATTATTGGATTTGTGATGTATCTTTTTTATTATCTCACTTGTGGTGGATGTATCAGTTTGTTTTTACATTGTCTTGTCATATTGCTCAAAATGTATGATATATATGCTCATGTATATTCTCTCTCATAGATGTATGTTTAATTCTCATGTGTATGATATAGACTCATGTTTCTAAAAATGATCTCTTTTTGATATAAATATGATGATAAGATTAACCCCTTATGATGACAGGAAAAAGGATGTGATGTTAAAGATAAGGAGCGAAAGACATGATCAAGAAAGATTGAAAGGTGAGCACAGTTGACCAACTAGTCCACGAAAGATAAAAGGAGAGCTCTCTCCATATGCAAAGTGCAAAACTAATCTAACATGAACCTAGAAATGTAAGCTACTATGAAAGTGGTTGACTTGCAAGGTCACAATGCCAATAGACATCCAATAATCATCATCGAGCTTTATTGGTAGCATCGCAAGATCATAAAATACACACTAGTATGACTATGGGTATATGAATATGATCTATATCAGATTGAATGTGGGAATCCCACCTAGGCACCAAAGACATGTAGGTCAAGATGACTAGTGTAGTGAGATTACCTAAGTTTACTATAGCAAGATTATGCTTGCATCAGGAGATAAGAAGGTCAAGATGGATATAAGCATGCACTCGTACACAGTCAAGGATAATACTTTGTAGATCCTAGGTGTCAAGTAGATCAAACATAAATGCTAATGACAATTAGGACCAACAAAATATACCCACAAGCAGAAAAAGCAATAAAACATGTCCTCATGCCCTCAATCTTCTAGCTATGCATCATTGAAAACTATCATAGGGAGAGAACACTCATCAAAGAAATCATCATTGACAACACACAAAGAAAACAAAGTCAAACAAGTCTCAGTGAGTCAAGGGTTTAAGTGCATGTGTGTAGGTCATAGAATCAATCTTTTAGTATCGCATTTGCTAGTGGAAATATCATATCATGCTAAACTGTAGGGTAGGATATCTGATAAGTGTTGAGAAACACTTGATGCTAGAGTAGTGTTGAAAAAAAGTGTTGGGGAGTGTTGAGAAACATTGTTTGTAAGATGTCCTAAAGACCAACACATCCTAGAGACCAAAGCTAATACAGTTATGCCCCCTAGACAAAGATGAAGACCAATTCCAAACCAAGGCAATAAGGTCAAGGCATGATGGAGAAAGGCTAAGTGTCAAGGATGTGTGCTAAAAGACAAGGGTGCAAAGACCTCAAGTAGCGTCTATTTCCAGGTTTTCACCACTTGGAGATTTTTTTTGAATTTTTGAATTTTTTTTGAATTTTTGCTACCAAGGCGCTTGTTTCCAGGTTTTCACCAAGGCACTTTTTCTATTTTTTTGAATTTTTTTTCATTTTTTATATTTTTTCAGGACTTTTTATGCTTTTTAGGATTTTTCAAACATCATATATGAATTTTTTTTGGAGTTTTTCAGGATCAATAAGATATGTACAAAGGATGCCCCCAGATAGAATGGGCATCATGGATAGAACTTCTTGAGGTGCAAAACATTAATAGGGTCAGGGAGCTGTTCCCCCTCTAGATCAGATAGTAAATAAGCACCTATACCAAAAGTTTTAGTAATGATGTATGGTCCAAGCCAATTAGGTTTGAACTTCCCTTTTTGTTCTCTATTTTGTTGGTTCTTAGGGTTTTCTCACAAAACAAGATCCCCCATTTGAAATTCTCTAGGGTGAACCTTCTTGTTGAATGCTTTGGACATACACTTTTGGTAGACTCTCATGTGATCAAAAGATGCTTTTTGCTTTTCATCTAGAAGTTCTAGTTTTTGCAATCTCATGGCACGGTAGTCTTCATTTGTCACTAAACCTTTGAGAGAGACTCTAAGTGAAGGGATCTCTACCTCTAAAGGTAACATTGCTTCGGCACCATAAGTGAGGGAAAAAGGTGTAGCCCTTGTTGGAGTACAAATGCTCGTTCTGTAGGCCCACAAGGCCAAATTTATCTATAGGTGCCAGTCTCTACCATTCTTGTGAACTGTTCTATGGAGAATCTTGAGAATGGTCTTATTCGAAGCCTCTGCTTGTCCATTTCCTTGTGGAAAGTAGATGGAGGACCAATGCTATTTTATCTTGAATTTCTTGCAGAGATGCTTAAGGTCCTTATTTTTAAACTGACCCCCATTGTCAGTGATTATCTCAGAGGGCACTCCATACCGATAGATGATATGATTCAAAATAAACAAAGAAACTATCTTGTCTGAGGCAACAAAAAGTGGGACAACTTCTACCCATTTGGTAAAGTAATCAGTAGTAGTAATAATGAATTTGTGCCCACCTGATGAGTTGGGATGAATTTTCCCAACAAGGTCAAAGGCCCAGCGCTGAAATGGCCAATGAGAAATAGAAGGAATAAGCTCCCTGCCTGGAGCATGTATCAGGTTTCCATGTTTCTGACACTTTTCACAAGACTTAGCAAAAGCTACTGCATTTGTCTGCATGGTAGGCCAATAGTACCCCACCCTAAGCAACCTTCGGGCCATGGCAAGACCATTAGAATGTCCTCCATAAATGCCCTCGTGAATGTCAACTAACACTTGGTTGGACTCATCCTTTTCTAAACACCTAAGAAGTGTCCCATCTAAACCCCTCCTATACAGATCACCAGAGATAAGGGTGTGGCGAGAGGCATTTCAGATTAGGTTTCTTCTTTCAGAATGATTGAAGGTTTCTGGAATAGTACCATCATGGAGATATGAATAAATGGCACCATAGCGAGATGATTCATGGCTAACCAAGGTACAAATAACATGGCTTTCTAAGGAGTCAAAAATAGGGTAACGTAGCTCTTCCACCAAGAATTCAAATCTAGACTCATGTTGTTCTAGCTGAAGAAGTGAAGCTAATGTAGCCATAGCATCAGCTACTTTATTTTTTGCTCTAGGGATTTGTTGAAATGTAACAAAGGTAAAGTATCGGTGCAATGAATCAACCATCTTCTTATAGGGTATTAGTTTGTCATCCTTTGTTTGATATTCTTCATTAACTTGGTTGATAATCAATTGTGAATCCCCATAAATGTGTAGCTCTGTAATTCCCCATTCTATAGCCATTTTCAATCCATTTGTCAAGGCTTCATACTCAGCAATGTTGTTTGTGCATGGGAATAATAACTTATAGGACTTAGGAATAGTATATCCATGAGGAGAGACAAACAACACTCTGGCACCTGAACCATTTTGCATGAAAGAACCATCAAAGAACATCTTCCAGGTTCTTGTAGTCATACACATGATGTGCTCATCTAGAAATTCAACTGTAATGGGCACACTATCTTGTATGGGAAAATCAGCTAATTGATTAGCGATAGCTTGTCCCTTTATAGCCTTACGTTCAACATACTCTATGTCAAATTTTGAAAGAATCATCATCCATTTAGCAAGTCTACCTATGAGGGTGGCCTTACCAAGAAAGTATTTTAGTGGATCAATTTTTGCAATGAGGTGTATTATATGTGCAAGCATGGAATGTCACAATTTTTGGGAAGCAAACACCACTACTAGGCAAGATTTTTCAATACTAGTGTAGTTGACCTCATTTGAAACAAGTGTTCGACTAATGTAATATATGGCTCTTTCTTTTCCAGTATCATCAAGTTGACCCAATAATGCCCCCAAGGGAAGATTCTATTGCTGAGACATATAATATAAGTGGTTTTCCTGGGATAGGAGGCATTAAGATTGGAGGATTAGCCAAGTACTATTTGATTTGATCCATGCTTTTCTGACATTCCTCATTCCAAACACATTTAACCCCTTTATGAAAAGTCTTATTAAAGGGTTGAGCTCTATCAGCCAGTTGTGAAATAAACCTCCTTATAGATTGAAGACGTCCTTTAAGACTCCTCATTTGACTGATGTTTTTAGGAGGTGGCATATCCATTATTGCTTGAACTTTTTCTAGGTCCACCTCTATTCCTTTAATTGAAATGATAAATCCTAAGAGTTTTCCAGAGGTAACTCCAAATGCACACTTTTTGGGATTTAATCTGAGTTGAAACTATTCCATACGATCTAGAATTACTTCCAAATCGGCAAGGTGTGTATCCCTTTTCTTGGATTTTGCCAAGGTGTCATCCACATAGTCTTCCATATTCTTATGCATCATGTCATGGAAAATAGTAGTCATAGCTCTTTGATATGTGGCTCTGACATTTTTTAATCCAAATGGCATGACGTTCCAGCAATAGGTTCCCCATGCACAAGTGAATGTAGTTTTCTCTTGGTCTTCAGGAGCTATTTTGATTTGATTATACCCAAAAAAACCATCCATCAAAGAATAGATCTCATAGCCCGTGGTCATGTCCACTATCATGTCTATATTTGGAAGTGGAAAATCATCCTTTGGGCATGCTTTATTAAGATCTCTAAAGTCTGTGCACACACGAATGGATTTGTCATGTTTTGAAATTGGTACAATATTGGATATCCATTCGGTGTAATCAATAGCTCTTATAAATCCTGTAGTGAGGAGTTTCTCTAATTTAGCTTTGACAAGGAGAGCTATGTGAGGATGCATTTTCCTCAATTTCTATTTTACTCATTTTATTCCTAGAGCTATAGACAGATGATGCATAATGAGACTAGTAGTGTCCAATCCTGGCATGTCTGAGTAGTTCCAAGAAAAATTGATTTTCTTTCTTTGTAAGAATTTGGTATATGCCTCCTTTTCTTGTGTTGACAATGATTGATCCAAATGAATTATTTGTGGATCCTCTGGTGTATTTAGATTGATTGGCTGTGTAGGCTCAACAAGCACTAAAGACCTGTCTTGAAAATAGCTTGGAAGATTATCAAGTACCTCATCCTTAGGCACCTCAGGGAGGTTTTCACCTTTGGATACATCTTTTATTTTCTTTTTTTGGTTCTGACACTGCCACATAGTGGTTTTCACTATCAGAACTCCTATTTTTTGTTTCTTTTATTTTTATTTTTTGACTGAGGTACTTCATATCTGGCTCAATCATACTTGTAGTTGGTTCGTTGGTGGAAGAGACTACAGGTTCAAGCACATTTAGGTAACAGACTATCTCATAGTCATTTGAAAAAGTTAGGAGTTGAGGCTCTTGATTGCACTGAGACCAATCAATTAAGTGCGGATTGACAAGGGGTAGGTCAATGGTGGGTTCAATATTGTGTATGTGAATGGTATCATCTCTGGTAATTGTAGAGTTAGGATCC
The DNA here is from genome assembly GCA_027943335.1 of Chamaecyparis obtusa. Classification (NCBI taxonomy): domain Eukaryota; kingdom Viridiplantae; phylum Streptophyta; class Pinopsida; order Cupressales; family Cupressaceae; genus Chamaecyparis; species Chamaecyparis obtusa. The sequence continues at coordinate 2,448,361 of BSBK01003980.1, forward strand.
ATCAAGTATCCCTCTAAGGTACCCAAATTAGGACTCATCCTACTAAGTGAAGCATCGTCCACTAAAGCGACTCATGGATTCCAATCCTCTAGTCCTACACTAGAATCGTTAGCTACCTCGGATTGGGAACTATATGTATGGACAACAACAATGTCCATGTCAAATGTAGAACAATCAGAAAGAGTCTCCCACTCATACTCATGTGAGTCCATATCTGAATCCCTACTAGGATGCTTACACCAACCATATTTTTTAGGCCTTGAGGTAGAAGCATTGATGTCACCAAGAATAACACCCTCTTGAATTCCATTTGTGTACTGCATTTCTTGAATGGGATCCTCAACATGATCTTCAATAGTGGATTGTTCTTGTTCTAATTCTGAGATAGTTTGATGCAAGAGCATCCTGGGTGTAAGAGCAATCTTGCATCACCCAAAAATATTTTTGTTTTTATATTCAATAAGGGCTATTTTGTGCAGAGCTGCTATTTATGGAAAGTTACTATTTTTGGTAATTTTTGTATGTGCTCAGAATGATTTGATTTCTTTCTTGGAGGTTCATTTTGGTCATATAAGTCTCCCAGTAAAGTTTCATTGCCAGATCAAGTGTATATTGGAAGATATTGATGATTTTCGGTATTGGCAGCAGGGTACAGAAACTTTGAACTCAGTTTTGAAGGTTTTTGAGGCCCCAGATGAGGTCAAAAATTTGGGTGATGGGCACTTGCATGGGTCAAGCCTGTAGAGTGCTTCGTGGCATTTCTGAAATGGGGTTATAATAGCTGAGCGGGTCAACGGGTGATGACTTATGGTCTTCGAAAGTTGGGCCATCTGAAATGGTGAAAAATAATTTTCTTCAAAATTTTTGTTCGGGTTTCAAAGGTTATCTTGAGCTGACTATGATGTAATAAAATGTAAAATAAAATAATTCTAAGTTGGTCGGCCTTATTGGCTAAAATTCTGGAACCTTCCCGGGAGGTGGAAAATTGCCTATATAAGGAAGGCTGTATTATTGGCTTAGGAGTTCAGAATAGTTCTGGGTAGTAGATCTGGGTAATAATTCAAGGCTTTGTCCTACAGAATATTGTAAGGGAATGCCCATGTGGCTTTGCATATTGTAATTCTGACAGTTTGTAATTCCACATTTGTGGAGATAATAAGAAGCCAATTTTCCGTTCTTGCATATTGTTGTGGTTTCTCTGTTTCTGTTATGTGTTTGTGGTATTAAGGGGAGCACCCTTCATCACAGTTGGATTATCAATTGTAGCATCTAAATCTCCCCAAAGGAGATTGGTGGAAGGGACCCAATCTTCACACCTATCTTGTTGATTTTTGCACATTGGGTATGTATTCATCATCACTATCTATCGCAGCTAGGATAGGGGAAACTTTCTTGTTCTGACTCTCAAAACCTAGGCCAATTGTAGTCTTAGATTTGCATCCAAAAAGAGCATGATTGAGTGGCTCAACCTTAGCATCTAGTCTATGATTGAGAGGACCATGACCCGAGTAACCCATATTTTTGACCAAAGTATATCCTCTCCCAGAAGTTTTAGGAGATGGAGAAAAATTCTCATTGTGCTTGTATTTTTCCTCTTTGTAAATCCAGTCTCTAACAACTACTTCCTCTTTTTCATCCCGAATGGGAATTAAAGACTCTACGAATGTATCAAATAGAGTCATTACTGAGGATGAGGGATGCATCTCCTATGAAGGTTTACCATAGGACCTAGGTGAGATTGGCAGCTTTGTAAAGGAGTCAATGTGATAACCTCCCATACCAAGGTCTATGGTTTTGAACTTATTCTAACATTGTGCCAAAGTTGCATCAAAATTTTTTGCTTCCTGATTAAGAGGAACATGGGTCCCTACTAAAATTGCATTAACAGATAATGTGCTATCCCTGGGTATACAAACCTCTACTCCATTATAGGGGAACCTGACACATTGGTGGTAGGTGGATGACACCACTTGCATGTCATGGATCCATGGTCTACCAAGAAAAATATTATAGGCTAAAGGACTAGCATCAACAATTTGAAATAAGATGTCCTTTTCAACGGGGCTAATCCTGACAGGAAGGATGACCAAGCCTTTAGAGCTTCTCTTTGCCTCATCATAGGCTTTGATGGTTATTTTCTTGCGAGTATTAACAACTTGCTCTGAGTAACCCAATATTTTTAGCAAACTCAAGGAGAAAATGTTGAGCCCCACACCCCCATCAATCAACACATGCCTGACATGGGTCTTGTGAATCATGACTTCAATGTGGAGGGCAAGATTATGCGGATGGCTCAAGGCTTTGTTTTCTTCTTTTGAGAATGTGAGGTAATGTGGGTTGGCAAGGTGATTTACCATATTTTGGAATTGATCTATGTCTATGTTGTTAGGGACATTGGCTATACGCAAAGCATCTTCAAGGACATGCTTATGTCTTGGAGATAACTCTAGGAGCTCAAAAATTGAGATTTGAGCTAGTGTTCTTTGTAACTGATCAACAAGATTGTAGCTCATGTCTGGATTAACCGCTGAGTTGGTGGTGACATTCTTGGATGTCACCTACTTTGGTTTTCTAGATTGGTTAGAATTAGGACCTCTAATGACCATAGGACCTTGACCTTGGCTTCTAGTGACAACATTAAGAGCTTGAGGTGACCTTCGAAAGTGAGGACCTCTAAGCACCACCACGGGTTCGTTATCAAATATAGGAGAGTCCACATCATGACTATGAGAATCTTTTCTTTGCATCATGTTGACATTTTCATCCATAGCTTCAAGCATATTGATAACACTCTCTATAGACATATAGGTGTAGTTGATTGCAGCTTTGCCATCTTTGGGTTTAGAGGTTTCCCCCTTATCATATTTAGGCAAAGGTTCCTTAAACGCTTTATGATCTGCATTGGTCTTCAACCCATCAATCTGAAGTTTACCATTTTCAATAAGATCTTGGATGAGATGTTTAAGTTTCTAGCAATGCTTTATGTCGTGCCTAATGCCATTATGAAATATGCAGTAAGCTTTTTCATTCCACCAATATGGCTTAATGTCAGGTATGTGAATTTTTTCTGGATCTTGTGGTTGTGCAAGATTGTTATCAATAAGCATTTTGAAAACATCTTCATAAGAATCCCCAAGCTTAGAGAATTGTCACCTCTCCTTTTTAGGTCTTTCTTGATATCTTTGTTTATTCTCTTGTTGGTTAGAGGATGTATTAAGATTCATAGCTTGAACTACACTAGATAAATGAAGGACACCTTGATCCTTTGGTTGGTTAGAGTCAACAACTCTGTCATTGACTACTTGCTTTCTTTTATTCCAGTGTGAGTTCTTGCCTTTGTCCTTATGATGGTTGTTATTATTTTGACTATTGTTGTTATTATGTTGTTTAGCCAAAATACCTTTCTCTTTTAAGACATCCTCTATTCTACATGCGGTTTCGACCATAGTGTCGAATGAATCAAAGACCATCTTCTGAACCTCATACCGCATCTCAGGTACTAAATTGCTCACAATGATATCAATTCTCTCCTATTCAGGAATTGTCCTAGAATATTGGGAGCATAATCATCTCCACCTTTGTAAAAATGTAACAAAAGATTCCCCTTGATTCTATTTCAAATTACACAAATTGAGCATGGTGACTAATCTTGATAAGTTGTAGGCAAAATGTTGCACAAATTTGTGAACCAGTTCCTTAAAAGTTTTGATGGGAGGGGTTATGTTGGTCAACCACTCCATAGCTTGACCTTTTAGACTCCTTGGGAATAGTCTCATCAAATAGGAATCCTCATGGTGGAATTCAAAACTCATGGTATAAAACTGGCGCACATGATCATGTGGGTCACCATTACCGTCATATTTGTCATATTAGGGAAACTCAATTTTCCTAGGAAAATCCATCATGCTCACACTCTTATCAAAAGGATTAGGACAAATAGAATCAAGGTTGAAGGAACTCTTACGGGCCATCATCATCTCCATCATCTTCTTGATTTGCTTAATTTCTTCTTCTTGTGAGGGAATCTGTTTCTTTATTTTCCTATCCACATCAAAGTTGTAAGGGACCCTCGCACCCTTGTTGATTAAGCTCTCTAAGAACTTATCCTTATTTTTCTCAACATATTTCTCCACATATTGTTGAAAAAGTGGTTCTTGTTGTATTCTCATAAAGTCTTGAGCTTCATAATTTTCACTACTTCCTCCATGTTGAGAGCCATGATGAGCTCGTTGGGAGGGTTGTCTTGAGTTCCTAGGAGGCGTTCATCTCCTATAGTGAGCATGTTGTAAAGTCCTTCCTCTAGGACTAGGAGATCTTGAAGGAGTCCTTGACCACCTTCTACTTCTTGGAGTTCTTGGGGGAGTAGAGGGTGGAGAGTTGTTTCCACTGTTGGTACCTCCATTGTTAAATTGATTGTTGAGCTATTGGGCTAATAGCCTATCTTGTTCCTCTTGGAATTCTTTTCTCTCTATGTCCAACAAGGCTCGTTGTTCCTCTTCTAGGAGCCTAAGTTTTTCTTCTTTTGTAGCTTGTTCATTCAAGAAGGCTTGTTTTTCCCGCTCAATTCTTTTTAGCCTCTCACTTGTATATCTTGAAGTTGTTTTTAGTGGGGAACTTGGTCTTGAACAGTTGAACAAGTTAGCTGCATTCACATGCACATCACAAGATTGGTTGTTTTGGTCCTCATGTTGTGACTATGCATCTTGATGAGCTTGGGCATAGTGTCTTTTAGCTCATTGATGTGCATCTAGATATCTTGAATTAATAGGAGGCAATTCAGGTTGATTGTCATCATTGAATGACATGTTACTCCTATGTCTCTGAAAAATGTCATCAAGAGTTTGATCTATTGCTTCTCTTTGTCTCCTAGTCAAAGTGTAGCTCATGTCCATATTTGATTGAGAGGATGGTAAAGAAGTACTCAACTAACTAAGGCTACTCTTAGGCTCAAAACAAACCTCTAAAGCACTCTTAGGAGATTGATCGAATACGGGTTCCTTCCCCTTTCGCCTTTGATGAGTTTGCACTAAAGGTAATTGTTCAAAAACTACTTGAGGTTGTTTTCCTTGACCCACTTGGCATCTTGTTGTAACCAACATGAAAGTAAAGACCCTTAGTGAAAAGATAACCTTAGGACTCACTAAGAAGCAAAATTGTATTTCACATAGCACAGTAGAAGCAAAATATGTAGCAGCAGCAAACAATTGTAACCAGATAATTTGGATGAAGCAGATGCTGAAGGATATTGGAATAAAGTTTTTTGAACCTATTATTATACATTGTGATAAGACCAGCACAGTTATTATGTCTAAGAACCCTGTACTAAATTCTAAGACAAGCATATAGAGATTAAGTATCATGTAGTAAGAGAGAAATTTGTTGATAAAGAAGCCAAACTTGAGTACATAAGCACAAAGGAGCAGATAGTAGACATATTTACAAAGCCTTTGCTTAAGGATACATTTGAGTATCTGAGAGATATGCTTGGGGTTATGCCCCAGCCTACTTTTGAGAAGTGATGCAGATTGGTTGCATCCATCCAGTGGTATATGAGCCTTATCTTTCTTCTAGATTGGATGTTGGTACTTCCTCTATGGGGGAGTATGTGTATATGAGCTGAGTCATGAGGACTCTAGTGAATGTATTTTCTGAACAATATCTTTTGACATTAGAGTTATTGTTGACATAATGATGAAATTTCTATCATTGATGTCAATGGGGGAGAAGTGTACATGAAAAAACCATTTATACCATATGTTGGAGAGAACTGAATAGGAAAATGAAGCAAGATTTAACTGATGAAGAGGATTTGAAAATATTTGTTGAAGAGCAGCAGTGTTGTAGTATTGGATTTATGGAACATTGGATGTTTTTCATCTATGTTGCCATCAATGCCAATGGGGGAGATTGTTAGGAATGAATGCTAAATATATCCTATGGGAGTATTGGAAGCCATTCTGTAGCAGTTGTTGCATTCATGACTATGATTGTCATTGATGTCAACATAGTGATCTACTGGAGATTAGCAGAGGAGAAGATAGTGTTTTGATTAGTGCATGTGGGATATTACAGATCAAGCAATGTGATGTTGAGGATTTACTCTTGGATATGTTATATGTTCATGGTTAAGAGCGTAGATAGTAATTAATTTATTCATGGAATTTATGAGCATTTTGGTGGAAGTAGTATTCAGGATGTGTTCCTGAGTAGTGGTTTGTGGAAATAAGATGATATCTCCTAATCGGGATGGAATCTAGTTTTGCGTAGTTAAAGGGAAGTTGAAGACATGTTGATAGTGATGTGGATGACAACACAAACTTCAAGGTCATATGAGTGAAGAATTATTCTAATTGGAAGCTGAAAGTTTTGTGTAAATTTGATGTAATGTGTGGAAACCTTTTATTTTGTAATTGGATGCCGACTCATTTGTAATTACTTGAGTGTGGTATAAAGGAAGGAATGTTTTTCCTTGTTGTAATGTGTGGAATATGTAATTGTGAAAGTGAATTTTTGAAGAGGACATGCGAGGTACAAAGATCTGAAATTGAGATCTGGTGTAGCAGTGAAGTGCGGTTTGGCACAGTCAGAGAAGAGGTAACATATTGTTGAGATCAGTAATGACTTGATATTATTTTGTTGAATAATCTAGAGATCAGTTGGACAGTGTGTTCAATGATCTTGCCATTGAAGCTATTTGGGTAGTGGGTCCTTCTGTCTTCCATAACTCCTAACAGAGTTAGAATCTTTTAGCAGGGATTCAAAATCTCCTAACCGGGATTCATATGTACTAAATGTATTTCATAATGCTCCTAACCGAGTCCATCCTTTCACAAGGAATATTCATATTAGTGCATCTTTTGTGGGCATCATTCCCACTGGGGTTTACTCTTTGATCAAGAGGTTCCCTAGTCAACATATCTTGTGTCATTGTGTTATTGTGCATGAATATCTTTCTATGGTTAGTAATTATATTGCTTACATTGTTAAACTCTGTTGAAGTTGATAAAATATATAATTATCGGATAACTGATTCACACCTCCCCCCTTCTCATTTATCTTGGTGGACTTTACTTTCTAACATTAGATCTAGTTTCCATTTCAAATCTAGTTTCCATTTCATCTTTCCTTATGCAATTTTAATTTAATTTCAAGGTTGATTCTTAAATAGAGGTTTGACCAAGGCAAACCCCTTTCCACAATCTTTTTTTCCCATTTTTTTTGTGTGTAGGAACATGTTATAGAGTTTTGATCTCTAATATGAGAATTACATGTGTAGACACATGATCCTGTAAAGTTTCATCAGTTTTGGCACTACTAGGAACAAGTTGACTTCTTGACTTGTCCCTGGGTACAAGTAGACTTCTCATCTTGTCCCTCAAAAACTAACTTGTCCTTGAACTTTTTGGCCTAAATTTTAGGATAGAAAGATCCAGGTCTAAATGCCTTCCAAATATGGAGTTACAACTAATTTTGATATTCCAGTGACAGTCAAATTCAGATTCAAAATTCAAATTTCCTCATCTTGTTTCAAGGTACACTCATTCTCTCTCTTTTCCCCCTACACTTACTTTATCAGATTATATCCATCATTGAACAATCATCTATCAATATCTATTAGGAATAAAAACAAAGCATAGATCTTGCATCGACACCCACCCTCCTTCTGCTTGTGCTAATCAGATTTATTTTGTGGGAGGTTTTGCATTTCAATATATATCATAGGACTTGGTGATTGGTCTACATCCTAGCATTTCTCAACATTTTCTATTATATAGTAACATAACTTTTTAATCACCAAACTTCCACATCAATGGGACAATGAGTCTTGGATACTCACAGTAAGAAACAACATCATCCAAAACAAGTATAAGGGTAATGCCTAATATTATATAAAAGTATAAATTAAAATAATTTAAAATCAAACTATCAAAATAGAATTAATATTCAAGAGAAATGTGAGAACTCACAATGATTCATTTTTTTTTAATGTAAATAGCTAACCATAAATTAAATTAAAAACTTAAGCACATAAGAATCAGAAAATAATTATCTAGGAGGAAAAGGAAATCACTCTCCTAAAGTAGCATATGGGCCCTACCCAAAGAAAAGTAACCAAGTAAACATAAGAGCATTACCCTGAAACACTAGCAACAAAATAAACATATGTGCATAGCCCAAAAACATAGCACCCCTAAGAAATTAAAGCAATACTGATAGAAGGAGGGTTTTGATCATCCTTCTTCCCCCAGTCATCAGTAGGATATGGCTTAGGATCTAGAAGAGTCCACCCATCTACATTATTTTCTCCATTCTCCTTTTCCTCCTTGCATGAATAAGTTTCCAAGGACAATTTGGGAAACCACTTTGATGAGGAAGGCCAACCAAAACCTCCACCTGAGTTAGGCCAACTTGAAGGAGCAAGAGGAACACCACCAATAGGGGGCCTCCCAGACATGAACCTACAACGAAGTGGGGAGCTGGAGCACCTATGAGGTGAATCCCTACATTCATCTGAACAATGGCTGTCAAGCTAAGAATGGGGTGTGCTTGAATGCCTAACAGAAGAACTGTGACCATGATGACAACCACAAGAAGGAGAATGACCACCAGAAATAGAACCATCATATGGAACCCTAGCAACCATACAAGGGACATTTCCCCAATGTTGAAAAAATATTTTGCAATTAAACCACCTTAAGAGCTACCTTGTTAGCTTGTACATGTATTTATAACATCATATTATTACAAAATGCAAGCTTTAGCAAAAATAAAAACATTAGTGTCAATATAGGCATGTGAATAAACTATCGCATTCTTGTCCTTCCATATAGTAAATAAGATTTACATCCTAAAAGTATGCCAAAGTTGTAGAAAAGGAGATGGGAATCTAGGGGTATCACCCAAAAGAACCATATGCTAGGAAAAAACAACTAGGTGAAATGGGCTAAATAAGTCATGAATCTATACCCAATAATTCTGAGCCCTTCTACAAAACCAAAAAACATGAAGGAAGGACTCAAACTGACTGCAAAAAGGGAAACGAGGGTCAAGAATGCCTAAATTATGAAGACAAAAGCCCATTGGAAAACCTTGAAAAATAATATGCTAGGCAAAATGAGAAATTTGGGTTATGTGATAGTAGACTAGATAGTGGAAAATCACATTCTCCAAGCTGAATGTGAGGACTATAAATGTCATCACTAGTTAAGAACCTAAACCATTGGAAAATGAGGAGAAAGCCAATGATATTCCTATCAAGGTTGATCTCTAGAAAATGTTGTGTGTGGATACCAATGCCAGTCTTTCCACCAGGACTTGATGCTATAAATATCAATCTTATGGAGCAATTCCACTAGCAAAGTCGAGAGAACAAATCAAAAGTATGACGATCTTGGTGTTTCAAATGAAATTGGACCTACAAATCCTCCCAAATGCGCAAAGACATTGTAGGCCTAGAAAAAATGTCTCGAGGGGTCAGAATGCCTCGCTTGTGAAAGCGAAGAGCATGAATGCCCAAAACATGAGTTAGAGGAAGGTCGTGCACCTAGATTAAAGGAGACCACCACAAATTATCTTGATTAAAAGATAATCCATCTCGAAATAATTCATTTCAATATCCAAAATGAAGAGAAAATAATTGTAAAATATATAACTTTATTGTCTTTAAATTCTATGAACATAAAGATAAAACATTTTAAAAAAAGATATTATTTATCTAGATTTTAAAATCCATAAAGAAAATTGAAAAATCAAAATCTCATGAAGTAAGAAGAACCTTATCATGCCTTAAATGTATTTATATATGAAAATTTAATAAACTAGTGATCAAACTTAGATAAGAAAATATGATAATGATGAATAAAAATATAAGCTAACACATAACATTAAAATTTAAGAATATTGAAGCATTTATAATACATAAAAGAAATGATGGCACCCACTAAAAATATACCAATGGTTTCATGATATAATAATAACAAGAGTTGTGATGCAACTAGAATCCCTACCTAATGCCTAATGTAAAAAATAGAAGAGAGGAAATGTTGATGTTTGGTGTGGAGGTTGGAGGTGTCACACTAGAGGCATCAGTAATAGTTGGTGAATTTGAGTTTTATTCCTATTGATAGCCAAGAAACATAACATGATGTTCCTTCTTGTTCCTCTGAAATGTAGTAAACTACTAGTTATAACATATACAAGCTAAAGGTCACTGTGAGTATTAAGGGACATGAGCCAAAGTCTAAAGACAAATAGGCTAAAGGAATAACACCTTTAACTTATATTGTTCCCAAGTAACTAAGAGGGAGATCCTTGATTTTATATGCTACAATTTTAGCTATTTTATTGTTGCTTGTAAATTATGGAATTAATGAATTACAAGTAGATATTATTCAACTTCCTGAAATGAGATCTCTTCATAATTAGCCAACAATTTGTTCATCCCATTTACTTCCAAATCGCTTTGGATGAACATCTAGTTTCATCGCATTTATGTTTTCCCTCCTTATAGTTGATTAGTGTTTAACATTTTCTTTCAAATTTACCCATCTCACTTGTTAATGAGCTTCATATTGTTCCCATCTCCCACATATCTTGTGATAGTGATGAACATGCACCTAGTGAGGCCTCACATGCTATTATTGATCTAGAAATTGTGTGATTTTATTGACTTTTTCTTTTCAAATCATTTCATCATTCTACCACTCTAAAAAGGGTAAAATCAAAAGTAAATTAAGGTAGGTAATTTTTTTTGAATTATTTTTTATTTTGATAGTGAACACATGAAGACAACAACTAGTTTCATCAATGGCACTGTTAGTGCCATCAAGAGATATTTAACAATTATATTAATAGGGATTTCTAGAAGTTGTCAAATGCTACATAATAGTTTGATATTAAAAAAATTGCAAGTCTTGTGTATTATGATTTTTGAGGTTGATGAATATTATAATTGTTAGGGTTGGCCTTGACCCTAAGTTTGATTCATGTTATTCATAATAAACTATGAAATAAAATAAATAGGAAAACTTGAGGAAAAACAAAGTAGCAATATTAGAAACTATGAAGATTTAGAAACAAACTAGGATTTACAATCTATGACATTTCAAGTGTGATTAACTTAAGAGACGAATTAAAAAATCTAAAAGATATTTTATTCTCTAAGGATATAGACTCAAAAGTTTATGGAAGATAAATAATCTTGTCAACCTAAGATACCAAACTCTACGAAGACTCTTGGAGCATTTAATTATTTAAGAGGGAGACCAAAATGGTTTGATCCATCTCAAAATTTATCTTCTAACAACTCATCTCATAAAATTTCTCAAGAGCCATCTAGAGTGCACAAACCTCTATTTGACAAGTAGCATATCCCCAAGGGAGATGGACAAATAGTCGAACTAAACTATCACTATTTTATTCATTGAGAAGATTTAGAGTATATTTAGAACAATTGAAAGTGGTACTTCATAACTCCCAAAAATTAATATGTTAATTTTGGTGTCTTAGAAAATTTGAGTAGTACTTCTTGGAATAGTTTGAGAGGAAAAATAATATAAAAGAAAGTAAGGGTGCAAATAAAAAATAGATAATACAAAAGTAGTTGCCTAGTTGAGAGATTATGAATTTAATAAATACCAAAGACAGATCTAGGTTAGGATAATTAAAAAAGAAACAAAAAGACAAAGAGAAGACTAGATGATAGAGGAGACAATGTTAAGACGTGAACAAAAAATAGATAATAAACTAATAACAAGTGAAATAAAGGAAGAGATCATAAAGGGATTTCATTCTACTAGACTTTTCATTTTTTGTTATGCATATAATTATTGTAGGACTTATTTAAAAAATCATATAAATTAATATTTAAGAAACATTTTACAAATATGTTTCCAAATTTATTCTTCATATACATTGTTATATTATTTTACTCTTCATTTTTAACCATTCATTTCTTAAAAATGATTTCCCTTAATAGAATCTTGCTATTATATAAAGTCAAATAAGGATGCTAGTTTAATGACTTACAATAGATAATTTATCTAGAAATTAGACTTTCACTCATTTTTAGCACCAAATCCAAATACATTAGTATTCATTGACCTTCTAAATCATCTAAGAATGAGAGATTATTGAATGTGTTATCTAAATTGAATTATAGAAATTATTCTCTTATACCAATACTTAACACAAACACACACATGACTTTAGGTGAGAAAAATAAAGGAAGTTAGACAATTCTATGACGGTGGACTTGACCAATTATGTAGTTGATGGAATATTTTAATTTATTAAAATATGAAATTTATTATCAATGTTTTATATATCTATATTTCTATACATTTAATATTTCAAAATTTATTAATAAAATGATTGTTTATATATATAGTTTTAATACTATTTACCAAATTTAATATATTATTGTTAGAATACATTATATTTATTAAAATTATAAAAATTAGAAAATCTAACTACTATAGTAAATATTACATGAAAATTTTATGACTAAAATAGAATTCTTTATAAAGTAAAAGATATATTTTTTAAATGAAAAAATCTTATAAAAAATATAATATAAAAATAATTTCTCAATAAACAAAATAAGATTAAGAAATAATAAAAAGGAAAAATTCATTATAAAAATATATTATTTTTATTCTTATAATAATAGAAAATAGAGAAAAGTCCAGATGAGGATGGCGATCGAGCGCAAGAGCAAAAGCGAAAGAGGGAGAAATTTCAAACCAGTTGAGCAAGAATGGTGGTTTTATGGTTGTAGGTGACCGTTGTCATCCCAGAGTGCCATGTTCAAACTACACTGTCAGGCTATGGGTATTCCTATAGACCAAAGGCGTGGGTGGGGCAAGAAACAACCTCTGCCATCACAGAGCCAGATGTTTGACCTATTTTGTCGAGACAGAAGCAAGGACTCTCACATTATTCAGCCGGCTGTACATGTTCATGATGATCTCCAATTTCAAAGGTGTCACTTTTGGGAAACACACCTTTCAAAGGGGGAGAAGTCAATCTTCCAGAGGAGAGCGGTAGTGTAGCCTACAAAACCCTTTTTTGTCAATCCTAGCATTCATGATCGTCAAGCGGAAGGTAAATCTACAAGGCAATTGGTCTTTCCTCTGGAATGCGGGGACAAATCGTTACCTTGGAAAGGATATTCAACTTTTGAAAAGGGGGAGTCATCAAAACAGGCCCCAAAATACATCCTGTAAAAATTGTGTTTTGAAATTTCTTTTGGGCGGGATGTGAAAAATTTAAAATTTCCCAAAGTTTTGCCTTCTGTAGTAGATTAGAGGAACAGGGGTTTTTCCACTTCGCATTAGGGTTGGAAGAATGGATCTCATGGTAGCAATGAGCATCATCATGGTGAGAAACAACCTATTTTTGATATTTGTCATGGAACCCCGCCTGGTTCTCCAGTCCACATAACACATTCTCAGCTAGAAGCCATGGTTAAGGTTCCAAGCAAGGGAAAGGGTAAAGATACTCTATTTTCATCTGACTTTCATGACATAGATGGACTGAAAACATAGTCAAATCCTGATGTCACTTTATCAAAAGAATCAACTCACGCTCTACCTAGGGCTCCCTTCAATCCAAAAAAAACTCAACAAGTGTGGAGAAAGAAGCAAGCCCACGTTGTCAATCCACATGAACCATTTGTGCCTCCTGAAGATTGGATGACAATTACACTTCCAAGCCATTTGCTACAAAATTCAATTGGACTTCTTAGGCAATCTGCTTTGATAGGTAAGCTTTCGTCTGATCATCTGCATTATTCTGAGGTGAAAGAATGGGCTTTTTCTTCCTGGTCAGGACTAAAAGATTTATTTTATATTGATTCAGAAACTCAATATTTTGTATCTATTTTTGAGTCCAAGGTATCTAGGGATTTGGTTCATAAGCAAAAAAGTTGGTTTTGTTGTGGGTCGAGTCTTTTCACTATGGTTTGGACTCCTAATTTCAAAGCTTAACTTGTTGATACTCATTTTTACCCTTACTGGATTTCTTTCCCCTTACTACCTCTTGAGTATCGGGATCCCCAAATTATTGAAATACTTGCTAATAAATTGGGAATTTTTCTAAAGCATGATCTTATCCCCTATGATCATCCATATTTGAATGTTAGAGTTTGTTTGCTCTTAGACATGTGGAAGTCTTTTCCCACACACATCTTGATCAATTCTTAGTGGGGTCTATGGGTTCAGCCTCTCAAGATTCAAGATGAGCAAACAGTACAAAAATTTCAATCATGATTAGGTCACTTCAACACTCAATGCTAAAATAGAATTCAGGGAGTACATGAAGTATGCTTAGATCATAGTATAGACCCCAACTTATGTGTGAATAAAGTTATTTCAGAAAAGGATATGGCTCCTAAGGATTCATTACATGAGCATAACAGTTTGGTCATGCACAATTCTATAGGAGTTAAGCTTTCTCTATTTCTGAAATCGGTTATGCATTTCATTCAAGGTTTTTCTACTGGGCCAAAGAATTGTTATCCATGCCCGCCAATTCAAATTCCCCTACATAACATGGCCTTGGGTGTATTGAAGATTACACCTTCAATTTTAGCTTCATCATTGGTCCCTAACAAAATAAGGGATTTGGTTAATAGGAATCAATATGCAGAGTGGAAAATACACCAAATTGGAGACCGAATTGTTTCAAAGATTGCTTCTAATATAATTTTTGGGATAGCAGAGGAAGAAGGACTCATAGTAGGAAATTAAATGACTTACGATCTTGATTAGTTGTTTACAGATTTTTAGTTTTGGAATAGCCAGGTTGTCCTAAAGAAATTTAACAGCTGTAAGCTTGTAGAACTTGAAGAAAATGTATGCCAAGTTGACAAACCGGCTCTCTTATTGGATTCTTTCACTAGTAATGATCCTGTAGGAGTAGAGGATTATATATACCAACAAGTAGCAGAAATCTCAGTTTCCCAATATGAGGATACAAACTTGGGAGAGATTGAAGATATTAAGGAACATTCGGGCTCACATCTTTAGAACACACTGAATCTATTTGATCGCAGTCAATCCTTTTCAATTGCTCAGACTCCTTCTCAATGACAACATACTTTCAAGATGCCCAAATCGAGAGGTCAACCCAAGGGTTCAAAGACTCGATCTGAGATTGCATTAGGGATACAAATGACATTGGATGACAAGTTTTTAATTACCAAAAGAGTGACGAGGAGAACAAAGTGTTCTCCTTGTCAGGAATGAAGATTAGCTCATGGAATGTCAGAGGAATTAATGCCTCTGACAAAAGAAGTCAGATTCACCATTCAATTGAAAATATGAAGGCTGACATTGTTATGTTACAAGAGACAAAATTATCACAAGACACATTTGAAAAAACTATTGCAAAATGGCCAAAGTGGTCTTCATTGCATTCTCCTAGTATTGGTGCTTTTGGTGGTCTTGCTGTTTTATGGAATCCGTTAACAATTCAGGAACAAATAATTCATCAACACGCAAATTGGAAAGTGTTGAAGATGTCAGATTTTGATGTTTCTTTCATTCTTATAAATGTTTATGGTCCTACTTCTATTCATGATAAACTTACAGTTTGGGACAAGTTATCTCAATTAATTCAAATGCAAAATTCTCATCAAGTTATCTTGGGAGGTGATTTTAATGCAATCCTGAATCATGATGAGAAGGTGGGAGGCATTTTCCCTCTTAAAAATATTCAGGATTTCACACAATTTGTGGAAAATAATGATCTGATGGACATCAAACCACTTAATGGCAAGTTTACATGGATGAACATGAGGGATGGTTTTGCACAAATTGCAGTTCGGTTGGACAGATTTTTGCTTTCTCATGAATGGAAATTAGGCAATTTCCATATTCAGTTAGAAATATTGTCTTTTCTTATCTTTGATCATTTTCCAATCTCCCTAAATATCAGTCAACTAGTAATGGTCACCCAGAATCAGCAAAAATCCTCTTTCAAGTTTGAAAGAATGTGGCTGTGACAACCAAATTTCCTTCCATTGATCAAACAATGGTGGATCAGTGCTCCCTTTGTCTCAAGTTCTAGGATGCATCAATTCTCCATGAAATGGAAACATGTTAAGGTACAGATCAAAAATTGGAATCAACATGTTTTCAAGAATGTATTTAAATAGAAAGAGTTGGTCGAACTACAATTGGATGAAATCTATACAAACATCATTCAACATGGGATGGATAATGATACTTATGTTAAGAAAAAATGTCTTCAACAAGAATGGGAGGAATTGTGTGGTAGGGAGGAAGAGTATTGGTGACAAAAGTCAAGAGAAGTCTGGCTACAACAAGGGGATAAAAATATGAAATATTTTCATGCATCAGCCCAACAAAAATGAGCAGCTAAAACCATATTTCAAATCAAAGAGTTAGAAATGGGTAATATTTTATCTAATGCACAGCAAATTAGAAATGAAGGTGTCAAATTCTTTACGAACCTCTTAGCTCTAGTAGAATATCCATCTCCCCTTCCTTCGTAAGTGGATGATCTCCTTCAGTTTATGCCAATAATGGTGTCACCCAAGGATAATACCAAACTTATGGCTCCTTTCACTTTTCAAGAACTTAGAGAGGTAGTGTTCTCATTTCCTCCAGATAAAGCTCCAGGACCAGATGGTTTTACTGCGCTCTTCTTTTAGAGTTGTTGGGAATTTATAGGTTGGGATTTACTTGCAACTATTGAAGAATCTAGAAAAAATAGATCTATGCTCAAGTACTTCAATACTACCAATATTGCAATCATTCCAAAAATTAAGGAGCCAAAAAATTTTGCTGACTTCCGCCCAATCTCTCTTTGCAATTTGACATATAAGATTGTAACTAAAGCTATTTACTTACGCCTCCAACATCTCCTTCCACACATTATTTCCCCTAAACAAGGAGGTTTCATTCCAGGTAGAGAAACAATGGAGGGAGCAATGGTAGTTCATGAAGTTCTCCATTCTATCAACATTAATCAGTCTTCCAATTTTGTTATCAAGCTAGACATGCAGAAGGCTTATGACAGAGTTTGTTGGACCTTTCTTTTTCAAGTTCTTCAGAAAATGGGTTTTTAAAAATGTTGGTGTAAATGGATTAAAGCATGCATTTCAGGGGCTTGGTTCTCAGTTATTATCAATGGATCAGTATCAAGTTTCTTTTCTCCTACACAAGGTGTCAGACAAGGAGATCCACTTTCTTCAGCTCTATTCATTATCATGGCAGAAGCATTTAGCAGGAGTATTAAGCATCATCATTTAACTGATAAGTGGAAAGGATTAAAAATTGGGGGTACCTCAATATCCATCACGCACTCCTTGTTTGCAGATGACACACTGCTATTTGGAATGTCACAAGTTTCAGAGGCTAAGCAGATTAAGAAAAGTCTACAATTATATTCAGATGTCTTAGGGTAGAAAATCAATTCTCAAAAGTCAAAGATCTTCTTATTCAATACTAATAGAGTCATATCAGACAAGAATGTATAGATTTTAGGATTTTCTGAGGACTTCTTGCCATCTACTTATCTTGGCATTCCATTCTTTATGGGATCTAATAAGACAAGTTATAGGGAAAGTGTTCTTCAAAGGATTAAGAGTAAAGTTGTGTCCTAGCAAGTAAGATGGCTTTCCTTATCAGGCAGAATCCTCCTTATTAAATTAGTACTTTCAGCAATTCCAAATTACTACTTGGTTGTCCTTCAAGGCCCCCCAACAGTCCTCTTACAAATTTAGAAATTAATTAGAGGCTTTCTTTGGGTGGGAAATATGACAAATGAAAAGAAAATTCCACTTATTTCTCTACAAGATATGGCACATATCCCTACTTTAGGGGGTGCTGGAGTGCATGATTTATCAGAGGAACAAAGCTTTCAGTGGCAAATTGGTCTAGAAAATGTACAAAAAATCACAATCAACATGGTGTCAAATAATGCAACGAAAATATTTAGATAACAATGATCCACACATAATATTTTCCATGTTAAATCCCCCTAAGGGTTTAGTTATTTGGGACTTTATGATTGCCTCCAAAGACATTGTTCTTAAGTACATCTCTTGGGAATTAAATTGTGGCAATGAGATTAACTTCTGGAGAGATTCTTGGAATAGTTAACCCCCACTAATCATGCTTCCAAACATTCAAGATCTGGTGACAGCTTCAGAATCAGCTTGGGGTAATCTTGTTATTCATTTCATAGATGCAGTCTGTCTTTTTTCAAGGAAAGTAATATGGAAAGATCCAAATCAGCTCCCTATTGATAGCCAAAACAAAGAGCTTCTTCGAAATATACTTACACAAAGACCATCATTTGTATCTAACTATGAGGATCCATTAATGTGGATACCAACCAAAAATGGGAAATATTCAATTAAAGAAGGTTACAAATTACTACAAAGGGCTGCATTGGAAAAAAGTCCATTTCGAGCCTATATGTTCTATTGGAATAATGTGGTGTTACCAAAGGCAGGTTGCTTTGCATGGTTAACAATTAAGCATAGGATTCTAAAAAGTGATCGATTGGAAAGATTAAGTATTGCTCCTCCATTTAAGTGTGTATTATGTGATGAAGAATATGAATTAGTTGACCATCTCTTCGCAAGGTGTCAATTTTCATATCAGTGTTGGATGTTTGTTCTTCGAAAATTAAGTTACCCCACCCCATTGTAGAATAACATTTGGGATATATTTCAAGCATGGCCAATCCCTTTTCCCAATGCATTCTTTTTGGGAATTTGGAAATGCACCCCAACATTAGTACTTTGGGCATTTTGGTGGGAAAAAAATAAGAGGATATTCAGAAAAGAATTCTCACCCATAGATAAGGTGATAGAGGGTATTGAAAGATCGATCTCAGAGGTTACTAATGCAAGCATTAGTAGATGTAAAATCAATCCACCTATTGTATGCACCCTAAAATGGTTGCCTAGACTTTGGGCCCCCATTCAACAATTTATCAAATCCCTGAATCAATATTTTCAAAAATCAGCATTTTATCAATTATATCAATTTCCTTGATCAAGTCCTATTTTATCATTTTCAATTATTTTCTATGGGCTAACCATTTTATCCTAAAGTCTTTATTTATTTAAAAAGAATATTTCCTCCCCTTTTAATGAATAAAAAGCCCCCACTTTTCCTCTTATCCTAAGTTGCACAAATAAAGTACTATTCCTATTTTATAAAAAGGGAAAAAATACTTTTTGTCTCATATGGACACAAAAGTCAACTCTTATTTTCCCATTGGAGGATATTTGTGCACATGGATTGTTCTTCTTTGATGCTCCACCCTTGATTAAATCTTTTTCCTCTTAATCTCCATGGTCCATTCCTTTTCATTTCCTATAAAAGAAGAGCTCTCTTCCTCATTTAGAGATCCATCTCTTTTATGCTAATGTTATGCTGCAAGTTTTCTAGGTTATTTGGAGCTCTTTGAAGACATTCTTGCATTCAAGCTTTGAAGACATTGTTGTTGCATTTCATTTAGCTTTCTTTCTTGCTTTCATAGTTGCATAATCATTACATTCTTAGTATAGACTTTCTTTATGCTATAGATTAATCTCACATAGTTTAATTAGGAGGGATTGTAAGACTTGTACTTTCCTTTCATAGCCTAGTTTGCACTTTCATTTTCATAGACTAGCTTGCATCCTCATTCTTAGCTTACTTGCATTGCATTTCTATTTGATTCTTTGGGGATATTGGCACTCTTTCCCTTGTCTTCAATTTTGGAATCTCTCATTGTGTGGTTGACTAGCAAGGTCATAAGTTTATTAGCTCTAGCTGAGAGCAATTTTACAATCTTGCAACTCTATACATAGAGAGCTCTAGGTCGCTATTGAAGGTTTCCCTTTCATGGATTTTCTTTGATGTAATGATTTAGATAAGTGCACTACTTTTGTGTGTACATTTCCGGTGCCCACCGTGGGCCTCATTCTTTGCATTTTTATCAAGTTTTGTATATTTTCAGTGTCACTTTTTCGTTAATTTTGCACAAACAGGAGAAACACCACTTACGACAAATCTATTCATGCCTATGAGCATTCTATTCATGCCTATGAATATTCAGTTCACACCTATGAATATTCTATTCACACCTATGAGCATTCTGTTCACACCTGTGAGCATTCTGTTCATGCCTGTGAGCATTCTGTTCACGTCTGTGAGCATTCTGTTGTCACCTGTGCACATTCTGCTTGCACTTGTGCACATTTTGTTGTCACCTGTGCACATTCTATTGTTGCTTGTGCACATTCTTCTTGCCCCTGTGTGCATTCTGTTGTCACCTGTGCACATTCTATTGTCACCTGTGTACATTCTATTATCGCCTGTGCACATTCTATTGTCGCTTGTGCACATTCTTGAGAAATTTTTGAGAAATTTTCCCAAATGGTATCAAAAATTTAAGTGTGATATATCGTTGGAAAGGTCTTTCCAAGCTTGATCTAACCATGTTGGTTTCATTTTCAAATTTTTTTATTTGATCAACTATTTTACTTGTAGATTATCTAAATTTTGATGTGCTAACCTTTGTGGGGCTAACAAGTTGTGCTTGTAGGTGCTCTCATTGCTTGGAATTTTCTAAAAGAATGCATGTCAAAGAGGGCTACTAATGATTTTTGCAGGGCTTCCCTAAGCATAAAAACCAAATCAAGTGCTTGTTTAATTGCTTTCTTTATTGAGTGCGGCATATACTAGTTATTTCTTTTACTCAAGGCTATCAAGGACACAAAACCTTGGTAGACGTAGTGCTTGTCTTCGCTTGATGTGAGTACTTGTGGGATTGTGACCATGAGGGAAATATTGAGCAAGAATGCTTAAGGTACTCTTGAGGCCGCGAGGTCCGTTACTTGCTGCAAGGTAAGGAGTCCCTTTGGGGAGCAAGAGGGGTACTACAAACGGAAGCCCTTATTAAAAACCATAGTTAGAAGCCACCCTATTTTAGCCGCTTAGCTTCTTGGTGCAAGGATTGATCCAAGTGGAATAACCCAGATGACCCCAAGATTACTCACCATATGTGTTCCTTTGGTTGTGTCATTGAAACTTCCATGACAAAGCCAACATCTATTGTGGGTAACCACTTTGTGTGAGGCGAGGGGACATCAAGTTGTGGGCCAAGTTGATAAGTAATGAGCCTTGACTTTCTAGGATAGATATTGCTTGAAGTGTCTTCGATTGTGTAATACCAGTGTTAACGTTCTTGAACATTCAAACAATCAGTAGTATTCATAGGGTGTTTTTATATTTTGATATCACAAGTGTTTGTCTTGGCAAGGTTTCTTTTGCCCTTGTTTCAAGTGTTTTAAGACATGTTTGATCCCTTACTATTTGCAAACCTATTGAATTTCTTCTGATATTGTGATTGAGATCAAAAAATTCAATCCTCAGACTGAAATTTTTGATCAAACAGACCTGAAAATGCACATTTCACACAATTTTGGTCAAGTGTCATACAAACTAGCAATAGTATCACTTGGTTAGCCTGGAAAGTGTCACCTGAGAATTTTTTGTTGTATACCTAGTTTCAGTCATTTTGCAGTTGCTTTTAGTTGGCTAGGTCTTTAAGAAGGTAACTTATCTTGCCACTGGAAGCCTGTCTTTACTCTGAATTTCTATTTTTAGCCCTCTAGGGGTAGTGTCATTTGATTTACCAAGTCACCTCGGGAAGAATTGTCAAGTTAGAAGATTATTCCTGTTGAGAAAGTACATCTCTAGAGTTGTTAGTAACATTCTTGGAGAATTTTAGTACTCTTTTTGTCCAAATCATTTCCATTCAAATTCAATTTTAATTATACAATTTGGCTAAGTCCATCCTCCTGGTTCAAATGTGCAAGGATATTGATCCTTTGATTTAAGCCCCTCTTTGACAGTGTTGGTAACACCTTTTGCAATTTCTATCTTACCATCTCTTTTTTTTTGGACATTAGAGAATTTTGATTATCCTAGTTTGGTGTTGACACTTTGAGAGGTCACCTTATCATCAAGAATCATTTTCTTTCATGTCAGTGACAATAAGGTACCAAGTGAATCAAGGGAAACGACCCCTGGTTGTCTTTAATCAGTTACCCTTAGTTAAGACTCATCAACAATGAAAGGGAAAAGAGCCCATTTTTGATGAATATCCTAAGAGTGAGTCTGAGGTTTGTTTTGACCCAAAGAGTAATCCTAGTGAATTGAGTACTTTTGTAGCACCTTTTTCATCAAATATGGATATGAGTTATACCTTGACCAAACAACAAAGAGAAATAATAGATCAATCACTTGATGACATTTTTCAAAGACATAGGAGAAACATGTCATTCGAAGATGGCAATCAACCTGACTCACCTCCTATTAATTCAAGATATCTAGATGCTCATCAATGAGCCGAAAGACATTATGCACAAGCTCATCAAGATGCATGGTCACAACATGAGGACCAAAACAACCAATCTTATGATGCTCATGTGAACGTAGCTAACTTGTTCAACCATTCAAGACCAAGTTCCCTGCTAAAAACAACTTCAAGATATACAAGTGAGAGGCTAAAAAGAATTGAGCGGGAAAAATAGGCTGCAAAAAATGAACGGGCTGCAAAAGAAGAAAAACTTAGGCTTCTGGAAGAGGAACAATGAGCCTTGTTGGACATAGAGAGAAAAGCATTCCAAGAGGAACAAGACAAGATATTGGCCCAACAACTCAACAATCAATTCAACAATAGGGGTACCAATAGTGGAACCAATCCACCATCTACTCCCTTAGCAACTCTAAGAAGTAGAAGGAGGTCAAGGACCCCTTCAAGATCACCTAGTCCTAGAGGAAGAAGGACTTCTCGACATGCACATTATAGGAGACACACACCTCCTAGACTATCAAGAGATCCCTCCCAACGAGCACTTCTTGACTCTCAACATGGAGGAAGTAGTGCCAACTTTGATACTCATGATTTTATGAGAATGCAACAAGAACCACTATTTCAACAATATGTGGAAAAATATGTTGAGAAAAATAAGGATCAATTCTTGGAAAGTCTAATCAATAAGGGTGCAAAAGTCCCATACAACTTTGATGTGGACCAAAAGATCAAGAAGCAAAACCCTTCAACTAATGAGGTGATTAAGCAGATGCAAAAGACTATAGAGAAAATGATGGCTCCAAAGAATACCTTCAACTTGGACTCCATATGTCCCAATCCCATTGAAAAGAGTGTGGTTATGGTAGATTTTCCTAGAAAGGTTGAAATCCCCACATATGACAAATATGATGGTAGTGGTGACCCCCATGACCATGTACGACAGTTCTATATCATTAGCTTTGAATTTCATCATGAGGACTCCTACCTTATGAGATTATTCCCGAGGAGACTTAAAGGCCAAGCTATGGAGTGGTTTACTAACCTTACCCCTCCTGTTAAAACATTAAAAGAACTTGTCCAAAGGTTTGTGCAACACTTTGCATATAATCTATCAAGGTCAATCACCATGCTTGATTTGTGCAAGCTAAAACAAAATCAGGGGGAGCCCTTTATGACATTTTTACAAAGGTGGAGACGCTTATGCTCTGAATATTCTAGGACCATCCTTGAGGAAGAAAGGATTGATATAATTGTGAGCAATCTAGTGCTAGAATTAAGATATGAAGTTAGAAAAATGGTCTTTAATTATTTTGACACTATGGTAGAAACTGCATGTCGCATCAAGGATGTTCTAAAAGAACAAGGTATTTTGGCCAAACAAAGTAACAACAACAATGGCCCAAACAATAACAACAACAATAAGGATAAAAAGAACTCATATTGGAACAAAAATAAGCAAGTAGTCAATGATGGAGTTGTTGACTCTCCACAACCTAAGGAATGAGGAGTTCTTAATCTATCTAATGCAGTTCAAGCTATGAAGTTGCAGACATCCTTAGATCAACAAGAGCACAAGCCCAAGTATCAAGATAAACCTAAGTCAGGAAAGAGGCAATTCACTAAGCTTGGAGACTCTTATGCAGATATTTTTAAGACCTTGATTGCTCATAATTTGGCACAACCTTAGGATCCTACAAAGTTTTGCATACCGAATCCTAAACCTTATTGGTGGAATGAGAAAGCTTACTGTGTATACCACAATGGGATTGGACATGACATTGAAAATTGTTTTAAACTTAAACATCTTGTTCAAGACCTTATTGAGACTAGGAAATTACAGGTTGATGGGTTGACCACAAATGCAGACCACAAGGCCTTTAAGGAGCTCTTGCATAAGTATGAGAAGGGGGAGACTTCTAAAAATAAGAATGGCAAGGCTACGATCAATTATACCTATACAGCTGCAGAAAATGTCATCAATATGCTTGAAGTTGTGGACAATGATGTCAACATGATGAGAGGGAAAGATCCCTATGGTTATGATGTAAACTCACCTCCCATATTTAATGAAGGACCTGTTGTTGTGCTTAGGGGTCCTCAATCTTGAAGGTCATCTTAGCCTCTCAATGCTATTACTAGGATTCAATCCCAAGGTCCTATTATCATTAGAGGTCCTAATTCTAGAAAATCCAAGCAACCAGTGTCCAAAAGTGTTCCTCCCAAGTTAGCAGTTGGTCTTGATATGAGTTACAACCTTGTTGATCAGTTACAATGAACGCCAGCGCAGATTTCCATTTTTGAGCTCTTAGAATTGTCTCCTAGACACAAGTGTGTCCTTGAGGATGCCTTGCGAGCCACTAATGTTCCTAATGACATAGATGTTGATCAATTCTAGAACATGGTTAATCACCTTGCTATCCCTCATTACCTCACATTTTCAAAAGAGTACGATAAAGCATTAAGTCATCCGCACAATTTGGCCCTTCATATCGAGTTCATGATCCACAAAACCCGTGTTAGGTGCGTGTTAATAGATGGAGGTGTTGGGCTTAATATTTTCTCTTTGAGTCTATTGAAAGCTTTGGGATATTCTGAGCAAGTAATTGACACTAGGAAGAAGATCACAATTAAATCCTATGATGAAGTAGAGCAAAGCTCTAAGGGATTGGTTGTTCTTCCTATTAGGATTGGCCCTGTGGAAAAGGACATTTTGTTCTAGATTGTTGATGCCGGACCTTTGGCATATAATATCTTGTTGGGTAGGCCATGGATTCATGACATGCAAGTGGTGCCATCTACCTACCACCAATATGTTAAGTTCCCTTACAATGGAGTTGAAGTATGCATACCAGGGGATAGCACATTATCTGTTAATGCGATTTCGGCTGGCTCTCATGTCACTTTGAATAGAGAGGTTGATAATTTTGATGCTGCTCTTGAGCAGTGTAAGAGTAAGTTTAAGTCCATAGACCTTGGCATGGGAGACTACCAAATGTATTCCTTCACAAAAATGCCAATCTCGCCTAGGTCTTATGGAAAACCTTCACCTGAGAGGAAGCCTTCATCCTCAGCTATGACCTTGTTTGGAAAGTTTGTAGAGTCCTCAGTACCTATTCATGAGGAGAAAGAGGAGGTAGCAATTAGAGATTAGATTTATAGAGAAGAAAAGTATCAAGACAATGAGAATTTTGTGCCATCTCCTAAAACCTACGGGAGAGGGTATACTTTGGTTAAAAACATGGGCTACCCAGGTCATGGCCCTCTTAGTCATAGGTTAGATGCCAAGGCTGAACCACTCAACCATGCTCTTTTTGGTCGTAGGACTAAGTCAACAGTTGGCCTAGGCTTTGATCATGAAAAGAAGACAAGTGTCCCTATCCTAGCTGCGACGGATAGTGATAGTGACTCAGATTATACACCCAATCTTCAAAACTAGCAAGACATGATTGATGATTGGGTGCCTTCCACCAATCTCCTTTGGGGGGATTTAGATGATTCAACAACTGAAAATACAGACACTAGAGAAGGTGATACCCTTCACAATCTTGAAGCTTCTACATCAAGGCATCCCAAGCCTTCTTGGTGTAAACATCCCAGTAGAGATTCAGAAATAGATTCGCATGAGTTCAAGTGGGACTCTCTTTCAGATGAACTAGTTGATTTGGACATGGATGTTGTCCATACCTATAGTACTCAACCCGATGTGACTAACGAGCCTAGTGTAGGAATAGAGGATTGGACTCCTCGAATTTCCTTAGTGCATGATGCTTCGTTTGGTAGGACGAGTCCTAATTCAGGTATCTTAGAAGGAGACTTGACAGATCCTAACTGTGTGATCACCAGAGATAATGCCTTTCATATCAATAATGTTGCACCAGTCATTGACCTACCCCTTGTAAACCATCATTTGATTGATTGGTCACAACTTTGTCAAGAGCCTCAACTCCTCACTTTTCACAATGACTATCAGATAGCCTGCTACTTGAATGCTCTTGAACCCATAGTCTCTTCCACTAGTGAACCTACAATGAGTATGATGGAGCTAGATATTAAGTACCTCAGTCAAAAAGTAAAAGAAATAAAACAAAAGAGAAATTGTTCTAATGGCGAAAACCACTTTGTGGCGGTGTCAAAACCCAAAATAGTAAAAATAAAAGATGTATCCGAAGGTGAAAACCTCTTCGAGGCACCTAAGGATGGGGTGCTTAATAACCTGCCGAGTTATTTTCAAGATAGGTCATCAGTTCTTATTGAGCCTACACAACCAGTAAATTTGAATATGAAAGAGGCTCCACAAGTGATACATCTAGCTTAGTCTCTGTCAGTGCAAGAAAAAGAGGCATACACAAAGTTCTTACAAAAGAAGAAAATCAATTCTGCTTGGACATATTCAAACATGCCAGGGCTTGACACTAATCTCATTATGCATCACTTATCTATAGCTCCAGGAATTAAACCAGTAAAGCAAAAGTTGAGGAAAATGCATCCTCACATAGCTCTCCTTGTTAAGGCTGAATTAGAAAAGCTCTTAGGAGCAAGATTTATTAGAGCTATCGACTATGCCGAGTGGATCTCAAATATTGTTCCAATTTCAAAACATGATGGGTCCATTCGTGTATGCATAGACTTCAGAGATCTTAACAAAGCTTGCCCAAAGGATGACTTTCCACTCTCTAACATAGACATGATAGTGGATATGACTACGGGCTATGAGATATACTCTTTAATGGATGGTTTTTTTAGTTATAACCAAATAAAAATAGCTCCTAAGGATCAAGAAAAGATAGCCTTCACATGTGCATAGGGAACCTATTGTTGGAACGTCATGCCATTTGGATTAAAAAATGTAGGAGCCACATACCAAAGAGCTATGACCACAATATTTCATGATATGATGCATAAAAACATGAAGGATTATGTGGATGATACCTTGGCCAAGTCTAAGCAAAGGGATACACACCTAGAAGATTTAGAAGTAATTCTAGATCGAATGGAGTAGTTTCAGTTAAGATTGAATTCAAAAAAGTGTGCATTTGGGGTTACCTCAGGTAAACTTCTAGGATTCATAATTTCAGCTAAAGGAATAGAGGTGGATCCTGAAAAGGTTCAAGCTATATTAGATATGCCGTCTCCTAAGAACATTAGTTAGATGAGAAGTCTTCAAGGATGACTCCAATCCATACGGAGGTTTATTTCACAGCTTGTAGATAGAGCACAACCATTCAACAAGACATTGCATAAGGGAGCCACATGTGCTTGGAATGAGGATTGCCAAAAGAGCCTAGATCTAATAAAGCAATACTTGGATAATCCTCCAATTTTAATGCCTCCTATCCTAGGAAAATTGTTAATTTTGTACATCTTAGCAACAGAATCTTCCTTGGGGGCATTGTTGGCCCAACTTGATGATATTGGGAAGGAAAGAGCCATCTACTACATTAGTCTTACTCTAGTATCTTATGAGATCAATTATAATAGTATTGAAAAGTCTTGTCTTGCGGTAGTGTTTGCTTCCCAAAAGTTACGACACTACATGCTTGCCCATACTATACATCTTGTTGCAAAAATTGATCTTCTTAAGTATTTTCTTAGTAAGGCTGCTCTCACGAGTAGACTTGCTAAGTGGATGATGGTTTTGTCAGAATTTGATATAGAGTACATTGAGCGTAAGGCTATAAAAGGGCAAGCTATTGTAGATCAACTTGTTGATTTCCCAGTCAAGGATAGCATGCCTATTCAAGTGGAATTCCCAGATGAGCATATCATGTACATGACCACGCGTACTTGGAAAATGCTCTTTGATGGTTCAAATATGCAAAATGGATCAGGAGGTGGAGTATTGTTTATTTCTCCTCATGGGTACAACATACCTAAGTCTTAAAAACTTTTGTTTCCATGCACAAATAATATTTCAGAATATGAGGCTCTAACCAATGGACTTAAGATGGCTATAGAGTGGAATATAATAGAGTTACATGTCTTTGGAGATTCGTAATTAATTATCAACCAAGTAAATGTAGAGTACCAAACTAAGGATGATAAGTTGATACCTTACAAAAAGATGGTTGATTCATTATGACATTACTTCACATTTGTGACATTTCAATAGATCCTTAGAGCAAAAAACAAGGCAGCCGATGCTATGGCTACATTGGCTTCCATTCTTCAACTAGAGAAAAATGAATCTAGATATGAATTCCTGGTGGAAGAGCTACGTCACCCCATTTTTGACTCCTAAGAAAGCCATGTTATTTGTACCTTGGTTAGTCATGAGTCATCCTACTATGGTGCCATTTACTCCTATCTCCATGATGGCATTATCCTTGACACCTTCAACCATTCTGAAAGAAGAAACCTTATCCGTAATGCCTCTCACCATACCCTTATCTCTCGTGATCTGTATAGGAGGGGTTTAGATGGGACACTTCTTAGGTGCTTGGAAAAGGATGATTCTGACAAAGTGTTAGTTGACATTCACGAGGGTATTTGTGGAGGACATTCTAATGATCTTTCCATGGCCCGAAGGTTGCTTAGGGTGGGGTATTATTGGCCCATAATGCAGATGGATGCTATAGCTTTTTCCAAATCATGTGAAAAATGTTAGAAACATGGAAACCTGATTCATGCTCTAGGTAGGGAGCTTATTGCTTCTATTTCTCATTGGCCATTTCAGCGCTGGGCCTTTGATCTTGTTGGGCAGATTCATCCCAACTCATCAGGTGGACATAAATTCATTATTACTACTACTGACTACTTTACCAAATGGGTAGAAGTTGTTCCACTTTCTGTTGCTTTAGGGAAGACAATTTCTTTATTCATCTTGAATCACATCATCTGTCGGTTTGGGATACCTTCTGAGATAATCACTGACAATGGAGGTCAGTTCAAAAATAAGAACCTTACACACCTCTGCAAGAAATTCAAGATAAAACAACATTGGTCCTCCATTTACTTCCCACAAGGAAATGGACAAGCAGAGGCTTCTAATAAAACCATTCTTAAGATTCTCCATAGAATAGTTCACAAGAATGGTAGGGACTGGCATTTACAGATCAATCCAACCTTATGGGCTTATAGAACAAGTATACGTACTCCAACAAGGGCTACTCCTTTTACCCTTACCTATGGTGCCGAAGCAGTATTACCTTTAGAAGTAGAGATCCCTTCACTTAGAGTCTCTCTCAAAGGTTTGATAACAGATGACGATTATTGTGCCATGAGGTTACAAGACTTAGAACTTCTAGATGAGAAGCGCAAGACCTCATTTGATCATATGAGAGTGTATTAGAAGTGTATGTCAAAGGCATTCAACAAGAAGGTTCACCCTAGAGAGTTTCAAGTAGGTGATCTTGTTTTGCGAGAGAATCCTAAGAACCAACAAAATAGAGAGAAAAAGGGTAAGTTTGAACCTAATTGGCTTGGGCCATATGTCATCACAGCTACTTTTGGGACAGGTGCTTACTTGTTATCTGATGAACAGGGGGAGCAACTCCCTAATCCTATCAATATTTTGCACCTCAAGAAGTTCTATCCATGATGCCTATTCAGTCTAGGGGCATCCTTTGTACATATTTTATGATCTTGAAAAAAAAATTCAAAAAAAAAATTCATATATGATGCTGAAAAAATCCTTAAAAGCATATAAAGTCCTAAAAAAGAGCATCCTAGTGAAAACATAGCAATAGGCGCTTTGATGTCTCCTCAAAAAAATAAAAAAGTCAAAAAATTTTTAAAAATAGAAAAAGTGCCTTGGTGAAAACCTGGAAATAGGCACTTTGGTAGCAAAAATACAAAAAAATGAAAAAAAAAAAAAATTAAATTTTTTTTCAAGTGGTGAAAACTTTGAAATAGGCGCTACTTGAGGCCTTTGCACCCTTGTCTTTTAGCATGCATCCTTGACACTTAGCCATTCTCCATCATGCCTTGACCTTATTTGACTAGGTTTGGAATTGGTCTTTATTTTTGTCTAGGGAGCATACCTATTAGCATAGGTCCTTTAGATGCATTTGTCTCTTGGGGCATTTCACAAACAGGTGTTTTTCAACACCACCCCAAATTGTGTTTTTCAACACTACCCTAGCGTCGAGTGTTTCTCAACACTTATCAGATGTCTTACCCACTAGTCTAAGTATGATGTGATATCGCTCATTAGCAAATTTGATACTCAAAGTTTGGCTCTATGACCAACACACACGCACTTAAAAAATCAACTCAATTGAGATATGTTGGCTTTATTTTTCTTTGTGTGCTGTCTATGAGGATTTCTTTGATGAGTGGTCTCTCCCTGAGAAGTTTTTGATGATGCATAGCTAGAAGACTGAGGGTATGAGAATATGTTTTATTTCTTTATCTGCTTATGGGTATATTTCGTTGATCCTAATTGTCATGAGCATTTATGCTGGTCTTACTTGACACTAGGGATTGACAAGATATTATCCTTGACTATTTTTTTTATGCGAGTGCATGCTTATAGCTACCCTAACTTTCATGTGTCTTGATACAATCATAATCTCACCATAACAAACTTAGGTAATCTCACTGCACTAGTCATCTTGACCTACATGTCTTTGGTGCCTAGGTGGGATTCCCACATTTCTATCTGATATAGATCATATTCATATACCCATAGTCATACTAGTGAGTATTGTATGATCTTGTGACACTACCAATAAAGCTCAATGATGATTATTAGATGTCTATTGGTGTTGTGACCTTGCAAGTCAGCCACTTTCATAATAGCTTGCATTTCTAGGTTCATGTTAGATTAGTTTTGCATCCTGCACATGGAGAGAGCTCTCCTTTTATTTTTCACGGACTAGTCGGTCAACTGCGCTCATCTTTCCTATTCTCGATCATGTCTTTCGCTCCTTCTTTTTAACATCACATCATTTTCCTGTCATCACAAGGGGTTAATCTTATCATCATATGACCTTTTTACCCCTATATATAGCATTTTGACTTTTTGACCCAAATTTCAAAATACCTCAAAATTCTGTGAAAATTGCACTCCTAGCTAATTTTGATGTCTTGGATCCATTTTCAGACTTGAAATTGAAATCCGAGTTAATCTTGATAGTCAAAATTGCATTTCAAAATTTTTCCTTCTTTTGTACAGTTGGCTGACCATTTGAGGCCTGATCCTTCGATCTTTGTTGGGGCATCTTCATTTCTTTCCCCCCATCTCTTTCAAACTTCTAATCTTTCATTCATTTTCACTCGCTTCATCTCTCTAAGGTTTGACTTAGTCAAATTGGGGCATATCTTCACTACTTAATGGTTATCCTATCATGTTCTCACCTTCGATTATGATTTCTAGTGACTTGATCAAGTTTATCAATTTGTTGTTCTCCTCTACCTGATTTTGATTTCGATTCCAAGGGGGTAGTACCTATCAACTTCAAATCTTTGATTTAGCTTTATCATTCAGCTCAGCTTGAGATTATTATTTTGAGACTTGATTATCACTTAACAGCAATGGTGTTGGTCTTGTCTTTCAATTCTTATCTCTTATTTTTAGACTTGATTATCACTCAAAAACAATAGTGTTGGTCTCGTCTTTCAGCTTATCCTTGTTCTGATGTGTTCCCATCCATCGAACACACATCTGGGTTGTTTTGTGATCTCAAATTGATCTCACATTTCAATTCTTCTTTGACCACATGTGTTCCTAGAATGATCACACATTAGTCAAAGAGGAGAAAATGTATGCACCCTAAAATAGTCGCCTAGACTTTGGGCCCCCATTCAACAATTTATGAAATCCCTAAATCAATATTTTCAAAAATCAACATTTTATCAATTATATCAATTTCCTTGATCAAGTCCTATTTTATCATTTTCAGTTATTTTCTATGGGCTAACCATTTTATCCTAAAGTCTTTATTTATTTAAAAGGAATATTTCCTACCCTTTTAATAAATAAAAAGCCCCCACTTTTCCTTTTATCTTAAGTTGCATAAATAAAGTACTATTCCTATTTTATAAAAAGGGAAAAAAACACTTTTTGTCTCATATGGACACAAAAGACAACTTTTATTTTTCCATTGGAGGATATTTGTGCACATGGATTGTTCCTCTTTGATGCTCCACCCTTGATTAAATCTTTTGCCTCTTAATCTCCATGGTCCATTCCTTTTCATTTCCTATAAAAGAAGAGTTATCTTCCTCATTTAGAGATCTATCTCTTTTATGCTAATGTTATGCTGTAGGTTTTCTAGGTTATTTGGAGCTCTTTGAAGACATTTTTGCATTCAAACTTTGAAGACATTGTTGTTGCATTTCATTTAGCTTTCTTTCTTGCTTTTATAGTTGCATAATCATGGCATTCTTAGTATAGACTTTCTTTATGCTATAGATTAATCTCACATAGTTTAATTAGAAGGGATTGTAAGACTTGTACTTTCCTTTCATAGCCTAGCTTACACTTTCATTTTCATAGACTAGCTTGCATCCTCATTCTTAGCTTACTTGCATTGCATTTCCATTTGATTCTTTGGGGATATTGGCACTCTTTCCCTTGTCTTCAATTTTGAAATTTTTCATTGTGTGGTTGACTAGCAAGGTCATAAGTTTATTAGCTCTAGCTGAGAGCAATTTTACAATCTTGCAACTCCATACATAAAGAGCTCTAGGTCGCTATTGAAGGTTTCCCTTTCATGGATTTCCTTTGATGTAATGACTTAGAGAAGTGCACTACTTTTGTGTGTACACCTATTACCACATGGGACAAAGGTATCATCTATGAATGGAAATCATTATTTATTCCATTAGGAGTTGGGCTAAAGAAAAATCAAACAAAAATTGATAGGTCATCAGTGCAATGGAAACCTCCACAATCAGGATTTGTGAAGCTTAACTTTGATGGGGCATCCAGAGGAAACCTAGGGAATTCAGGGCTAGGTGCATGCATCAGAGATTGCAAAGGTTATGTGTGTGCAATTACGATGGCCCCTCTACCAGCAGGAACTAACAATATAGCAGAGGCTCAAGCTTTACTATCTAGTTTAATTCTTGTTAAGAAAGGGGATTACAAACGGGTCCAGATTGAAGGTGACCCTCAAGTAATAGTGAATGCATGCATCAAGAGGCAAACGGCCTCATGGCAGCTTCAATATATTCTACAACAAATTTGGATCTTAATTGACCAAATTGCAGAAGTGACTATATCGCATACACTTAGAGAAGGGAATAAAGTTGTAGATTGTCTTTCAAATCTAGGCTGTGATGGAATCAATATGTTTACATTACAACCTGCAATAATAATTAAACAACACAAATACCTACAAATGTTGATTACCAATGAGCTAGTGGATTGTCAGCGGTAATCATAACTTAGTAACCCCAACGGTATTCACTACCACTACTTAGGGAGATGCGAATAAATTTCATGTCAAAATTATAATCAGCTGCCGAAATTGCAAGACAAAGGACGTCACCTGTATATGGTAAACTCTCAAATTGGCCACGTGGTGTATCTAGTATGATGCCAAATTGCTCAGAGATTGGACAAGCTCTTTTGTCACATGGGTTTCATCCTTTGAATTTTTTTGCACGTATCTACATGTGCTAGACAATTATGTTACATGCTTTGGTATTATGAAGCCTTCATTAAAGAGGCACTTAAAACAAGCGAGATTGGCCCTTCATCTCACTCATACTAACAGATTGTGTCTTCTCGGCTTTTTCTCTGCTGAAGATGTCAATGCCAGTGGAGACTTGCGTCAAGTGTGAGTCCTGTAACCAGTTTCATAGGAACCTGCTGCCTAAGAACTACTGAATTTGGATATCTCTGAATGTAGATGAGATTTTTCTGCCTTTGTAAATTGACGAAAGGGTAGTGGATGGGATGTTCTCTATTAACTCTCCCACCATTATTTGACAGGTAATCGGGGAAGAAATTTTATCCCCTTCATCTAGACATTTCCTGTTTCCCTCGAATGTGGTCTCTATTTTCTTTTTGAATGCCATGGATTTACTATAGTCGGTCCTTCTGCTTGAAATTCTGGCGAGAAAGGTTGTCCTGCCATAGTTTTGGAATGAAAATAAGTTGAGAAAGGCAATGCAACAATATGACTTATGGGCTGGTCATGCATTAGTGGGTGGGTTGTTTCAAAGGTCTCAATTATTACAGAAACATGAATTCATGGTTATGTTTGAAGCTCTTCAATGGTCGTTTGAGATGCAGAACCCTCAATTCATGAAATTGGCTCTTCAAACTACAACACGGGCTCTAGGTTACTAGCTTGAGGAAAGGGTGAAGCGTACTGGTTACGCTATCTTGGACATGCTGAGTCTTTCTAATAAAGACTATACACTAAAAAGCCTCGAGGAATTATCTTCAGGGGTTACTATCCGGGCGCAATCGTCGAATCAGGGTTTAGCGCAAGGCTTGCAAAATGTGAATGATGGTGCTACTCAGGTAAATGTCCACGAAGCTACAATCTCAGCTTGGATGGTGGCCGCTGGTACTGAATGGAAAATGCCCAACTCGGGAGTGCAAAACCGTCATTGGTGGCAAGACATATCTGCTGGATTGGGTAGCAGGTCTGGGTGCGAAGCTTGTCCCCATTCGCTAGTTGGCTGCGAGGACACATTAGAGACTTGGTGGGTTCACAGGTGGAAGAATACGCTGAAATGGAGGAATAAAAATGATTTACAAAAAGTTTTTGATATTTTGAGTTATGATTAAATATTGTCAAATCATGAGGAAGTTGTATTTAATTGCTCAAATTTGAAAATATGAGAGGAAAATATTTCCCGAATTGTAAGATCAAGCATTTAATTATCGATATAAATAGTTGTAAATATCGATGATCTTTTTATATGAGCAACAATGTCAGGTTTTCTTGCTAGTTCTTTCTTGGTTGAGCTCTTTTTTTGAATCAGTTTTTACAAAATATTAATATATTCAATGGTTCGTCCACTTTTGTTGAAAAAAATAAAAAAATAGAAAATAGATACTATCAATATTTTTCAAATTAACTTTCTTTCTTTATAAGTATACAAATTTTTTTTTAAAATGTCAAATTTCCTTTTTACGATTATATATATAAACAAATATTATAATTCATTGATTCAAATTCTATATTTAAATTTTCCATTTAAAAAAGTCAATTAGGAAGAAAAATCAAGACAACAAACAAAAAACACTTTAATGGCCGCTTATATTCTATAAGTCAAAGTTTCAAATCAATCTCAATTTAATAACAAGGCTGTAAGCGAAGTTCCTGCCAAAATCGTGGCAGAGAAGTTTAAACTTTTAAAAAAGTTTAGGAGAAGGTAATAAATTAAATAGTTATTGTATGAAAATTATAAAGAGACAATGAGTTTTACTGAAGAACTACACAAATAAATTCTGATAGCAATATAACAATAAAGAAACATGACTTTTTTTTCTTTATTTTACTTTTATATATATACATAATTTTAATTATATATTTATTTAAAATTATATTTTTACATAATCATCCCAAGAACATCCATGAACATTCTCATTATATTCTTGACTATCAATACTGAATTCACAAAATTTCAGCCCAATATTTGAAATAAACAATTTTTATTTGGTCCAAAACCTAAAATGAAATTGCTGACAAACATCAAGGTATTGGCTTGTAAAATATAGCCATAGTGCAAGAAACGGATATAAAGAGCTGCATAAATTTCAACTTGATGTAATTAATTTTAACTATTTGCATATCTCTCCAAGCACCCAACTATAAGTTGAAACGGAGATTGCATGTGACATGTAAAGGAGAGATTAAAGAAGATATTAAATCCAAAAGATATTGGGGTAGAGATTAAACACAAAAGAGATTGGGGGAGATGAAACACCATTCCAAAGTCAAACAGAATGGCATCTAAAGCATTATCACCTTTCCTACTCAAAACATTTTAAGTGCCATTTGCAAAGCAAAGAAACTACAGAGTTTACTTGCACATGTCTTTGGATTGTGTTTGCAAATATGAAGCAATGAAAGTGGTTAAAACAAAGCTATCAGTTGTTTACAATGCAAACCTTTTTCCACATCTCCCACGTTCAACTTCCACTTTTCATTTATTTGTTTCAATCAAATTATACCATTGTAGAGCCTCTCACAAATTTAAAAAAATAATAATGCAATAATTCTTAGAATATGATATATTAATACTAATAATATAAATATAATTTAAAAAAATTATATTATATCTATTATAAAATTATAAAATATTATTAATATTATAATTATATTTATATAATATATATATTTTAACTATCAACAAAAATTATAATATGTATGATAGTATAATCTTATTATATTAGAATTATTAATAATGAAATAAATTTATAATATGATTATTATATACTTTTTATTTATATGAATTAGAAAGTATTTTTTATATTTTTATAATATAAATATATTTCTATAATATATAAATCATAAATATATTTATAATATATATTGTAAACTAAATTATATATAATATTATTTAATTTTTCATATATTGTTATAATTACAATAATTACTTAATTAATAAATAATAATATATAATAATATTTATATATTAATACTATATATTACATATAAATATAATTATTAGTAATACTTTATTATATCTAATATAAATAGAATTATTATTAAAAATTGATTATATCTATTATAAAAGCATTTTTTATGGGTTATTATAAAACTATGTTACTATGTTCTAAAATGTATATATTTCCTAAAAAATCGCCCTTATCCCTCAATTTATTTTAGCGAATGAAATCATAGAAAATTAATTTTCTACATTTGTTTTGTTAAACAAATTGCATCTTACTTTAATTAAAATAAATATATTTCATTTATGATAAAAATTCTGCTATCTCATTTGTTAAAAAATTAGTTATTAATAATGAGTTAAAGTTCAGTCGATGCCTATAGTTTTAGTTTTAGGTCTGCGACAGGAACTAATAATAAACACAAAACATTAAAGCAAGTTTTAAATTTTTCTTCTTTTATCTTCTTTTATTATGGATTGATGGAAGATTCTTTCCCAAAAATTTTAATAGGAAAAAGAAAAACAACACGAAGAAATAAAAATTAAATTTTAAATATGAAACTGTACAAAGCATAAGGTAAACTTTATATTTGATTGTTGGCACGATCTTTGAAATAAAATTAATTACAATTTGTTCATCTCAAAACACAAGTCTCTTGTATACATGCAGGGACTAACAATAACAAGGTTGCAGAGCACAAATTTGAACTTTGTTTTGTAATTGATATTTTCAATTTTTGTCATTATATTTTTTGCACATATTTATATTATGATAAAATCAACAACTTAACAAATAAATTGGAGACTTTGAAAATCTCATAAGTTATAAATATAATTATAAAATAGAATAATACACACATAAATATAATTATGTTATAATAAATGTAATATTTAATATACATATAATATAATTGAGAATAATATAATAATATAAAAATAAACTAATATAAATCTAAATATTTATATAGTATTTAATATTACATCTAAATAATATTGAATACTATATAAATATAAATCAATTATAATATAAAATAAAATAAACTTAATATGAATATAATTTTAAATATGAAATAGTAATATAATAATATAAATATAATAAAATATAAAATAATATATACATCTATAATAAAATGATATGAATATAATATTCTAAATATAAATATGAAATTATACAATATAACATAATCATTTTAATATTATAATCTAAACCAATTTTTAAAAAATAAAAGAAATTAAATTTTTAAAAACTAATTCTTATTACAAAACCTAAACCCTTTATAGTTTTTTTAAATCAATACTAATATAAACCTAAAACATTTTATTCAAATTATATGTGCATATCCCAGTCCTACCCCTCAACTCACTTTAAATATGAGAATGTAATATTATTACAGAAAATAGTACATTTTGATTAGTTCAAATTAAGATATTTAATCACTAATTAAATTTTGGTCGTTGTCTATAATTCTAGCCTACGACAGCCTACAAACTAAGACAATTATCAAAATAATATTTGGAGATGTAGATAATAAATGGAAAAATTTTAATGCCACTGTTACCTATAAAAATATTATTGAGACAGATTTATGGGTTAGAATCTTGCAGGTTCTGGATTCCATTTAAACAAAAAGGTATTTAAATTTTTACAAGCTCCGAGAAACAGGAATATGCATCTATTTCATTACATCGGGCGCTTAATACATACATAAACTGCAATACATATGACTATGATGATGACTATAATCAACCCACAACAGGCAGATTTACAGGACTCAGACTCAGCAGACATACCTAAAAGATTGACAGTCTGATTTCTGATCTTCCTTATAGGAAGAGAGCATACTCTCTATGTCTTTCTTTCCTAAAGACTCTAGACTTACTCAACTCCGAATGCCTTTCTCTCTAAGGGAAGCATGCTTTTATAGGCAAATTGGAGAGGAGGTCTCAACCGATTGCTGACACATGTCAAGAATCAGGAGAACCACTTTACTAAAGCAGAGCGCACTACTACAGTAGATGCCCACTATGACCTGTATGTCGGTCTGGGTGGACCCCAATATCTACGAACACAGTAGTGTGCTGACAAACGAGTAGAGACAAGCAACTCGTGATGCTTTCACTTTACACCCGAAAGTGACTACGGGAGAATCTCTTTTAAACCCGTGAAGAGATAAAGAACACGGACCCTATTAAGGTGTCGGGCTAACCCTTTTAGGACGGTAGTGGAGTCTACCCCTAGTTTTGTTTAACCAGACTTTGGTAACTGGTGTACAATTATTATGATTTCTGATGGTTGGGAAACTCATTACTCCAGAGCCAAAATGTGCCACGTACATAATGAATATGTGCAAAAACACATATGGATGGTTTTTAGAGAAATGATCAGCTCTTCCCAAAAGCTGACATGTCGGATGAGGTCACGTAAGAGAGTAGAAGTGTGGATGACAACCCCATCCACTTAGGTATATCGTCGATGCTTTGGTGAGTGATATTCAAGATCACTATCTGATTCTTCCTGAGATGGAATACTCATTACGTTCATTAATCTTTCTTCAAGAGTTTCTTCTTTCCAAAGAATTCTTTGACAGAGATGAACATGTGCCTGTTTTGTGGGATTACCAATATCCCACGGTTCTGGTTTGGTCTGGAAAATAGTGAAGATCCAAATTGGTTGTCTGGTTTGAGGATGTGCCCAATGATGTAAACTTTGGATTTCCATGGTATTTTGTCGCTGCAAAGAGGGGCCATAGATAGAGAAGATGTACCTGTTTATAAGATTGTCAATGTAGGAATGGAATGTGATTTTGTGCAAATACCCATAATTACAGGTTGTTGGCTGTATCTGATGATCATGTGGGAAAACTACTCTGAAATAATTTCCCAATTGATTGATGCTTAACCATCGCTGCTGATTAGGAATATGAGTGCTGCTCAGGATTTGAGTAGGCCATTCAAAAGAGATCACACTGGTGATAATAGGCCATTCAGGAGAGGTAGGATTGCTGACTGCATGTTGGAGATAATTTTTAATTTCTTCATCAGATGGATGACAAGGTTGTCGTTGAATTACTGCATCAGTTAGAAGTTGTCGTGATGCTTCAAAGTGTCGATTCCTTTGTTCTAGATACAGTTGATGTGTTAGAACATTCAAATTTTCTTGCCATGGCACATTGCCAATAAAATTATATTCTTCTTTGCGTTCTCTGATCATTCGGACATTGTGTTGCTGTTGCTGGGCTTGTTGA
The DNA here is from genome assembly GCA_027943335.1 of Chamaecyparis obtusa. NCBI lineage: Eukaryota > Viridiplantae > Streptophyta > Pinopsida > Cupressales > Cupressaceae > Chamaecyparis > Chamaecyparis obtusa. Next base: position 2,488,476 of record BSBK01003980.1, read on the forward strand.
TTATGAGTGAATTCTTCAATCAACACTCTTCGTCGATCTTCATAGAGTTGTCGTGTCCAAGGACAATTATCAGCATAGCTATTGAACACCATATCAAGGTTATCAATGATATCTTCCTGAGACTGAGCTTGTTCTGTAAAGAGATTTGGCTGTAAAACAACTTGTCTGTGACCTTCCCCTGGCTGAATGTGATTGAGACTATGAACCCTGTGAACAGATCCTTCTCGGCTAAGAAAATCAGCTAAGATATTTTTGGAACCTTCAATGTGCTCTGTATCAAAATCAAAAGTATCAAGAATTTGTGCCCAGCGGAGCAATCTTGCTCGCACTACTTTATTTTTTGATTCTTTGCGGAAGAATCCAGGAAGATTTTTCAAATCACTTCGTAGAAGAAATTTATGATCACCAATAAACAGCTGAAACTTTTCAAATGCTTTGACCACGGCTAAAAGTTCTTTATGTGTAGAGTGGTAATTAAGTTCAGCACCTTTAAAAGATCTAGATTCATACCTGACAATTTCTTCTCTGATTTGATTATTCTGTTTTACTTCTTCTAACAGTACTGCACCCCATGCGGTGTCACTTGCATCTGTATGAACAATTTTCTTTCCAGATCCCGGGATTTTAAGGTGAGGAAGATGATGACATTGCTGTTTAATTTGTTGAATAGCTTGATTGTGAACGTCAGACCAAGGAGGTGCATTTTTCTTTAACAGTTTGTTGAGCTCTTTGCGTGCTTCTGCAATATTCTGGAAGTATCCTGCAATGTAATTGATTAATCCAAGGAATCGTTGTAATGATTTCTTATCCTTGACTTCTACCCGTTGAATTGTTTCAAGGAGATGTTTCTGTGGATAAATCTTTCCATTTGGCTCAATTCGTGTGCCAATAAAAATAAGGCTTTCAGTACACCAACTAATTTTGGAAGGATTTAGACAAATTCCATTTGTCTGACATATTGACAGGAATTTCTTGAGATGCTCAAGATGAGATTTGTGATCTTGACTAAAAATCAGAATATCATCTATGTAAGGTTGAAGAAATTTTGCATAAGGGGCAAAGATTTTATCCATAATACCTTGAAAGATGGAGGGAGCAGTTTTGATTCCAAATGGTAAAACTGTCCATTCATACAGCCCTTGTGGGACTGAGAAAGCTGTTTTGTATTGATCTTCTTTTCTGATTTTTACCTGCCAAAATCCTTTTGTCAGATCAAATTTGCTGAAAACATTACATCCTTGAATTCGCTGCCATATATAATCCTTGCTGGGCAGGGGATGCTGATTACTTTCAAGACATGCATTAAGAGGTTTATAATTGACAACCAATCTTCTTTCTGGTAGTTCATTCCCATGTTCATCTTTTTTAGGAACATACATCACATGACAAGAGAATGGGCTAGTACTAGGTTTGATCAATCCTTTGTCCAAAAGTTCAGAAATTTCTTTTTCACATAATTCCTGATCTGTTTTGGAGAGAATGAGATAATTGGCTTTTCTTTTCGGGATCATTTCCGTTCCATTCTGATCTTTCTTTAGAGTAAGTGAACATTCAAATGATCTCTGGTATTTTTGGAGATCTTTGGTAAGTACAGTAGCAGCAAAATCCTTCTGAACTTGCTCAAGATCTAACTTTGTATTTTCTGCTTGTCGTGTAAACCAAACACGCTGCCCTGGTTGAATGATCTTATCTTTTGGGAAAAGTGTGAGTCTTGGAGAATATGCCCTGGCTTCATTGATTTGTGTGACAGACCCTACACTAAATGAAATACTAGTGCCAGATTTACCAATGGTATATGGACTCCATTGCTGTAGAGTAGCACTTCCTATAATACAATCATAGGATTCTACTGGAAATTCAAAAAATTTGGTCTGATGGAGACTAGAACCAAACTTTAATGGAATCAAGGCTTTATGTTTCACAGGATTACCATTACTAGTAAGTGAGTTGATTGAAGTTGTTGTTGTGGTCCAACAATCTCTAGGGAAACAGTAAGCACGAGCTAGATTACAATCTTCTCCTGAGTCTAATAAAGCACACAACGTATAAGCTTTTATTCCTGGTAATTTAACTGTAATCAAGAATGCTGGACAAGGGCTTGAAAAACCTTTCAGATAGGTATAAACATTATGTTTGTCTTCAACTGCTTTTGTTTCTTCTGTTGTCTCTGAAACCAGTGTTGTAACAGGTGTGAAAGAAGACTCTTCGCATTTTAACTGTTCAAGTTCTGTCAAATACTTATCTAAAGCACTAAGAGAACTTGAAGATGCTTGACTTTCTCTTAGATTCTTTTGAACAGAAAGGATCTCTTTGTTTACATCAGCTTTTACTGTATACAAGAAAGCTAAGCGATTTTCCAACCAATCAATCTTCGAGGATTTTTGAAATGCTTTTTGTGCAGTTGGATTTGGAGTGTATTCTGATGTAGATTTTGATCCTGTCCTATCATTATTTACCCACTGCATATCAGGGTGTTGACTGAGTATTTCTTCCTTAGCATTTTTGGCTTTTATTATCTCATGAGTAATCTTTTGATGCTGATAGGGAGTCACATAGTTTTCTTTTTGATTTTCCAGATGTTGAATCTTCTTATCTAGCTCATCTAGATTTTCTTGGATCTGAGAATCTTCTAAATCATATTCATTGTCTGTAAATGTTTTCCTAAATGGGGAGAAGCGTCCTCGTCCTCTTTGTGGAAAGAATTTTCCACGAGACCAGTTGTTTCTAGAGGAAAACATATTGCACATAAAAGAAACTTCAGAATCTTCAGATGCTGAATGAAAACTTTTAGACTCGGATTCTGAGTGTAGACCAAAATGACAGACAAGAGGCTCTTGTTCAACTGAAATATCTGAATCAGAAATTTGAAGACAATAGTCTTCAGAATCAGAGGAGAAAGGACTATTAACTTCTGTTAAGGGAAAATAATCTAGTCCTGCTTTCCTTAATGTGCGAACTTTCTTTGAATGTTCAGGCTTATGGCGCTGATCACATTTGTTTGCATAATGAGGCCCTTTGCATATGTAACATTGTGGTTTAAAGTCCTTCTTCTTGATGCGATGCTTATTTCGCAAAAATTTTTTTTATATCTTTTCTTCCTTCTGAATTTTTGATGCTCTGAATATTTGTATTCAGGATACTTAGTCCGTTGCTTGCGGCGTGAGAAATGCTTTTTCTCATGCTTCTGACATCCATAACTATTTTGCAGGCATTGACATACTCCATGTTTAAGATAAGGTAAGACAACCTTTTTCTGTTTCTATTTTTTCTTTTCAGAACATAGTTCTTCATTGAGTTCTCTAATGAATTGAACTAATTGTGGAAATGTGACATCATTGATTGTCATATCTGGAGTATTTAGTATGCTATTTAGAATTCTTTCCCTATAATAAGACTACAATTGTGAGGGAAACCCTTCTAAGAATGTATTGTACATCCAAGCATTATTGTTCGTTTGTCCAGACATGTAGAAATTCACATATTGTTCTTTACAATAATCTTCAAAGAATTTCATGTCACATATTCTATTTTCCTTAAATCTTTTGTAGGCTGTTCTTTTCTCATTTTCATGCTGTCCCACAAACATTCTGTATAAGGACTCACAGATAGGATTAACTCCTGAGTGAATAAGGTCTTCCTTATATTGTGGTTCTAAAGAGTCCCATGTTGTTCGGGCTATGCCTGTTAGAGCATTTAGAGCTTGTCTGATGGCTTGTTCTGTAGTCACACCATCAACAGTATTGATAGCATTATCAATCCATGTTCATAAAATATCAATTGTGGCTTTGTTCTTTATTGGATCATAATCATCAAAATTAGTCAGAGGTGGAGACACATCTGAGAAATTATGAATTCTATCAAATGGGCCACTGGAATTTTCCTGCTTTACCATATTAACAGAGTGCCATTTCCCTGTTTTCTTATCAAATTCCTGAGGCTTGGGTTCTGGTACATCTAATAGTAACGGCTTTCCCGATTGTTGACATTTCAATCTTTCTAGATCTTCTGTGGCATCAGGGAAAGTCCATTTTTTTGAGTTGGTCTTCTGTAGGGTTACTTTCAACTCATCAGACTGATGGATTACTACTTGTTCAAGTGTTTGTCTGACTGTGGATATGGCTTGAGTAACATTTTGAGCATCCACATACTGTTGTGAGCTGACTTGTTCAACTATTCTTTGGACTTGAGAAGTAGTTTTCTGGACTTGTTGTAAATGTTGAGTTTGTTTGGCTTGCTCGGTCCACCAAGCTTCTACTGAAGTTTTAAAACTGGAATAATCGCGGCGAAGGGCGGCGATATCCTGGGAAATTGTAAAAGACATGATACTGGCAAGGCAACTTTCCAAAGCTTTGAGAGAGGCTAACACTTCATGGAAGTTAGAATTCTGACTGGCTTCAAGTTTTTGACGCTGAAGTTCAGCTTGCAAAAGACGCTGATGTGTATCTTGTTGAAAAAGTAATGCTTTGCGGAGACAGAGATTAGCATAATTGAGCATTTTAGACTGTGTTGTAGCATCAGGTTGACCTTGTGCAATGACATGTTGAGGCCAATATGGAATTGAGAATTTGTCATCTGACAAGTTAAGCATGAAATCGCAAAAAGGTGGTATTCCTTTGGGGACTTCTATGGGTACACTAGTAGATGCTTTCTCAGATGCTATAATATCTGGCTCAGAGAATGGTGTATTGTGTCCTGATAAAATCATTCTCACATGAAAAGTATTTTTGACATATTTACAATGATCACATTGTAGACTTCCATCATCTAACTCACTGAACTGTGGATGTTCACAGTGGTTGATAGTTTGAGTAAGAGGATTGGAGATTAACGTTGCAGGTTCTCTAAAAGATTGTTTGCAGTTTGAGCAATATAGAGATCCTTGAGAGTCAGGGATACAATTTAGATGGTTACACTGAGTAGATAGACTTGACTCAATTCTTTGAAAACCTTTGGAACTAGATCCAAAAGATTTTCTAGAATTTGGCTCATCAAAGAGGATATGGGCTTTCCCAGGTGTTTCCTTGATACTTGCAATAGTGGTAAGGTTCTTTGGCATGGTTCTTTGCTGAAGAGCTCTAGTATCAATGATCCAATTTTTTGGAACTTGGATATCTGCAAGATTTATCATTTTGGGTACTGTAAGCTGAGCACCTTTGGTTTGGGTTTGCCATAACAAAGAATATTTAGCTTTGGACTTGTCAGATCGAGGATCCTTGACTATTGGAACGGTGGTGTTAAACAACCGACCATACAAAGCAAAATACAAAGCATGGGTTCTGGATCCAGGTTTCATATCTAGGTAATGAGTACCAAATTGAAACATAAGAACTTTATCTAGATGTGGATCTGACAAACTAATTGCAAAATTTGGGACTACATCAAAAGCTGTCGCTCCTGCAGCCATTGGAGCAGAAATTCCTCCCATTAACATGTCACAATATCTATTATGACGGACATCAAGAAGAGTCATAAAAACTGTAGCTGGGATTCCTTTCCTATACAGTGGTTCACATCCAGCAATAATACTACCTATATGCAGATATTTATATCCATTTTTTGTTTTTGCTTGTTTGACAAGACTCTGTATCTCTTTACTAGTCATGAGATTAATGAAGCTATGGGCTTCATCATTGCGGACTTCGACTTGTAATTCTATTATTTTACAAACAGTCTTAGACTTATACTGAAGCATTCCTAAATCAGAATATATTTCTTTCCAATTTTTTGTAGGAAGCCTAAATCTTTTTTCAGGTAAGTCAAATTTTTCATGATCATCTACATGCATATCTTCATCCAAAATAGCATTATTTAAAGAGTGAAAGACTGAACCAAGACTCACAAGTTCTTCTGTTTCTGGTTTGTTGGATTCGTCTCCAGAGTTCTGTGTTCCTTCCATCCCGTTCTGCTTCGCACTGCTTGTTTTTGTTGAGCTACTATCCCAGCCTCTAAAATGCCTTTCCACGGCTTAAACAATGAGGTCTTACGTCACTCAGAAAACACAAGGAAGCAAGGATAAAGGAATGTATCACAGATTTGAGACACAAGAGGAATAAATAGAAATATGCATATTGACACCAAATTTACACAGGCTCTGATACCAAATTTTTACAAGCTCCGAGAAACAGGAATATGATAGGAATATATATGTATGTTCCTAAAAAAGATGAACATGGGAATGAACTACCAGAAAGAAGATTGGTTGTCAATTATAAACCTCTTAATGCATGTCTTGAAAGTAATCAGCATCCCCTACCCAGCAAGGATTATATATGGCAGCGAATTCAAGGATGTAATGTTTTCAGCAAATTTGATCTGACAAAAGGATTTTGGCAGGTAAAAATCAGAAAAGAAGATCAATACAAAACAGCTTTCTCAGTCCCACAAGGGCTATATGAATGGACAGTTTTACCATTTGGAATCAAAACTGCTCCCTCCATCTTTCAAGGTATTATGGATAAAATCTTTGCCCCTTATGCAAAATTTCTTCAACCTTACATAGATGATATTCTGATTTTTAGTCAAGATCACAAATCTCATCTTGAGCATCTCAAGAAATTCCTGTCAATATGTCAGACAAATGGAATTTGTCTAAATCCTTCCAAAATTAGTTGGTGTACTGAAAGCCTTATTTTTATTGGCACACGAATTGAGCCAAATGGAAAGATTTATCCACAGAAACATCTCCTTGAAACAATTCAACAGGTAGAAGTCAAGGATAAGAAATCATTACAACGATTCCTTGGATTAATCAATTACATTGCAGGATACTTCCAGAATATTGCAGAAGCACGCAAAGAGCTCAACAAACTGTTAAAGAAAAATGCACCTCCTTGGTCTGACGTTCACAATCAAGCTATTCAAAAAATTAAACAGCAATGTCATCATCTTCCTCACCTTAAAATCCTGGGATCTGGCAAGAAAATTGTTCATACAGATGCAAGTGACACCGCATGGGGTGCAGTACTGTTAGAAGAAGTAAAACAGAATAATCAAATCAGAGAAGAAATTGTCAGGTATGAATCTAGATCTTTTAAAGGTGCTGAACTTAATTACCACTCTACACATAAAGAACTTTTAGCCGTGGTCAAAGCATTTGAAAAGTTTCAGCTGTTTATTGGTGATCATAAATTTCTTCTACGAAGTGATTTGAAAAATCTTCCTGGATTCTTCCGCAAAGAATCAAAAAATAAAGTAGTGCGAGCAAGATTGCTCCGCTGGGCACAAATTCTTGATACTTTTGATTTTGATACAGAGCACATTGAAGGTTCCAAAAATATCTTAGCTAATTTTCTTAGCCGAGAAGGATCTGTTCACAGGGTTCATAGTCTCAATCACATTCAGCCAGGGGAAGGTCACAGACAAGTTGTTTTACAGCCAAATCTCTTTACAGAACAAGCTCAGTCTCAGGAAGATATCATTGATAACCTTGATATGGTGTTCAATAGCTATGCTGATAATTGTCCTTGGACACGACAACTCTATGAAGATCGACAAAGAGTGTTGATTGAAGAATTCACTCATAATCAACAAGCCCAGCAACAGCAACACAATGTCCGAATGATCAGAGAACGCAAAGAAGAATATAATTTTATTGGCAATGTGCCATGGCAAGAAAATTTGAATGTTCTAACACATCAACTGTATCTAGAACAAAGGAATCGACACTTTGAAGCATCACGAAAACTTCTAACTGATGCAGTAATTCAACGACAGCCTTGTCATCCATCTGATGAAGAAATTAAAAATTATCTCCAACATGCAGTCAGCAATCCTACCTCTCCTGAATGGCCTATTATCACCAGTGTGATCTCTTTTGAATGGCCTACTCAAATCCTGAGCAGCACTCATATTCCTAATCAGCAACGATGGTTAAGCATCAATCAATTGGGAAATTATTTCAGAGTAGTTTTCCCACATGATCATCAGATATAGCCAACAACCTGTAATTATGGGTATTTGCACAAAATCACATTCCATTCCTACATTGACAATCCTATAAACAGGTACATCTTCTCTATCTATGGCCCCTCTTTGCAGCGACAAAATACCATGGAAATCCAAAGTTTACATCATTGGGCACATCCTCAAACCAGACAACCAATTTGGATCTTCACTATTTTCCAGACCAAACCAGAACCGTGGGATATTGGTAATCCCACAAAATAGGCACATGTTCATCTCTGTCAAAGAATTCTTTGGAAAGAAGAAACTCTTGAAGAAAGATTAATGAACGTAATGAGTATTCCATCTCAGGAAGAATCAGATAGTGATCTTGAATATCACTCACCAAAGCATCGACGATATACCTAAGTGGATGGGGTTGTCATCCACACTTCTACTCTCTTACGTGACCTCATCCGACGTGTCAGCTTTTGGGAAGAGCTGATCATTTCTCTAAAAACCATCCATATGTGTTTTTGCACATATTCATTATGTACGTGGCACATTTTGGCTCTGGAGTAATGAGTTTCCCAACCATCAGAAATCATAATAATTGTACACCAGTTACCAAAGTCTGGTTAAACAAAACTAGGGGTAGACTCCACTACCGTCCTAAAAGGGTTAGCCCGACACCTTAATAGGGTCCGTGTTCTTTATCTCTTCACGGGTTTAAAAGAGATTCTCCCGTAGTCACTTTCGGGTGTAAAGTGAAAGCATCAGGAGTTGCTTGTCTGTACTCGTTTGTCAGCACACTACTATGTTCGTAGATATTGGGGTCCACCCAGACCGACATACAGGTCATAGTGGGCATCTACTGTAGTAGTGCGCTCTGCTTTAATAAAGTGGTTCTCCTGATTCTTGACATGTGTCAGCAATCGGTTGAGACCTCCTCTCCAATTTGCCTATAAAAGCATGCTTCCCTTAGAGAGAAAGGCATTCGGAGTTGAGTAAGTCTAGAGTCTTTAGGAAAGAAAGACATAGAGAATATGCTCTCTTCCTATACGGAAGATCAGAAATCAGACTGTCAATCTTTTAGGTATGTCTGCTGAGTTCTTAACCTTGTGGTCGTGGGTAAGAGCCCCACGGTGGGCGACTTTTGGCTTTGGCTTTGCGTTTCCATGTCTCGTGTTTTGAAAAGATAGTCAAATGTATCTCCCAAAAGACTTTGAATTTCTAAATATAAAAAATAATTTAAATATTAAAGATCTTCTGTTCTAATAATCTTTATTGCTTGTTACTTTACTTAATAGTTTGGAAGTGTTACAGGCATGTGTTACGTCTATTCATCATTATTCAATGCCTTTTTAAAGTATGCATTATAATAGTCGTAGTGTTTGTATTCAAGTTTTGTATCCCTCTAGTTGAGTTAATTTAGGGGGTCAATTTATTTATGTAATTTGATTTTTTATTTTTTTGGGTGAGAATTGTTTTTTATGTGGCTTTTAGTCATCTCAAGATGATTTGAAAGTCATATATAAAAAATAAATATATATATGTTTTTAATGGCTATAAGACAAAGGGCGTCATTTGATTTATAGAAATTAATTTGGTAGAAGCTCGGAGAAAAATAAAGGCATGCTCTATTTTGACTTTTTCAATTTATTTCCTATTGCTAAAGTAGTTGGACGCAAAAGCTTTCACACAATTTTTTATAGATATTTGTCCTTTATTAAAACCATTGAATGTAAGAGCAATGATTGAGCTTTGATACCATATAAGAGTTATTGAAACGACCACAAGAGCCAAGGACCATCTCCAAGTAAAACACCTATCACAAAAAAGAGATCAAGTTGAGATAATATGTTCTCTAACAACCGCCCTAGAATCATGTATTGATTGCACGATAATGAATTAAGATATATTACAATCACTGAATGACTTGCTTTATAGAAAACAAGAGTGTTAAAATAATCCAAAGGCTAACTCAAACTAAATAATAATAAACTAGAGCTAGATATGCAAACTAGAAGTACATGATATGCACAATGTGCAAACTGGAACCCAACTAGACTAAACTAACCTAAATTTAGGTCAATGATAAATGCTTGAAGACATAACACAATCCATTGCCTACAAAGAAAATTTGTCTCCTTTGGAAGAAATAAATCCACTAGAGAGAGGAGAAGCCACTCCCATAAACTAGAGGTTGTAGGAGTCAAAATCCAAACTGTATGTACCTCTAGAAACTTCTCAAATGTTGTTATGTCCATGATAGATGATGATGCCACAAACTAATCAAGTACATGCCTAATCAATGTAAGAGGTGAAAAATTAGAAGTCTGCAAATGTTGATGAAGAACATGATCCATGAGTGATAAAGATAAGTTGATAACACTAATATGACTATTAGAAAAGAGGAGATGAATGTCCTCAAAATAATCATCTAGACCTACAACATGAGACTCCACAAACAAGGATTATAATTCTATAAGATGCAAATCCTAAGTAGCTCTAATATCATGTAAGAGCAATGATTGAGCTCTGATACCATGCAGGAGTTAATGAAACAACCACAGGAGCCAAGGATCATCTACAAGCAAAACACCCATTACACAAAAGAGATCAAACAAAGTTAATATGCTATGTAACAACCCTAGAATGATGTATTGATTGCACAATAATGAATTGCGATATATTATAATGAATGAATGACTTGCTTTATAGAATGACATGCTCCTACACCATAAACCCTTAAGGAAGTGTTATCTTTGATTTGCATTTTAGTTATGCTAATAGATCTTAAACAACCTAGCCTTCTTCTAGGGTTTCTCATTCATATTAGGTTTCTCATATCTATACTTATTATAATTGTAGACTAGGATTTGAGAGTGCACTTAAACCTATTTTGAAGGCCAAAGACAAACAAACGTCATAGCATATAATCAAATCAAATTCAATGGTAAAAAAACTAAAATCAAAGCCACCTCAGTTTAAGCCTAAAACGGATGCGCCCATGCACCGTTTGATATGCTTAGATATAAATGGATGTGGGTGTGCAAACTCAAGCACTTGGAGCATGCAAGATAAATGATGATTTGAGGATCAAGAAGACCCAAAATGACACAAAATAGGTATGAGGAACCTATTTTGCCTCAAAGGCCTCAAGAACACACAAATATGCAAAGCTAAAAGATGAACTAAGATTAAAACAAGAAATGAATCTATGTTAATCTATTTAAGCTAATTTAGATGTGATTTAAGCTTGAAAATGATCTAAAAAAGATGAGTTTATGCTTATGCTAGAATGAAAATGACATTATAACTTTGCTATTGAGTTTGAGAGTTGAGAGATGATTTGCCTTAGGAAGTGAGGGTATTTATAGAATTTTTAAAGGCTTGGGGTAGGAGGAATGAATGGCCAGGATTGAAATCCTTAAGAGAGGCCAAGATTCACTCAAAGGGAAGCACATGGATTGTGCTAGTTCTCAGCCAATCAGGAGGTGACACATGTCACAAGGTGAGTGGATGAAGGGAAGGGCAAAAAGGAGTCAACAAAGGGGGCTCCAAGCTCATAACTCTCCAAATAAATGCTTGTAAGAGCAATGAATGGGCTTTAAGAGGCTTTGAAGACTTTGGGGAAGCAATAAATGCTTTGTGGTTGAGATATTTGGAAGGAAAGACTTTGCTTTGGTTTAAGAAAGTCTTAAGCTTGGTTAGGATTGCACAAAGGTTTAAGGGTAGGATTAGGATTAGATTAGGACAAAAAAATGATTAGGATGGGTGAAGAGGGTGGATTTGAGAAGAGTCTAGATTTCTCCTTAGTTTCATGGAATAAAAGTTATTCATTCCAAAGGCTTAAGTTTTAGGAATATTTATTAAAATATTTTCAATAAATATGAAAATTAAATATTTAACCTTAATTAAATATTTAACCTTGGGATTAGGGTTAGAAAAGATGGGATTGGCCTTTTAATCAAAATTAAGAAGGGATTAGAAGATTTTGGAAGAGGTTAGTGGTCTTAAGGAAATTGGCCAAGTTTGGGATAAAAAAATAAATTAATTTATTTTTGAAGTTTTTTGGTCAATTTATTAATTAAATAATTAATAAATTAGGAATAATGTCCAAATGACATTTTTAGGCTAGATTCCTTAATTAAAGATTTTTAATTAAGAGAGAGGGATTTAATGCCATAAAAATAAATTAATTAATTAAATAATTAATTAATTAATAAATGATGATGTCATCAAGGATTTTCAGAAAACAAAAATAATTTATTTTTTGAAGGATTTTTTGGTGTCTACATTTTGCCCCTCTTTGATGCGATGCTGCAAGTGGCATGGCATCAAAGACAAGAAAACAAGATGCCGAGGCTAGAATTAGAAGAAGAGGGTATGACGCCTGGGCGGACTAGGAGAAAGAGAGATACATGCCCCGGTGGGACAAAATCATGGAAGATGTGCCCAGTGGGACAAGGAGAAAGAGGGATTACGCCCTGGGACAAAGTGTGCCCGGCGGGATGAGGAAGGAAAGGCCTAGGAAGAAAGGGGAGATAAATAACCTCACTTCTAAGAACAAATATGGATGATATGCAAGATGAGATGGAAATGCAAGATGCAAGATGCAGCTGTATGCAAAGATGCAAGATTAATCTATATGATAAATGCAAGGGACCAGATAGCTCCAAGTGCAAACGGGAGTGCACAACCTAAATTTGATATAGCTATGTTAGAGACCCGCCAAGGATACTGGGATCACGAGGCCTGTCAACAACGTCGCAGAGGACTGACAAGGACTGACGCTAAACAAACACATAGGGTTGCCCCAACATCACACATGAAGCGCAGAGGCGACATGGTGGATCCGATGCTGAAGGAACCACAAACACACAACTGACTCACAGGCAGAAGTGAAAGATCAAAAGACCTTGCCCCAGATTATCCGCACACGCAGCACATCGTGATATAATGAATCGTGGTGACCCTAGTGGAATAATGAGAAGCCAAAAAGATTAACAAGACCCAAAGGACAAAAATCCAAGATCAAAATGATAACTCCAAAAAGACATCCTTTGCCAAGGAGAGAGATTAGGTTTGATTGATGGTGGGAAGATTGGTCGGACAGGAGGAACGATATATCCTCAAGGACCAGGATGGAAGATTAGGTCAGACAGGAGGAACGATATATCCTCAAGGACCCATGGGTTGGTGAGAGAATAAGTGTAGTTGTTCGCTGGCAAAAGCTGAAGTTCAAGGAATAATCAGGATGAGCAAGGATAAGTCGACAATTGATGTTGCTGAAGCACAAGGCCCGAGTGGGGCTACAAATTTTTTGAGGCTGGGGATGGGACAAGATATTTGATCAAATGCTACTACAGGACGGACAAAGGTTATGTACAACAAGGAGGAACGATATGCACAAGGGATATGTACAGAAGCTCAAGATTGGGGATAGGAGGATCACACTCAGCGGGACTCTCATTAAGACGGAGACAAGAAGGATAAATACAGGGAGGATTGCGCTATACAGGAAAGGGATAAGGATATGGTACAAGATATGGTACAAAGCTTTGGAATAGGATATGGATTGCAGATGGGTTGGAGGAAGATGGAAGCTGAATGCTTGAAAAATAGGGGAGATGGAACTGCTAGGAGATCTGTTATGGATGGAGGAAGAGGACAGTAGCTGAAAGGACAACTGAATAGATAAAAAGCTTAGTTTACTATGTTGGTGCCTGTTTGCCAGGTTTTCACCAACATACTTGTCCAAGGCGCTTGAATTGCCAAGTTTTCACCGTTGGACAATTATTTTCTCTTTCTCTTTTCTTTTTTTCTTTTGCTTTTTTTTGAATGTTTTTTTTCTTTTGCTTTTTTGAATGTTTTTGGATTTTCTGATATATGCAGGATCAGGTTCAGGCATAGAACCTCTTCAGATGGATGATGTTGATAGGATCATTCAAGGGCTCACCTTCTGGTGTTGATAGCTGATAGGCTCCCGAGCCAAAAGATGTGGTGACAACATAGGGGCCCAACCAAGTAGGCTCAAACTTGCCTTTCTTTTCTCTATTTGCTAGGACCTTCTGATTTTCTTTAAGAACCATGTCACCGACTTGGAATTGTCTAGGATGGACCTTTTTGTTATAACTCCTTTTGAGTCAATTTTGGTATGCCACCAGGTGATCGTAAGCTTGCTGTCTCTTTTCATCTAGCAGATCTAGCTGTGTGAGTCGGGCCACATGATAGTCTTCATCAGTTGTATAGTTCTTCATGGAGACGCGCAAGGATGGAAGCTCGACCTCGATTGGCAGAACGGCTTCAGCACCATATACAAGGGAGTATGGGGTGGTTCCTGTGGGAGTGCGATAAGAAGTGCGATAGGCCCAAAGGGCAGGATTGATTTGGAGGTGCCAGTCACGACCAGAATCATTGACAACCTTCTTGAGGATTTTCAAGATAGTTTTGTTGGTTGCCTCAGCTTGGCCATTTCCTTGAGGGAAATATGGACTGGAGAAACGGTGATGGATGTGGAGTCTGGCACACAGATCATCCACATGCTGGTTTTCAAAAGTTGTGCCATGGTCTGTGAAAATGGTAGATGGTATGCCAAAGCGGCAAATGATATGGTAGAGGATGAACTTGGATATTTGGATGCCAGTAGTAAGGGTGAGCGGAATCGCTTCAACCCATTTGGTAAAGTACTCTGTGGCTGTTATGATATACTTGTGTCCATCTGAAGAGAGGGGGGTGATCAAGCCAACGAGGTCGAGGCCCCAACATGAAAAAGGCCATGGTGGTGCAATAGGCTGTAGATCCTGTGCTGGTGCATGTATCAAATTGGCATGCTGTTGACATGGGAGACATTTCTTGACAAATTCACACGCATCATGTTCCATTGTTGGCCAATAATACCCAACTCTAAGCAGCTGCTTTGCTAGAACCATGCCACTCGTGTGGGCACCGCAAATTCCAGCGTGAACTTCTTGTAAGGCCAGGACGGCCTCGTTTGAGTCTAAACATCTAGATAGGACATTATGATACCCGCGATGATATAGGGTGTTGGCTACAAGAGTGTAGCGGGAAGCTCTGCGAATAAGGTTTTGGCGTTGGTTATTGGTGAGATGGGGAGATATGATACCATTTTTTAGATATGCATGGATTTCGTGGTACCATGGGGATTGAGGACCAACCAAGACACACACCATGTCTGCATCGGCGTTCTCATAAGCTGGTGAATGTAGCTGCTCGACTAGAAATTCATACTGTGATGCGTCTCGTGGTATTTCCAATAAGGATCCGATGGTTGCCATTGCATCTGCTACTTTGTTCTGAAGCCTTGGGATCTGATTGAATTGTAGATGTAGGAAATGCTCTTTCAGTTTATCCACCAGTTGCTTGTAGGGTAGCAATTTGTCATCTTTTGTCTGATATTCATCTAGGACTTGTTTGATAATCAGCTGTGAATCTCCAAATACTTGTAATTCTGTGATGTTCCATTGGATAGCTGTTTTGAGACCTAAGATGAGTGCCTCATATTCTGCAATATTGTTGGTACAGGGGAATCCCAACTTGAATGATTTTGGAATATAGTCACCTTGAGGTGTGACGAATAGGATTCCTGCCCCAGAGCTATGGGATGTGTTGGAACCATCAAAGTATAGTTTCCACATGGGCTGCTCTTCAATCATGCATAAATGTTCATCGGGGAATTCCATGATTAGTGGATAGGCATCCACCAGTGGGGCTTTTGCTAGTTGATCGGCAATGACTTGCCCTTTGATTGCTCTGCGATCTACATACTGAATGTCAAATTCACTGAGTAACATGACCCATTTTGCCATACGGCCTGTGAGGGTTGTCCTTGATAACAGATACTTAAGAGGGTCCACCTTTGATATGAGCTTGATTGTGTGGCTAAGCATGTAATGTCTAAGTTTTTGAGTGGCAAAGACCACTGCTAAGCATGCTTTCTCCATGGGTGAATAGTTAAGCTCATAGCCCACAAGAGTGCGACTGATGTAGTAGATAGCTCGTTCTCTATTTTCATCATCATGCTGTGCTAGGAGTGCCCCTAGTGCTGTAGCTGTTGTTGAGATGTAAAGGATGAGTGGGCATCCTGAAACTGGTGGTACTAGGATTGGAGCGTTAGCTAGATACTCTTTGAGCTTATCAAAGCTTCTTTGACATACGGGATCCCACTTAAAGCTAGTGTCTTTGCATAAGAGATGTG
Source organism: Chamaecyparis obtusa (assembly GCA_027943335.1). NCBI lineage: Eukaryota > Viridiplantae > Streptophyta > Pinopsida > Cupressales > Cupressaceae > Chamaecyparis > Chamaecyparis obtusa. The sequence continues at coordinate 2,504,581 of BSBK01003980.1, forward strand.
AGAATGGTTGGCACTTGTCTGCTAGCTGAGAGATGAATCATCGTACTGATTGAAGCTTGCCCTGTAGGCTTCTGAGCTGTTTGAGATTTCTTGGTGGAGGCATCTCCGTTATTACTTTTACCTTTTTAGGATTGATCTCTATGCCTCGTCTAGAGATGATGAAGCCTAGAAGCTTGCCAGATGTAACACCAAAGACACATTTCTTAGGATTAAGCTTTAAGCCATAATGATTCAGACGATCAAACACACGTTCTAGGATGTTGAGGTGTTCATCCCTTGTTTTGGATTTTGCAAGGATATCATCCACATAGTCCTCAAGGATCTTGTGGATCATGTCATGGAAGATCACTGTCATTGCTCTCTGATATGTGGCCCCTGCATTCTTTAGCCCAAATGGCATCATGTTGTAGCAGAAGGTACCCCATGGGGTTGTGAATGCTGTTTTATGTCGATCTGCTTCTGCTATATGAATCTGATTGTAGCCTGAAAATCCATCCATGAGTGATAGCATTTCATGACCCGCTGTGAGGTCTACAAGCATGTCTATGTTTGGCAATGGGAAGTCATCCTTAGGACATGCCTTGTTCAAGTCCCTGAAATCAGTACAGATTCTGATGTCGCTAGAAGGCTTTGTGACTGGCACCATGTTAGAGATCCACTCTGAATAATCTATTGCTCTGATGATCTTAGCTTGGAGGAGCTTCTCAAGCTCTACTTTGACGAGCAATGCTACCTTTGGATGCATTTTCCTTAGCTTCTGCTTCACTGGCTTGACGTTTGGATCTACTGATAGATGATGAACAACAAGGTTTGGATCAAGCCCAGGCATGTGGGCGTATGACCATGCAAAGTTGATGATGGATTCCTTGAGCAAGGCACTGAGAGTGATTTCTTCTCCTTCTGTTAGGTTGACTGCAATGTAGGTGATCCTTGGACATTCTTCTGTTCCCAAGTTGATTGGCTTTGTTTCCTCTATGATGATCGGCGACTGCTCTGGTCTATAATCTTGGATAGGGGGAAGAGGCAAGGCTTCATCTTCTAGCGCCTGAATTGCCAGGTTTTCGCTAGAAGATACGCCCTTTGTTTTTACTATTTTGGAATCAGAATGCACCCCAAGGGGGTTTTCACATAAAGACTCATGATGTTTGTTTGCTATTTCATTTTTGTGACTAAAGCTTGCCTCTTCCCCAAAATATCCTTCTGGGTGAAGCTGATAGACAGAGGTTGATGTTGAATCCTGATTGCTTGCTGGACCTAATGCCCCCATGAATTCTAGGAGTGCTTGTGCGCTTTGGAACTCATCGATGTGTGCGATGCTTGGTTGGTCCCAATCTATGAGGTCGGGGTTTGTGAGGGGAAGATCTATGAGGTTGATGGATAGTTGTTGGAGGACAGAAGTCTCCAGGAGGGTGTCGTTGGCAAAGATATCATCGTAGGATCGGATGTCTTTCTCTTCGGGGATGTCTTCGATTTCCACAAGGTCATCCTAGCTATTCAAAAATTTCACGTTAGTCATGTTAGTGTCCGCAGTTATGGTATTGGGCTTTTGTTCAAGCAGGCGAGAGGTATTAAAGCCAAGTCCTTGCTGTTCTGGATTTTGGGATGGTATGATAGGAAACAAATTTCCATCCTCTTGTGGTCCTAGACCACCACCTTGATAGTTATAGTGTTCTGTGACATTTTTGTAGGGGATTGGATATTTCTCTTTGAAGTACTCAAGAAGTTGTGTGTCACGTGATGGGGGATCTTTGTATAACCATTTGTTAATATCTGGATCTATTTCTTTGCTGTTGATGGTACCATGAGACTCAAAAGTCATGTTTTCGATTTGCTTGAGCTTATAATGTTCCTCAACAAGCTTGTTTTGACAACTTGGGCGCCCTTGAGTATGTGGATCACGTGGAAGAGCCCCTACAGCAAATGCATCACTGAGGCTGTATTTGCCACAACCCTGGTTGTTGATCTTGACGGATGATAAGGTGGAAGAGAGGATGGTCTCTGGATCGCGATGGGATTGGGATGAGCTAGCAATAGAAGTACCAATATCAGTTCCAGGACAATGAGTAGAATGAGGGAAAGATGCTTCCATCGCAAGGCAGTATGCGAAGGGGTTAGGGTCAGCGTGGATGGTAACCTCAGTGCCTTGATGTGGAAACTTGATGCACTGATGGTAAGTAGATGGTACGGCCTTAATGGAATGGATCCATGGACGACCAAGGAGGATATTGAACGGTAGGTCAAGATCAACAACGTGGCAGAGAGTATCTTGCGTTGCTGGGCCTAGCTAGATAGGCAAAGTTATAGTACCTTTAGAGGTACGCTCCAAGTTATCATATGCTTTGATAGTGATTTGCTCATGTTGTATGTCCGCCTCCGTGAACCCGATCTTCTTGATGAATTTTAATGTGCACAAGTTGAGGGCTGAGCCATTATCCACTAGAACTCGTTTGATGGCAAAATCTTTGACCATGATAGCAATGCGGAGAGGGAGAGTATGGTCAGGAGCGACATCTGGTATATCAGATTCTTTGAAGGACAAGGCACATGCTGCTGATAGGTGTCCCACAAGAGTTTCAAACTGAGTTGTGTTAATGTCCGTGGGGACATGGCCTTCTTTTAGAGCTTTGTCCAAGATCTCCTGATGGATGGGTGATGTGCGGAGCAAATCCAAGATAGATATTTGGGCTGGCATGTTTCCAAGATGCTCTATGATATTGTATTGTGCTCTTGGTGCATTATGCTGTGTTGCGCGTGCATTTGATGCTGGCCTGGTGTTAGACTGCGTTGTGGATGCAGTAGATGTTGGCCTTGGAGGAGCAGCTGACCTCGGAGGAGCACCGGTAACAGTTATCCTACCACTGCGGGTAGTTGCAGCACATTGTCGATCCGGCCCTCTGACGTGGATGGTATTGATGGTGGGCTCATCTTGGATGGGCTCAACTTGAGTTATGCATCTGACATACTTGTCATAGTTGATGTAGGCCGCTGTGTGATCTTCTTGCTTGCCTTTGCCACGATTTTGGGGCTGATTGGTGTTGGCTTGATTCTTCCCGGTATCGTGTTGAGGAAACACATTTTGATATATTTGCAAACCGGCGTTGGGTGAAGCTTGAGCTGGTGCATCGACCTAGATTTCCTTGTGATCAATGAGATCCTGGATGTAGTTCTTAAGCCGCATGCACTTCAATGTTGTGTGCCCCTTCACACGATGGTAATCACAGTATTCATTTTCTTTATACCAATCAGACTTTGGTACGTTGTCATCCTTCTGTGGGATGGGCGGATATGTGATCATATTTGCTTTGGCTAGCCGATAAAAGATCTGATCCAGAGGCTCACCCAAAGGTGTGAAAGTCCTCTTTGGATTGTCCTGATTATTGGGCTTGTTCTGCCTTGGGGCAACGTTAACTATGTTAACAGGATTGCCTTGACATGCTGGCTGTTGCTGTTGGTATTGCTGCTGATACTGTTGCACAGGTGGTTGATGAGCTTGAGGAGGCTGCTGATAAATAGGTGCTTGATATGCGGGAGCTGGTGGTTGCTGATAGATGGGTGCTTGTGGCGATTGGTATGTTTGAGCTGGTGTAGGACTAGCCACAATGAATTGTACATTCTTAGTGTCAGTGGCTCCATCTGTAACAACATTCTTGTTACGGTTCCAGTAATGAGATTTATCATTGTTGAGTTTGTTTTTGGAATCATCCTTGAAGTGACGAATAGTGCCTTCGTCTAGGAGAGCTTTCTCGATGCCTATGCCTTTGCTCTTGATGTCTTGGTATGTCTGGAGATAGTTCATTCGCATGTGATGGGATAGCTTTGGATGTAGGTTATCAATGAAGATCTTTGTTAGATGCTTCTCTGGCGGCTGATATGATAACCTGGTTGTAAGATTCTACCATCTTTGCAAGTATTCTGCAAGGCTTTCTCTGTCTTTTTGCTTTGAGTTGCATAGGTCTAGCAAGGACAACTCATTCTCCACATTATGGGCATAGTGTGTGATGAACTTCTCAGAGAGTTCAGCAAAGGTTTTTATTGTCCCATGTGGTATTTTGTAAAACCACTCAACAGCAGTTCCTCCCAAGCTTTTGGGAAATAGGCGTAGGAGATAGTTATCACTGTAAGCCACTTCTTGGCATGCCATGTAGAACTCTTTGATATGATTTACTGGATCTCCTTTCCCCCGATACTTGTCAAACTTGGGCATCTCAAAATGCTTGGGGAAAGGGATAGTTGCTATGGACCGATCGAAAGGATATGAGCACACCTCTTCGAACTTGTATGTTTTATTCTCTGTTCCATTTTGTAGCTCCTTTAGAGCATTTTTCATTGCTTCCCACTCAGCATTGAGTGGCGAGGGAACTGGGACTTCTGCTTGTGATGGAAGTTGTGGAACTGGATATGGCGCTTGCTGTGGATAAATGGGTTGGAACTGATTTTGGGGCAATAGTTGCTGGGGATATTGCTGGTGTGGCATAGGGGGATATTGTGGTAAATGATATGGAACCGCTTGATGTTGTTGGGCTGCTTGCTGTTGTTGAACTGGCGGTTGTTATGGGACTGCTTGCTGATATTGGACATTTGGAACTTGCTGTTGTAACTGATGGGTGGGAACTTGTTGTTGCTGGGGGATGATAGGGATTTGTTGCTGAGGCTGATAGCAAGGGACTTGCTGTTGTTGAGGAATGATGGGTGTTTGCTGAAAGGGGACATGTGGTTGCTGTGGGGGAGGCTGTTGGAACGATGCTGCTTGCGGGTATGATGGTGGTAGTTGTTGAGGTTGGCTTTGGGTTTGGCTGATATAAGCTGGGTGCATGCCTGCGTTACTTAGAGGTGGAACAGATGTGGGGAAGCTAGAAGCAAAGGGTGATGGGGTAAGATAGCTGGGGAAAGTTGGCTGTTGAGGTGGTGGAACTTGCTGGAAGGTATTTGGAATTTGGGATGAATAGCTTGAAGCCGGCGGTGGTTGGAGTAGTTGTTGCTGTGCTGCTTGGGTGAAGGTGGTTTGTTGACTTGCAACCATAGATGTAGGGGATTGAGATGGGATCCCCTATGCCTTCATTTCTTCTTGTGTAAGGCCCCACTGAGAGCTTGTGTTAGGGTGCATTGCAGCGGATGATGGAATGGTAGGAGCAACGGGAGCTTGGGACACGAATGATGGTTGAGAGAAAGAAGCTTGTTGAGGTTGTGGTTGAGCGGATGCTTGTGAGGAGGAAAATGAAGGAAACACCCAAGAGAAAGATGAGGTTGGAATAGGAAGCGATTGTGCTAACCCCAAAGAAGAAGGTACGGGTGCTTGGGGGGTGAAGGGTGACGATGCTCCTTTGATGGTGAAAGGCATTGCTTGACTTGTGGATGGTGGTGAAGCTTTTGGTGTAAAAGCTTGCGTGAGAGGTGGAAGCTGACTTTGGTTTCAGTGTTGGTTTTGGGCTTGGGCAGCCATAGCAGATGATGAAGCAAAAGGGGTAGAAGATGGAGCGGATGGCGCTGCAGCTTGTGTTACGGGACTAGTGAGGCTTCCTTGCAAGAAAAGGGGAATGGTGGAAAGCTCTTGGGGTGTTTGCATGGTAGGATCGGGGAATGATTGGACAAACGGAGAATATGCTTGTGCTGGAACTTGGATTGTTTTGATGGGGATGCGTGGATAGAGAGATGGTGGGATGGAGGTACTTTTTGGCAGATAGTGGGAAAACGTGCTTTGCTGATGTTGCGGTACAAGGTCATTAGTCGCTGGTGGGCTTTCTGGAGGATTTGCAAATGCTTGGATTACCAACGGGGATGAAGGGATGTTTGGATCTTCACATGGGTTACTGGCTTGGATTTGGGAATTGTAGGTCATCATGGCATTGGTGAAAAGGTTGGGATCAGATGAGGTTGTTGGTGGATAAGGATTCATGCTTCTTCTTTTCCGAGATCTGGTCTCAACAGGCATGGAGATGCAAGTGCTAAATGGATGCAAGATGTTTGGCTAAAAGATGTTGATGGATGCAAAGTTGATGAACTTCTAAAGATGATGACTTCTAAGATGCAAATGCAAAGATAGGGATCAAGATGGCGATGATGGAAGCTGGATGGAACGGATATGGATCAAGATGGTGGAGGAAAGATAGGTTGCTGGTGGAAAGCTGGTGAAAGATTACTGAGCGGTCAACAAATGAGCTGCTATTTTTCCCAAATGGAGGATCAGAGATATGATGGGGTCAACCTAAGATAGACTGATGATCTTCGGTCAACAAGTTTCTTATCAATGCACTCCAATCTCTTGCTCGAGATGATGGCTATGCAAGGACAAGGTTTGATTTCTTTATGACAACACGTTGTGTCAAAAAAGAGGATGATGGTCTCTGATCTTGGATATAGGATAGGAACAACTCAAAAGGTAGAACACTAAGTGTTGGTGGATCTCTAGATTTGGAACAAAAGATGGTGGATCTGCTGGAAAGATATGGAAAGCTGATGGGGGGATGCTGGTGGAAAAGGTATTGAAGGGTGAAGGGACAATGCTCTATCTAAAGGGATAATGCAAATGACAAGGATTGATTCTAGAATGCTGGTAGGAAGATGAATGCATATGCAACTTTATGATGTTTTGAAATGCAACTAAGGTTTTGATGCTGATGCAAAGGGTGAAACTAGGATGAAACTAAGATGCAAGGCTGTTTGAGACAAGATTTCAAGATCTGAAGATGGAACAAGACATGAACAAGGATTTGGCTAATCTTCTGGCTCAAGGTTGACAAAGTGATGGTTAACTTGGAAATGGAAGGCGAACTGTTTGATACGGGTGTTATGGGCAATGTTCTCAAATCTGGCTTGGGACTTTTCCTCTACTTGGGTTGCTTGGATAATGGATTGATAGGTCTTGGTGTTCTTCTTGATAACTTTTCGCTCTTGATAGGCTTGGGATTTGGGCAACTTTGCTTTAGGATGTTTGTTCTTGCTGGGCATCACTTGGAAAAGAGGCTTCTGATTTTGAGGCAAAGGTTTCCAATGGCAAAGGTTAAAATCAAAGCAATCTCCGCAAGGGACAAAGCAACCCTGTGGGATACAAACAAAGGCAACTGACTCTGACAAAGCTTTGAAAGTGTATGTTTCAACAAGTGTTTTCACAGAGTCTTTGACTGTCAAGCACTTCAAACAGATCTACCTAAGGAAGGTGAGTATCAAAATCGCTTGCCCACAGCTTGGTATCCCCTAGAAGGGAATACAAATGGTGAGTAATCTTGAGGCGACCCGGTAAACCCCTTGGAATCGGTCCTTGCACAAGGATTTTGATACTTTCGGATGTAGATAGGGTAGCCTCTATTTTATCAGGTTTTTAATAGTTCCGTGGTGTCTCCATACCCGGTTTTGCTGATCATCCGTGACTCACTTAAGAGCCTTGCCAATTATGCTGGGGGAGAGGAATGTTTACCATCCCCAGTCACGTGTTTGGCACGAACGCCTGGCGATTAAGAGATGTAAGCGATTCTTTTGGTATTCGCTTATTTGTATACCGGCCGGGGGGGATACCGGTTTGAGGTCGTTCTCCGAGGAGGAAGCGCTTCTCCTTGGACAGGCCTCGCTAAAAGTAGAACAAGTGAACTTGTCCAAGTTCAAATGTTCCACGTTGCTTACTCTAACAAGGATTATGCAAGAATTGAAAAACTCCTACATGCACATCAAGCAGATTTTGTTCATTTTCCCAAATTTGATTAAGTGATGTTTGAACTTTGAAATGAAGACACTCGTGATTAGCTTTTGATTTGTTCCTTTCCTCAAAATGTAAATGAATTGAACGTTTGCAAGTTCTTTCCTTTTGTGCATTCAAGATTTGATTAGCGAGTTGATTTAAGAACTTTGAAAAAGCTTTGTTTTATCCCTTAGATCACTCAAGATTGAATTTGTTTGCTTGCTTTGGAATTTGAAACGAGATAGGGAATAGAGTTGTTTGTTCCTTTAGTGCATTCGAGATTTGGTTTGCTTTTCAAATTGACAATGACACTCTAGGACCTAAGTTCATTTCCTTAAGTTTCATTCAAGATTGAGTTTGACCTTTGCTGTAATAAAAGAAATGGAAAACCAGTCCCAAGCAAAAACAAAAAGCGACACTGTCCAGCTTATAAGCGATGCTGGAAAGTGCAGAGGCGACATTTAATTCTTACAGGCGACATTCTGTACCCCAAAAGGCGACAGATAAAAAATTAGAGGCGTGATTTCTTTCATTACAGGCGTGATTTCTTTACATGCAGGCGACAGAAGAAGAATTCTGGGATGTAACAGAAGTTATCGATCACAGGAAAATCTCAGTTATGCAGGCGTGAAAATAGAGTTCACAAGCGTCATTTCTTTCCTCAAAGGTGTGATTTAATTGCATGAAGGCGTGACTGAATTCCTTGTAGGCGACATTTCTTTTGTTGAAGGTGACATTTCTTTGTTTGAAGGCGACATTTAATTGCTGTAGGCGTCATTTCTTTTCATGAAGGTGACATTTCTTTATTTCTTGTAAAATACAAGCATATAAAGTATAATTTCATCAAAATGATTGTGGTTAGTCTCCCACCGGGCGTGCCAGAATGTAGACTAGGATTTGAGAGTGCACCTAAACCTGTTTTGAAGGCCAAAGACAAACAAATGTCATAGCATATAATCAAATCAAATTCAATGGTAAACAAACTAAAATCAAAGCCACCTCAGTTTAAGCCTAAAATAGATGCGCCCATGCACCGTTTGATATGCTTAGATATAAATGGATGTGGGTGTGCAAACTCAAGCACTTGGAGCATGCAAGATAAATGATGATTTGAGGATCAAGAAGACCCAAAATGACACAAAATAGGTATGAGGAACCTATTTTGCCTCAAAGGCCTCAAGAACACACAAATATGCAAAGCTAAAAGATGAACTAAGATTAAAACAAGAAATGAATCTATGTTAATCCATTTAAGCTAATTTAGATGTGATTTAAGCTTGAAAATGATCTAAAAAAGATGAGTTTATGCTTATGCTAGAATGAAAATGACATTATAACTTTGCTATTGAGTTTGAGAGTTGAGAGATGATTTTCCTTAGGAAGTGAGGGTATTTATAGGATTTCTAAAGGCTTGGGGTAGGAGGAATGAATGGCCAGGATTGAAATCCTTAAGAGAGGCCAAGATTCACTCAAAGGGAAGCACATGGATTGTGCTAGTTCTCAGCCAATCAGGAGGTGACACATGTCACAAGGTGAGTGGATGAAGGGAAGGGCAAAAAGGAGTCAACAAAGGGGGCTCCAAGCTCATAACTCTCCAAATAAATGCTTGTAAGAGCAATGAATGGGCTTTAAGAGGCTTTGAAGACTTTGGGGAAGCAATAAATGCTTTGTGGTTGAGATATTTGGAAGGAAAGACTTTGCTTTGGTTTAAGAAAGTCTTAAGCTTGGTTAGGATTGCACAAAGGTTTAAGGGTAGGATTAGGATTAGATTAGGACAAAAAAAGGATTAGGATGGGTGAAGAGGGTGGATTTGAGAAGATTCTAGAAGAGTCTAGATTTCTCCTTAGTTTCATGGAATAAAAGTTATTCATTCCAAAGGCTTAAGTTTTAGGAATATTTATTAAAATATTTTCAATAAATATGAAAATTAAATATTTAACCTTAATTAAATATTTAACCTTGGGATTAGGGTTAGAAAAGATGGGATTGGCCTTTTAATCAAAATTAAGAAGGGATTAGAAGATTTTGGAAGAGGTTAGTGGTCTTAAGGAAATTGGCCAAGTTTGGGATAAAAAATAAATTAATTTATTTTTGAAGTTTTTTGGTCAATTTATTAATTAAATAATTAATAAATTAGGAATAATGTCCAAATGACATTTTTAGGCTAGATTCCTTAATTAAAGATTTTTAATTAAGAGAGAGGGATTTAATGCCATAAAAATAAATAAATTAATTAAATAATTAATTAATTAATAAATGATGATGTCATCAAAGATTTTCAGAAAACAAAAATAATTTATTTTCTGAAGGATTTTTCGGTGTCTACAATAATATTTACATCTCAATTTTACATTTGAAACTCTTGTCATGACCATTTCTTCATTGATTTATATTGTTTCATAGTTTTCCATTATCTTGATTGCAAAATCTCTTTTACTTACACTACCCATCTTTGGAAACGACGTAACAGTTTCATTTTCACATTTGATACATCATTGATATTTCTACTTTTTCAATATGAAAGTGTACCTCTGGGATTCATTTTTTCCTATATTTGTCTTATGTCATAAGTTAGTTATGGTTGTAATATTCATTTTAATTATTATATGTTTATCCTACCCCAATATCATTGGCCTCTACAACTATTATTCATCATCATAGTACCACTAGCACTAGTTTCCTACCATTTTGTACCTATACTCTTAACTTGAATGATTTATCACACTTTGATCCTTCTTTCATCAACCACAATTAGGCCTACCAGTATCAAACTCACTCAGGCCACTTCTACTTGACCACTACTACATCTCCTACATTAGACACCATTGAGTAGCTTATCCCTTAAGGAGATGGAATCATATAATGATAGGGTCCACTAATATATGGATTGAGAAATTTAAAAAAAAAAAGGAAAATGTGGATGGTAAGATAAGTTAGGGTAAAGGAGGAAAAGTGGATGATAAGGTGACTAAGGGTTCCTAAAATGTAGGGTGGGTAAGTAGGGGGATAATAACCCAAGGATTAAGTAGGAATACCTAAGGAAGAAGAAAGAGATATGAAGACCTAAGGGGAAGGGACTTGTTAGGGTGATATATAATTTGGGGTGAATAATATAAACAATGATAGTCTAAGGATAAGATGGATCACAAGTAAGGCTTGAGGAAGATCAATATAAGAAGGCTTGAAGTGAAGGGAAACCTAAGGCCACAACTAAATATAGGAATTATGGGGGAGGGGAATCTAGGATGGAGGGAAACTAATGTGAACATGAGAAAGGATAACAAAAATGAGATGTCCTATGGTAAGGTTAGAGAATGAAGGACAAGCTGGTTAGTTATAGGACATAAGGGAATGAAGTTGAAATGGGGAAAATAAGTGTTAGTAAAAGAAGACGCAAAAGAAAAAGTAAAGGTATATAGGGGTAAAGTGTATAAAAGGGAAACTATAGATTTGTGATAATCAAAGAGAGATTTGTAAATGTTACATGGGAATGGAAACATATGGCAAGCAGTAGACTATGGTAGGAAATATGAAACAATATATTAGGAAGTGGTAAATGAGTGTTGGATGGTCTTATGGTGAGGGAAGGCTTGCCAAATAAGGATTCAAAGTGTGGTAAGTAATTGAGATATTAGTGCGAAGTTAGGTAATAAAAATGGAATATAGAAGGCTAAATTAATGATTAAAAAATAAAAATAAAGTGGTGAATAAGGTTGTTGAAAAGATCAAATAACTGAGAGGGGGAGGGGGGGTGAATCAGTTATTCAAAAACACTTTCTTAAACTTTTACTAATTCGGTAATAATTTAAAGCAATCAAGAACTTATAACAGATATAAACATGAAAACAAAAAACCATCAACACAATGAACACCAGTATTTGCATGGAAACTCAAACTAGGAAAAACCATAGAGAAGCTAATTATCATGAAATGAACATCAGTTAAGGTGATTTTTCTAAGGGCTTACAACCAGTTTTACTCATTGCCAGTACAATTAGGCTCACTGCCAAAACATAAGAAATGAGTTTGAATCCACCACTAAAATCACTATTACAAACACATTGCAATACATAAATGATATAACAATCTTTTATTGATTGCACCAACTAGCATGAACATAAAAAAACATATCTTTCCTTGATGGATTCACATTCACTTCACATATTACTCGCTTACAAGCACCATACAACAACTAGAATTATCTCCCTTCTTATATTGCTTGATGTCATCAACCAAGATAGCCTAAATTGATTTGAAATAGGTCACATCAGAGCATTCTCACAGTAGTAAGGAATGAAACATGAACCACCTTGCTCAACACAACATGCCTCACACAAATCAACATGCTACACCATCTTCGAGACTTTCGGTACCAACAGATATGAACAATGCATCACATGGTAATGGCTACGACCGAAACACAATGTACACATTCCATATAGAACCAAACCCAAATAAATATTCCACCATATGTTGCACACATAATAGAATCATCACTGACATAGATAAGAGTAAACATTTAAAGCACATCCTTCGGTGAACACTTCTACCAATATGCCTAAGATCGATACATACATCAATTAATACAACAAAATAACCAAATCATGAATTAACCATATCTATGCATCAAATATGTTGACATCAATGAAATAAACATGAGAAGCATCAACTTCACATTCTAACAATCTCCCCCTTTGTTGTTGATGACAACATTCATCAATAACAAAACAAACAACTCACTATCAAAAGATATCGCCATCAAAGTTCTCTATTCTTCTTCAATTCTCTCCCCCTTTTGACAACAATATCAAAGGGCCAAAAAATCCCCCTTACCAAATCACTCTACTCCCCTTGAGAGGAATCCACCAAGCATTGATCCAAAAAAGAATAATCATACAATTCATTGAACCAATGCACATGTTGGTGAAATTACTGAACACTAGGAAGGGCCAGAATGCCCAACTTCCCCCTAAGATACTCAAAATTATCTGTGCACAAAGGTTTTGTAAATATGTCTTCTACCTAGTCCTTTGAAGGCACATACTCAAGCTTCACTTCCTTCTTGAACACTTTCCCTCTCAAGAAATGATATATGACAGATACATATTTTTATTCTAGAATGTTGCATTAGATTCTTTGAAATGTTTATGACACTGGTATTATCACACATGATTGAAATTGGCTCATCAAAAGTTATACCTCTATCTTTTAAGGTCTATTTCATCCATAATACTTGAGTACAACATGATGATGCTACAATGTATTCTGATTCAACACTTGATACTATTACAAAATCTTGCATCTTGCTTAGCTAAGCAACCAATCAAGAGCTATGGAAATAAGCTCCACCACTAGTGCTTCTCCAGTTATCCAAACATCTAGCCCAATATACATTAGTATAAGTTGTCGACATGAAAACTAAACTTTTTGGATACCATAATCCAAACTCTTTTATTTATTTCAAATATCTAAAAATCCTCTTTATTGCCATAACATGTGACTCTTTCAATTCTTGTTAAAATTTGGCTACCAAACATACTGCATACATAATATCTAGTTTGATAGTAGTCAGGTACAATAATCCTCCAATCATTGCTTTGTATTTACTTGCATAAGCCTTCAATGAATCATCTTCCTTATTCAACTTGCATATAGTAACAATAGGAGTACATACCGGTTTATAATTCTCCAAACCAAAGTTCTTCAACAACTATTTGACATACTTGGACTGAGAAATGAAAATCTCTTTACTATTCTGATTTACGTGCAATCCAAGAAAGAAATTCAATTCACTAATCATAGACATCAAATTCCTGCTACATTTCCTCTGCAAATCTCCTGCATAAGTCATATTTTCCTCCAAAAATAATGTCAACATAAACTACAACAATCAAAATCTAATCTGAATAAATATTATAATACAAGTTACTGTCTGTTGAACCTTTTTGAAACCCTTGTCCAATCAGATACCTGTCCAATCTACCATACCAAGCTCTTGGTGCTTATTTCAAACCATACAAATCCTTCTTCAATATTAATACTACATCTATATTTCTTTTTGATCCGAATCCTTCTATTTGTTCAATGTTAAAATCTTCCTTTAGTTCTCCATTCAAGAATGTTGACTTGACATCCATCTGATAAACTTTAAAATATTTATATGCTAATAATATATGGATCACCTCCATCCAAGAAACATGGGCATAAGTCTCATCAAAATCAATTCCTTCAATCCGAGTATAACCCTTGCATACTAATCTTGTCTTGTTCCTTATTACCTTTCCATTTTCATCCAACTTGTTTTGGTAAACCCACTTTGTACCAATCACATTCTTATCAAGTTCCCAAGTCTGCTTCTTCTTGATTTATTCAAGTTCCTCCTTCATTTCCCTTACCCAATTTTTATCATTGCATGCTTCTTCTACAGATTTAGGCTCAATTTTTGAAAGTAAACACAATAAAACTTTCTCTTGTGTTTCTCTACTTCTAGTAAAAACTCCTCTATTCTTATTACCAATAATCTGATTCTGAAAATAATTTCTCTATACATACCTTGGTATCTTAATTGTAGATTTTTGGGTCTACCTTATGTATTCCTCTTATTTCTTGTCTTATTTCCCTGTTTCCTTTGTATTAGATTCTTACTTAAGGTGTTTCTTTGGAGTCTTTTGAAAATATTCATCAACCTTCACATTCACATTTTCAAGATTCTTATTTAGTCTCTTATTGTAACACTAGCACACTTTTCTCTTTGTAGAATATCCCAAAAATATACCTTCATAGGCCCTACTAAAAATTTTCCAAGATTGTCCTCATCTCTCCAAATGTAACATCTACTTCCAAAAATCTTGAAATATTTCATTGTAGGTTCTCTTCCATACCATAGCTCATATTATGTCTTTCTATACTTCTTCTGGCACAAAACTTTGTTAAGTATATACATAGTTGTATGAATAGACTCTCTCTAGTAAACCTCTGGTAGAATTTCTTCCTTCATCATAGTCCTTCTTGCTTCCTATTATCTGATTCATCCTTTCCACTACTCCATTCTGCTATGGTGTTCTAGCTTTTGAAAACTATCTCTTAATACCTTGTTTCTCATAAAAACTTTCAAATTCATCATAAGTAAATTCTCCTCTATCAAATCTCAAACATTTAATCTTCCTACCACATTCATTCTCAACTCTTACCTTAAAATTTTTGAACTTCTCAAATGGTTCTAATTTTTCTCTTAGAAATGCAACCCAAGATAATCTTGAATAATCATCAATGAAAAGTATGAAATATCTCTCACCTTGTAAACTCGTTCTTCTAGTAGGACCACATAGGCCAGTGTGCACTAGATCCAATAAATTGGTAGATGAATAATCTTTTTTCTTGAATGACTCTCTTCTCTACTTTCTTTCCTGACATCCTTTACATATAATATTGTATGGTTTTCATAATCTAGGTACCTCTCTTATTACACATGATGAACTAATTCTTACCAAAATGTCAAAATTGATGTGGCATATCCTCTGGTGCCAAAGCCAACTGTCCTATAGATTGCATACCAAACGTTTGTGAAAATGTCTCAGAGCTGTAGGTGTTGAATTTTCAATAGCATTTCATTTATTTGCAATTGGGATAGAATATAAAGAGGTTGCACTTCATTTTTACTTCCAATTAGTTACTTGCATTCTTTGGCATTCACCCAATCATCATTGGCATTAAACAAACCCAAACAAGAAGCAATCATCAGCAAACAATTCAGTGCGTGCCAAGTGTTTGACGAAATTTCTTAGTACAATATTAGAGGTTTCAGTGATCCTATTAGTGAGGGTCATTACAGTGGTATCAGAGTGGTTTTCTTGCCATCTTGTTGGGTAAGAACCGTCTTTGCATGAGTGACCAGCACTTGATTGATTTCAGTATGGACAGGAATAGTACAAAGTTTTAGAGGACATGATCATGGGCAACAGATAGACACAGTAGAAATGATGGTTATTCAGACATTCGAGATCAACTTAAGAGAATAGACCAGAACTTGTCTGAATAGTGGAATAAGCACCATCGTGTGATGAATGATATACTGTCCGACCCAGCCAAGGTGAATAAGTTGTCAAGTTTTTTATTTGGCAGATCTTCTCGCAGGAGAGATAACATAAGATCGGCTGACACAGTTACCAGAAACCTTCATGAGGATTTTGAGGAACAAGGTAGTATTCTGACAGATGTTTCAGTTTCTACTCAGCCACATGAGGAAGTGGTGAAGGACACTATGCGAATTGATAGTAATTGTCAACTTGGTACTCAAGTTGAGACAGTTGTATACAGGTTGCCTGAGGATGATGTCACAAGTGCTCAGAATAGTAACTACAGCACAATGGATTCAGATGATGATTGTGAGGAGGTTGTTGTGCATGATGATGAGATACATATCAACGATGAGCAGACATTGAGTATTCATGACTTTACTGATAGAGAGTATCAGGCACAGTTAGACGCTACATCACACGAGGTTGAGGGACATAGCACTTCACATGTTTTGTCTAGTCAGCTTAGGGTAAGCGAGGATGGGATTGTGACTTCATTATCTCATCATGATAGGATGTGGGAGATGATGGAGGATCATATCTAGATGATTCAGTCATAGAGTAGACATAAGGGAGTACAGGCGCAGACCTCTTGTATTGACTTACAAGCGATTAGGGAAGGAATGGGAATGATGAAGATGAGTTATTTACATCTTCTTTCATACCGTGACCATCTTCTTACCCTTGCCAGAGACTATTCAAACACCTTGAGGAGGAAGGAGGAGGAAGCTGTCAAGCTTTCTCATGAGCTAGAGGATACCCAAGCCTCTTTGTTGAGTACTCCATTGGCATTACAGGACTCGGAGAGACATGCTGATTTGATACAGGGAGATATCACAAGCACACCGGATTATGTGATTGGCTCTGATAGTGGTTATGGTACAATTGATCCTGATGATGTTACAGTAGTTGAGGATACTATCACATTTGAGGATAGTACAGTTGATCAGAGTGGTGTAGCAGAGAGACATGTGGACAAGCTTTGTCTTGAGGTGAGTTTAGTTCAGGAGTTAGCGCATATGGCAGGGACTCAGCTTTCTTTTATAGTCAGATCAGATGTGGTGGATGATAGTTGTGAGAGTACAACTTGCATTCATATCTAGGATTTGGGGATAGTATCAAACATGTATGTGGAGTTAGTTGGTATTAGTCATATTACTTAGGTGAGGAGTTTGCTTGAGTTACCAGTTGATTCTAGTTTATGGATATGGATTCAGGATTGTTATATGGGTGTTTGGGATTCAGATGACTGGAGATCCTTATCACCTATTGGTAGCAGTAATTGTTTGGGTGCTATCATGGATTTGATCGGCAGATTACATAGTGTTGTTCTCATTCATAGCAGCTTGCTAGATGCTAGTATTAGTTTTTATACACCGGTGTTGGGAGTTGTGTGCATTTCCAGTCGACCACTCAGGGTGCAGTGGGTTTGTGATGATTCAGGCACATCTGAGATGTTAGTGTTTATAGGTGAGTCCCAGGATCATGTTGCTACAGATGACATCTAGGAGGGTGCTGTGGATAGTCTTGAGGACTTAGCTTCCTCAACAGATTCTTTCAGTACAGTGGAGTGGGATAGTGATGCTACAGTCTTTGGTACTCCGTGTGTTGATATGAGCATTGGAGTTAGTTCACAGAGTTTGGATGATAGGATTTCGGAGCTCAGTGATTATGAGTTTACTACTTTGGACTGTGCGTCAGAAGAGGATGGTAGGAGACAGTCTGGCCAGCATTATCATGTGGTTAGTCAGCTGAGAGTTAGTGAGCGTGACATTGCTATTGCTTGCAAGCATTTCGATACTACTCGTCAGTTGTTAGCAGTTTACGGATGGGGTTCTCCTACTAGTGATGAGTAGGGAGGCAGTTATTTTTCCTTGATAGAGATCCACTCTTTATGGGAGGCTATCTAGCTTCTGAGACAGAATTATATGCAGTTGGTAGATGATAGAGATTATCTGATGGAGTGGGGTAGTACAGCTTATGATGTATTATTGGTCAAGGAAGGTGAGATGAGTGAGCTTACTCAGCAGCTCAAGATGAATTTTGAGATTCTTGAGAGTGCACGATTGGCTTTTGAGGAGTCACAGTTTCATTTGGCTGAGGTGACCATGGAGTTAGAGTGACTTCAGTCTTTACCAGATTCTATACAGTCACAGACCGTGGTGTCTGGTGATCTGAGGATGTCCATGGTTGAGATTGTCAGAGATAGTGGAGATAGGGATGTATCCATCCTTGATACTAGCATTGGCATATTGGGTTCGTTTCCACTAGAGTCAGATTCAATTGAGTTGGGCACTGCAGCTGAGCATTGTGGTATGTTTGACTTGGTGGTGGTCTCTACTACTGATGGCACGGAGACTAGTGATGTTGTACCAGAGATCATGTTTGATGTTGATAAGCTGGTAGTTGGCATGGTTCCTGCTAGTGATGCTACTCCCTTGGCGGTGTCTTCAGAGGTAGTAGTCAGTTCTGGCTTGGTTAGTGATCAGTTGCAGTTAGTTTCATCTAGATTGCAATTTGAGTCACTGACTGAGATTGGCACATCTTATCGGCATTACACTGTGAGGTATGCTCACCAGTTTACCTTTGATGACCATGTTCATGAGATGATGATACGTAGATGTACTTTGGTCCCTAGTGCTTGTCATCAGTTATGGGATGGTTTGATGCCATGGGATGAGAGTTGTGATGGGCATGACATGGCGATAGGTTCTGCAGTTGACAGCATGATAATACATGATTTAGAGCAGGAGTTTGGGAGTGTTACTTCAGCAGGTGTTGTTATTGATTCTACTCTTTTGGCTATGTCATCTCTTGACTTGGCTGGTGATCAGTCGCAGTGGGTTGTATCACCTGTGCATGGTGAGCTGTTGACTAAGGTTGGTTTTTTTTATCAGCATTATATTGCAGGATATGTTCATTAGTTAGAATTTGATCCATGTGTTGAGTAGTTGATGGCCGTTAGATTTGGTTTGGGTTCTAGTTCTTGCTATCTATCATGTGATGATTATTTTCCATCAGTAGTACATGGTAGTTATGGTTATGAGACGGTGGTCGGTGAGTTGTTTTCACTACAGGAGTTGTACAGTGTGTGGATTTTCTGTACTTAGCGCAGTTTCATTCGGGAGTGTTCACCATTGTTGCAGAGTTGGATTGTGTGCTCTACATAGGCCAGTGGGATGTGTTGGTGATATTTACTATGTTGGCAATTTGAGTTGTCCTCTCTACTTGGGTTCTGATATTTCGAGAGTTTGTTTCTCATGGGTTCCTGACTCTAGCAGTTGTGATGTTGGAGTTTGGTTGAGTTCTATTTGCCAGTTTGATTATGGATTCCTCTTGATTATATTTCAGAGAAAATTGCAGGAGCTTGCATTGATTGACAACAATTTAGATCATGACTACATTTGGGATCCAGGTGGATTGATTGGTTATTTGTTTAGCCATTGCTTGGGGACAAGCAATTTCAGGAAGGGCAGACTGTCATGTCCCCATTTTGGCTGACATCATTTGGCATGACGGATTTTCCCATCATCGACTCTCGTAGGCAAATGGTTTGGAGAGAGGGTCATTATGTTGATCATTTGATTGCATATTGCTGATAGAGCCTACATCCAGTTTGGG
This sequence comes from Chamaecyparis obtusa, assembly GCA_027943335.1. Lineage (NCBI taxonomy): Eukaryota > Viridiplantae > Streptophyta > Pinopsida > Cupressales > Cupressaceae > Chamaecyparis > Chamaecyparis obtusa. The sequence goes on from BSBK01003980.1 coordinate 2,523,946, forward strand.
CCTACATGCAGTTGTAGTGGAGCCTACATCCAGAGTGAGCCTACATCCAGTTTGAGCCTACATCTAGTTGTAGTAGAGCCTACGTTCAGTCGTAGTTGGGCCTACATTTAGTTATGAGACATTTGGGCCTACATTGTTATAATTTTGAGTTGAGAAATGTACTTTATTATTATAATGTTATTTTATTATAAAGTACATTATAATTGGATGTTTCTAGAAGTTCTAGCAACTTCTCAAGGAAAAGAATAAATAGAGGGCTTGGGCTTTCATTTGGACATGCTTGGATTTGGGATTTCTTCTACTTCTTCCATTGTGAAGCAATTTGTAGTCTTTTGGTCTGCAAATATCATTCGATCTTTGGGAACGATCACTCCCCTAGATTGGCATAACTGAGGTAGTGAAATATCTACTGAAGGGTTGCATGATTGGAGATGGTACTCAGTCATTTCATGTGGATTTCATGTGAAGATTGATTTGAGGGTTTGAATTTGATGGAATAAGGGTTTTTTTTTCATCATTGCATTGGAGAATCAATTTGGTGGAGTTTGGAAGACCATTTGGTGCATTTTCAGAGAAGTTCTTACCAGGGTTTGGACTCACATATTTACTCATAACTTCATAACCGGCTGGAGAATAATTTTATGCATTTGGGGAATGATACTTCATTCCTAGGTGCCCCTATTTGGACCATTTTTGGTACCTAACATCCAGCAAAGAATTTTATGTAGGAGTCGTATAGTATAGCCCAGGTACAACCTGCATCTGGTAGTAGTACGACAAAAGTATAGGGGTGCAAATTTGGGGTGGCGTCATCAGCAATTGTCATCATCAACTCGGTCAACAACAGTGCATCATTCCCAGGTTCATTTCATGTGTTTATATGTTGATGTTTGATGTAAAAATTGCATTGAAGGTGGCACTATTACAACAGTCCAGAATTTGTTATGATCAGTCACTGTTTCTCATCATGGTAATTGTAATAACATAGCAAGGAAGAGCATTGGTTTGTCATAGAAGATAGTGCATTGTATGGAATCAAAGAAGTGCATTGAATGAACTTGTTATAGCAATAGTTCATTGTTCATGTGTGATAATTCATACATTGTCATAATTCAAAAGTTGTAAATAGTCATATATGTATTCAGGAAATAGTCTTAACAGTCCAGTATCCTTTCAGAATTCAGTCATATGAATTAGTCCTTGGTAATACACTTTGTAATCAGACTTGGAGAGTTTCATTGCATTGATAAGTAAGTCTATCTTTGTTGTAAGGTGCCAAGTTATTGGAATATTAAAGGAATATTTAGTCAAGAGGTCAACTGTTTGGTTAAATGTCCCATTTTCATAGTCCTATAGATTGCATACCAAGCATTTGTGAAAATGTCTCAGAGCTGTAGGTGTTGAATTTTCAACAACATTTCTTTTATTTGCAATTGGGATAGAATATAAAGAGGTTGCACTTCATTTTTACTTCCAATTAGTTAATAAATGAAATACTGTTGAAAATTCAAAACCCTTATGCAAACAATCTCAAACCCTCAAACTGAATACTCAAATATGCCCAGCATGAAATGGCTGAATACCACTTCCAATTTGCAACCCTTCAGAAGATATCTCACTTCCTCAGTTATGAAAATCTGAGGGAGTTATCATTCCCAAAGATCTAATGAAATTTGAGACCAAATGACTACAAATTGCTCCAATATGGAAAAGTAGAAGAATCCCCAAATCAGCTTGTCCAAATGAGAGGCCAAGCCCTCTATTTATTCACTTTTCTAAGAAGTTACTAAGAACTTCTAGAAACATCCAATTATAATGCACTTTATAATAAAATAACATTATAATATAAAAGTGCTTTTCTCAACTCAAAATTATAACAATGTAGGCTCATAACTAAATGTAGGCCCAACTACAACCAAATGTAGGCTCAGACTAGATGTAGGCTCTACTAAACGTAGGCTCTAATAGCAATATGCAATCAACTGATCTCCAAATGATCACGAGATGACTCTCTCCTCATTGCTATCAGTCTATGAGAGCCTGTGATAGACTGATCCCGCATGCCAAATGATGTCAACCAAAATGGGGACATGACAGTCTGCCCTTCCTAAAATTGCTTGTCCCCAAGCAATGGCTGAACAATAAACCAATCAATCCACCTGGATCCCAAAAGTAGTCATGAACTATACTCCTGTCAATCAACGCAGGCTCCTGCAATACCCTTTGCAATATAACCAAGAGGAATCCATAATCAAACTGACAAATACAGCTCAACCAAACTCCAAAATCACAACTGCCACAGTCAGGAATCCACAAGAAACAAACTCTCAAAATATCAGGACCCAAGTAGAGAGGACAACTCAAACTGCCAACATAGTAAATATCACCAACACATCCCACTAGCCTATGTAGAGCACACAATCTAACTCTGTGACAATGGTGAACACTCCCAAAAGAAACTGCGCTAAGTATGGAAAATCCACACACTGTACAACTCCTATAGTGAAAACAACTCTGCAACTCACCGACCACTATCACATAATCATAACTACCATGTACTGCTGATGGTGAATAATCATCACATGATAGATAGCAAGAACTAGAACCCAAACCAAATCTAACGTCCATCAACTGCTCAACACATGGATCAAATGCTAACTGATGTACATACCCCGCAGTATAGTGTTGATAAAAAGGACCAACCTCAATCAACATTTCACCATGCACAGCTGATACAACCCACTATGACTGATCACCAACTAGGTCAGGAGATGACATAGCCAAAGGAGTAGAATCAATAACAACACCCGCTGTAGCATTACTCCCACACTCCTGCTCTAAGTCATGTACTAACAAGCTGTCAACTGCAGAACCTATCGCCATGTCATGCCCATCACAACACTCATTCCGAGGCATCAACCCATCCCATAACTGATGACAAGCACTAGGAACCAAAGTACATCTATGTATCATCATCTCATCAACATGGTCATCAAAGGTAAACCGATGAGCATACCTCACAGTGTAATGCTGATAGAATGTGCCAATCTCAGTCAGTGGCTCAGACTGTAATCCAAATGATGTTAACCAAAATGGGGACATGACAGTCATCAATCTGAGATAGTAAACATCCTTCTATAGCTACTTCAAGTTGGTACATGTTCCTTCTTATCCTTTTGTCAACTACAATCACTGCTCCAGATCTTTTCTGAATCTCACATCCTACATTATTGAACACAATGTCATAAACATTCTAACACATATGTCAAACACTCAAAATATTGCGACACAAATCCTTCACATAATAAATTTTGTTAGTGTTATGCTTCCCATCAAAAGTAATAGAACCTTTACAAATAATATATGTTGCCTTATCATCACCAAATCACAGGACAACCAACATATTGATCAAGTGTTACAAATTTTCTTTTATCACCAATCATATGATTAGAACAACCAATATCAATCAACCACTCATTCTTATTCCCTTTAACATAAAATTTTGTCTCAACATTATCATCAACTTTTGAGAAAATGTGATAAATATCAATTCCTGGTTTTTCTTCTTCAAAATAAAATAAAAAATCATTTGTTCCTAATTCATCATCTAAAATACTAGCATATTCATTAACATAGTAAGCTTTCTTATTGAACTTCTTAAATTTCTACCTAGGACCTTTCTTTGGATACCTTATAGTCAAATGACCAATATTTCCACATCTAAAACATTTAAGACGTAACATAACTTTGTATTTTCTAGTACCTTTCTTTAGCTTCCTTGCAAATTTCACCTCCATCTCATATGAATCTTCATCAGCATCTAGATCTTCTTCTGAATTTGTTGCTTTAAATTTGTCTCAGATTTTCTCTTTTCTTTTCCAAATTTTCTCAACTCAAATGTAGTTAGGGTTCCAAATAACTATTCTCTGGTAAACTTCTATGAATCACATACTTCCTCAATGTCTGAGATATTGTTACTATAGCTATTCAATAATGGCATCAAGGAATTCTCCACAACATCTTCATCAATGATATTGCCTCATTGATTATTTATTTCATTCATTACATTGTCAACCCTATGAAAATAGCTTCTAATGTCTTCACCTTCTTCCATTTTAGATTCTCATAGAGACATTTAGATATTAGCTTCTTAGATAACTTAAATCTATCATTTACTTCATAAATATGTTTTAACTTTTCTCAAACTTCATAAGCAATCTTCAATGAAATAAACTTAGCTAACTTAGTTTTAGATAAAGCACTAAAAATTGCATACCTTGCTTTCTCATTCTCCTCATAGGTTGTGATTTCATCTTGTGCATTAAGGTCATTATGAGGAAACACATACTTTGTCTCCACATGATTCTAGGTAGTGTAACTGATTAAAATCATATATCCTCTCATTTTATCTTTCCATGAACTATAGTTGGATCCATCAAACATAGGAATGTTCAATTTGTGTGCCATTGGATCTTCCTCAAGCAGTTAAGATATCCTTCTGATAGCATTTGTTGAGTAGGATGAATAAAGTAGAGGGCATGATTAGTTATCCACAAACACTTTCATAAACTTTTACTACTTTGGTAATAACTTAAAGCAATTAGAAACTTATAACATATATAAACATGAAAACACAAAACTATCAACACAATGAACACTAGTATTTATGTAGAAATCCAAATTGGGAAAAACTACAGAGAAACTAATTCTCATGAAATGAACACTAATTAAGATGACACCAATTAAGGTGATTTTTACAAGGGCTCACTACCAATTTTTATCATTGCAAGTTGTCTCATTGTTGGTCGAGCTAACTACCTTTAAATATAAAAGAGGCTAACTGCCAATACAAATAGGTTCATTGCCAATACAATTAGGCTCACTGCTAGAATATAAGAAGTGATTTTGAATCCACCTCTAAAACCACTATTACCGACACACTACAATCAATAATGTATATAACAATCAACTAATGATTTCACCAACTCACATGAACATCAACACATAAATATTTCCTTGGTGTATTTGTATTCACTTCGCATATTACTCGCATATAAGCACCACACAACAATTGAAAGTACATTGCTCTTATTATACTGCTTGATACCATCAACCAAGTCATCCTAAACTAGTTTGAAATAGGTCACACCGAAGCATTCTTGTGGTGGTAAGGAATGAAATGTAGACCACCTTACTCAACATAATATACCTTGCACAAATCAACATGCTACACCATCTCTGAGACTTTTGGTACCAATGAATATGAACAATGCATCACATGCCAAAATATGACAAACATGTTCCAAATAGGACCAAACCCAAATAAATGTTCCACCATATGTTGCACACATAATAGAATCATTAATGACATGGATAAGAGTAAACATTTAAACCACATCCTTTGGTGAACACTTCTATCGATACACCTAAGGTATCAATACAAACATCAACTTATGTAGCAAAACAACCAAATCATGAATGAACCATATCTATGCATCAAATATGTTGACATCAATGACAACCATTAATGACAAAAACATGAGTAGCATCAATTTCACATTCTAACAAAGGTTACATAGGTTATAGGAAAGAAAATACATAAATATTATTGTATAAAAAATGTAAAAATGATGAAAAGAAAAAAAAATGAAAAAGAATAAAGTGATGGATTATGAACAGAAATATCAAAGGTATACATAAAAGTATCATATTTATAAACTAAAAGAATGTAAATTAGACTCCCAGATTGAAAAATCTTAAAATTAAACTATTTTTTCCTATTAAACTTATAAACATAAACCAAATAAAACACAAAAAAGGATATCTTAAGGTATACTAATAAATATAAGTGTTGAGAAATGAAAAATGCACCATAAAAATTAGAAAATAATTATTGAAAAGAAAAGAACATGTATATGTCCTAGTGAATGTTGCTAGAGTAAAAGTTTATTCAACTTAATTAATTTAATCATATTGATTAATTAATTAAGTCATCTTTTTCTATTTTCACTTAAGCTAAATTTAGGGAGCTTTTTTAGGTATTTAATAATTCTTTTATTTTATGGATGCATTCTTTAGGATTTGCATTAAGGTTTTTGATCTCCTTTATTAATGATTGATCTCATTGTAATAACTCATTCTAATTAATTCAAATCTCATTCATTCCTTCAATTCCAATTGTTCATGCACTTTCTTGTTTGGGGATTTTCTCTTGTATGTGGAAGGTTATTTGCATGTGGGTGATTATTGGGCTTGAGGGAATTCAACAATCTTGAATTCTAACATGGTATTAGAGCTCCATATGTGATGCTTCATGTTCATCAATTTTGAAATTTTTCTTAAAGTGAGGTTTTTTGTACATCTTAGGGAAATTTAGATCTCACAATTAGATCCAAAAGGTTTGAGATAGCTAGGATCACCTTTGTTTCACTGAAATCAGACATACAAGGTCAATTTTACAAGGGTTTGAAGTTATAGAGTTTTCTCTATTGCAGAGGGTTCCCAAAAATTCAAAGTGGTTTAGGCCCAAATAGACATCATGATAATCTTCAGAAGGCCGATTCGATGCATTTTGATATAAAATTTGACCTATTTTGGTCATTGGAGCATCTAGGGCAAAAATTTGCTCTCTTGGCTATACAACCATAAAGGTACAGAGGCACAATTTTTTTTTAATAAAAAAAATAAAATTTGTGAAGTGGTTATCGAAACCACTAGTAATTTTCCTCTAACTGCCAACCTCTAACTACTACTAGTTAGTTTCATGACCAACCTCTAACTACTAGCGGTTAGGATAACCGCCAACCTCAAACCACTAGCGGTTAGTGCAAACTGTGAGTTGTCAACTACCTAACCACTAGTTGTCAGTGCTAGTTTTGCATGCCTTTTTGACCTATCAATGGTTTTTTGGTTGTATCTTGAGAAAATGGAGGTTTTTTTGGGCAAATGATATATTGCCAAAAAGGTGATTTCAAGACGAAGCTTTTTTTGCATGTGGGGTTTTCTGATTTTTTATTTTATAGGGCTTTTCCTAGTCAAAGTTAGAAGTTGTTTTTTACCTTCTTGGGGGCATAACTTTTGCATTCAGACTAGAAGTTGTTTTGTACCTTCTACAGTCATTTTCATTTGTTTTTTCACTACGTATACAAAGATCAATCATTAGTGTTTTTTTCTTTTTTGCACTTTCCATCTTTCAAATTTGTGCTAGAATTTGGGTTCTTGTATTGTGGGGGGTATTTTTCCTAGGGTTTCACATGGAATATCCTTTCTTTATTGAGAAAATTACTCCACACAATTATCAAACCTAGAAGGCACATATGACTACCTTCTCATGTCGAGGGGGTTATGGTCCTATTTGGATGAGGTTCAGACTCAGTTGAATCTCTTGTTTGAGGTCATGCAACATAGAAGCATAATGGATGAAGCCATGGGGATGTTTTCCCTAAACATTTCAGATAGTCTTTTATCTCACCTTGGGGGTTGCACTACACCTCAGGACATGTGGACCAAGTTTAGGACTCTCTTTGGCACCATCAACAAATTTAGGGCTCTACAGATTGAGGTAGAGTTGACTTCTTTGACACATGATGCTTTTCCTACCATTGATGATTTCCTAATGAAGTTCAAATCACTGTGATCACTTTTAGAGGATGTTGGTACTAGAAAGACAGATACAAAGTGCATCTATCTGATCCTTACCAAGCCTCATAATACTTATCAGATCTTATCTTCTTACTTTTTCTCCACCATGGATTCTTTGGGGGCACGCCATACCATACCTTCTTTTGAGGTGTTATGTGATCATTTGACTCATGAGTAGGTCAATCTATCTCAGATGGACTCTCACACCAAATCAAAGAACCATGCCTTGGTAGCTCAAACATATCCATGGATATATTGGAGGACATTCATCTCCTCTTAGATGACATATTCACCACATTTGTTATCCCACCTTAATTTGAGATTCTATTATAGGATTATCATGTGTTCTCTTTTGATCACCATCCAGGCCTTCTAGTTTCACATCACATTTGGGGATTTCCTCTTCTTTGCTTGTTTCCTTTGTTTCTTCCACATTGGAGCCACATTGGTATGATCATCAACACAGGGGTTATATCATTTTGGAGAGGTCTTTGGAGTCTTGATCCTCTCTCATGGGGGGGATTTGGTTGTACTTATGGTCTTGAGAGAGTCTCTTGAGATATTACATTTGTACCTTTTTTTCCATCTCTTTTTGAAGAGGAGTTTTTCCCTCTGGGTTTTCTCTTTTTCTCCGCTTTATAGAGATTTGGTTTTGATTGGGTACCTCATCAAGCCTTGTTATTGGGACCCAAGTTTGTATTCTTTCATGTAGTTGCATTCACACACTTAGCTTTTTAGCTACTCCCTTAGTTTATCTTAAGGGGGGGTGTTTGAGTAAAAGGTTATATAACTTAATTAATGTAATCATATTGATTAATTAACTAAGTCATCTTTCTCTATTTTCACCTAATCTAAATTTAGGAAGCTTTTTTATGCATTTAATAATTCTTTTATTTTATGCATTCATCCTTTAGGGTTTGAATTAGGGTTTTTGATCTCCTTGTTAAGGATTGATCTCATGGTAATAACTCATTTTGATTAATTCAATTCTCATTCATTCCTTCAATTCCAATTGTTCATGCTAATATTGGCACGTTGTGATGGCTAATTTTTTGTTTTTTTGTGCTTGCTATCAAATTTCAAATCCAATTAGGGATGAGGTCCCCCGCCTCACCAGTTCATAGCTCTAGGTCAAAGCATTTACCCATTTAAAAAAAATCCAATTGTTCATGCACTTTTTGTTTGAGGATTTTCTCCTATATGTTAGATAGCTAAGAGGGGCGGGGGGGGGGGGGGGGGGGGGGTGAATCAGTTAATTCTAGTTATCCTACAGTCCCAAATACTCCCATATGTATAAAACAAACTATTCAATTAATCAAAACAGCTCAGTGAAACTTTGTTTGTGCCTTTCTGTTCATTAACTGAATACTAGTAAATTAACTAGTGTATATACCAATCAAACCAGTAATTGTAATGTGTAAAGTAAAATAAAAAATCATCACATACACATATAACACTTGATTTTTAATGTGGAAACCCTGTTAGGGGAAAAACCACCTGGGAATGTTACCCAAAATAATTTCACTCTTCTAAAGTGAGCTCGGTTAAGAACCAACACTGTTAAAGGTTACACAACACATTGTAAGGTGTGACCTTGTTAGAGGATTTATCACTAACAGTTCTTTGTGACCAAAAATTCACTACGAGGTCAACATGAAAACAATCAACATTCATTGAATGCCATATTAAAATAATAAAGACTGTTAAGTCCCACTTGGTTAAGAGATTTATTTGTAGTAATGGTTAGAATGCAATAGTAAATGATCTGATTCAATTACAACTTCCTTTGTAGATTTTTAGATATATGCTAAGCTCAAAATACCTCTGGCCATCATAATCACTTCAATTTCTTTGTATCCTCCAACTCTGTTCTGCTCAGTTAATTCCTTTCTCTGACGCTCGGTGTTGTCTGAAGATTTTCTCAGTTCTCTCTTTAACCTATCTGATCAACTTCACATGAATGCAATCTTCTCATGTGTATCTCTTCATAATGAATCTCTTGTCTCCTTTTATAGACATGATAAACTATTTTCTTCTCATCCATAGATTTTTCCTTTTAATCTCCACCATTGATTTTTCCTCTTCAACCTTCCTCGGAACTTGTGTCTGAAACACATTTCATTCTAGATCATATGATCATCCTTGAATTTTATCAGCCATTTGATCTTCATAAAAAACTTCATCTTTAACCTTGGAATCATCCATATTCATCCAACTCATCATCTTTAGTCAGCAGTAATATGTTCCATATTATTTCTTTCACTCTGTCAATACCATGATGTGTTTGTGACTTTTAACTCAGTTAACACTATACTTGGTATACACTACACTTGCTCGGTGTACACTATTTCAACTTGGTGTATACTAAGTTCTTCATTTACCAACCACATAAAATTGTACATTCTTGATCTTCAATTCTTAATAGAATTATGTAATACAATCAAATCACTAACATAATGTCATAGACTCATCAATAAGTTACCCAATGAATTGTTGGCAAGTTGAATATACTAGTGTATATGACTAAGATTAGTGTTGTCATTATGGCAACAAAGTCATATGGAGTTTTGGTGTCAGCGCACTTACGCAGAAGATCAGAATTTGGCTAAGTATGGAAGACAGAGCAGACAGTTAAGTACCTGATGAATAGAGCATCAATGCACGTGTGTATGAGTGAGTTTTGGTATGCACCCTTAAAGATAAGATTTTGAGTATGTAATCATGCTAATTCTAAGAACACATGATCATATGAGTTAGTATGAAGAAGTTACAGCGAGTTGAAGTGACACAGTCAGTGAGTGACAGAATAGAACATAGCATACAACCGATAGACAGTATTTTGATTAGCGATTATTATTTTCTTTTGTAAAGGCTATGCACCTATTGTATTTATGTTATAGACTTGTTAATATCAATGTATGTAAACATGCTTGAGCCAATTCATTTGGAAGTGTTGTATGTAATAGGTTAGAGGCCGACTTAGTAAATAGTTTTGGTTGCACCTATATATAAGACACACACTTTTGTATTAGAGCATGAGATGGATATAGAAGATGTAATAGAAGAGAAAAATTATGTGAAGTATGTGTTAAGAGTAGCAATAATGATATAGAGCTTTACAAGATGTTAAAGCATCAACACACAAAAGGAACTAATCAGACAAGTAGTGTCATAGCAACAGTTCACCCTTGCAGATATAATGTGTATTTGATATCCAAGAGGTTGTAGCCTTCCTCATTGAGCAGTGAGCTCTGGCAGTGAGCCTTCCACCCCTAAGAGGGTTTGTTACTTCAAGACTCCTAATAGGGTCCGACCTTTGACCATGTCATTATACTAAAGCATTGTAATGACAGCTCCTAACAGGGCAAAGGAACATTAATAGGTTCATAATACACAAGTACAATTATTAGTGGGTATTATTTCCCATCGGGGTTTTTCCTTTGGCCAAGGTTTCCCAGTAATCATATTTGGTGTTATGTGTTATGGTTGTTTACTTTACTTTCTTTAATATTCAGTTCAGTAATTATTTAATTGGGCTAAGTTTCAAGAAACATAAAAACATTAATAATATAAAATACTGATTCACACCCCCCCCTCTCAGTGTTCCCATTCCTAACAATTGGTATCAAAGCTTTGGTCCTCCAAAGATAAGTTTAACCACTTGAGGAGATCATGGATACAAGAGAAGTAAAACATCTAAAGAAGAATCTTGAAGCAGCTCTTGAAGATCTTGACAGATCTAAAAAAGAAATTGAAGAACTAAAATTGAAGATCAGTGGCTTACAAGTATTCATCAAGAAACTTAGAAAAGATTTGAAAGATTGTTCAAACAATGATTTGGGAAAAATGGTCAAAAAGATGAATGAAGAAAACACATCTCTAAAGGATCAGATTGAAGAATTGGATGAAAAGCTAATTAAAAATCAGGAAGCTTATGAAGAGCAGATCAAAGAAAAAAAAAGTTGGATGAAGAACTGAGGCAAGCAAACATGAAAATCTTGGACTTAGAAAACATCAATAAAAAGGTGGAATCTGAATTGACTAAAGCAAAGAATCATATTGACAAATTGCACAAAAGTAAGGATCTAATATAGTCACAGTTGTATGCACAGAAGATTAAAGGAGATATCACTGGTATTAGATTCAATGAAGCACAAAATCAAACCAATGATATGCGGGAAAGAATGAAAGCACCAGAAGAATCTATAGAAGCTAAGAAGACTGGAAATCATACTGAAGCTAAAGTAGAACCGTCTAAAGATGAACACAAGCCTATAAACTAAACTTGTTATGCCTATAACAAGCATGGAAATATAGCAAGAGATTGTAAAGAAGTAAGACCTTTCAATGGTTATTGTTATTCATGCAATAGATTTGGTCATAGAGCTATGAATTGTAGATCAAATCAAAGAAATCAGAATCAGCACAATCAGAGAAATCATCCAAAGCAAAATGTTAGAAGTCCTCAAAACATTACGTGTTAGATATGCAATTACAATGGTCACACAGCTAGACAATGTAGTATGGTAACCCACATTAATGCACCAGGGAATATAATGCCTCCAGTCATTTGTCACTCTTGTAACAAGGTTGGACACATCTCAAAGTTTTGCAGATCACTAGCGCAAAGACAAGAAAGACCTGATAAGTCTCAAGGATCAATTTTGGAAGAATTTGGAGAAGTCAAGTTTGTGAAAGCTATAGAAGATGCGAGCAAGATTTGGATGGAAGTAAAGAAAGATAATGTTGATGAATATGTAGTGGATGCTTCTGTAATGGATGCACCTTCTACTTCTGGTTGAATGACCCTCATGGTCATAGAGGGAGCTAGATTAGTTATAGACCCCTACATAGCTAGTATACTCATCCTCTAAGTATGCACCTTTGGTTTTAATTTCTTGGCTACTAGTTGAAGTAGTATGCAAGATCGCACAACTTGATCATCAGCAGGAACAAAGATTGGAATTTACTATTGCAATCCATGTTTATGCGACAAGCATTAATTGTAGAAAGTTGATTTATTAATCACTGGAGATCCATTATCCACACATTTGCACTCAAGTTCAAGTATTTGGAGAGCACAAGAGATCATAGCAGTGAGGGTTGAAAGATTGAAGTTGGTTTATCAATGAAGAAGTGTGAATTTTTTGCGGAACCCTAGTTCGGTCACGACGGTTTAGAAACCCCTTGGAAACCTATTTAAGCATTGATCAAGTAAGTAATGGCCACTCCAGTTGTATTTGATGTTGCGGAGAGGAAGAGATACATATTCAAGAAACATCCTTTTTAGTCAGTCTTAGATGACCTAGAAGGAGCATTCTCTAGAACTTCGATGGGAGTTATGTATGTAGAATATATACACACATACATATATTACAAGAAGGAACCTGTAGGATTGGATAGAATAAGGTTGCTCATTGAAACAATGGTAAATCCTAACATGACATTCAAGAATAAGTTCACGCACTTAGAAAACAACCCTATCATAGAGTATGTGACTTCATAGAGTTCTATGAATTTGAATGGATTAAGATATTTCTTAGTAGAATACATGATGACTTGTTTTGGATTGGAGAAGTCCCTGTTCGAATAACTACTGATCTCATTCATGAGATGACCACACTTCCTAAGACCGGCGCCATTCTTCCTATCGGTAAGGATGTCAAGAAACAAGTTGAGCAAGCTTGTAAGTCTCAAAGTGATAAGCGCGGCATGAAAATTGAGCTGATAGAGGAGAAGGATATAAAAATCATGGTGATGATACTTGGATACAAGTTTCAACATGCTAATAGAGTGAATAGTGTGTCAGCAACAACTATTCTCAAAGCCATAATAATAGTGAAGGAAAATGGAGAGTTCAACCTTTGTGAAATCTTGCACACACAGTTGTTGGATAACATAAGGGCTATCAAGAATGATAAGAGTTAAGTGTTCAAATTTGGGTCACTAATCATTTACATGTACTTCCATATTGTTGGGAAAGTGTCAGATCTTTATCTTGACAAGAGCCTACCTACATTGCCACAAATTTAATTCAAGGAAACATCTGAGAGCACCTTGAAAGATTTCAAGGACTTAGAAATAAAAACATTTAGAATCAAAATGCAGAGAAGGTATAGAGTGCTTGAGAGTATTGTGGAGAAGTATAAGGAAAACATATATTTCATAATGGAAACTGATATCACATGCATGGAAGCTGTAGAGCCTAGAACTAAGTGGATTCATCCACTTGGTTATGAAGTAGAGGAACATATTTTGGAAGCTTATGCACAAGTCCTCTTGTTAGGGTCTAAGGATCCCAATGAACCAAGATGGGTTACTTATGAAGAGAAGACAATACAAGTAGACTTTGTCTTATACAGTGCAACAACAAAGAGAAAAGCATCCAAGATAAATTTAGACATTTTGAAAATTCATGGTGTTACACAAGCATACTTGGATAAAGCTAAGGAAGCCAAGATTGCAATGCAACTTGAGAGCGCACCCTCATCTAAAGTGAGAATAGAGAAATTAGATGATCCCAAGGAGAAGAAGAAAAAGATAGAAGAAAACATCTCTACGCCCACACCTACTATTGATCTAGAGTCCACTCCACCTCGTGAGCCTAGCAAGATGCCTAAAAGGAAGAAGTAGACTAGCGCAAGCCACCCATCATCAAGGACAACAAGAAGAAAAGGTAGAAACACTCAAGCACCTTTTGAGGTAGGATTCAAATTGAATCTTGAAGTGTTGACAACTGGAGTCATTGATGAAGGAAGAATAGATCAAATAGAAAAGTTTTATGATAAGTATCATGAGATTGATAAATCAAAGATTCACTCTATGATCATAAAGCACATGATTAAGTTCAAGAAGACAGTTCTGGAACTTAAGATAGTCATTCTTGATAATGTTTGGAACATTATGGATTCTTTAAAGAGACAATCCATTGAAAAAGATTTTAGGATAAGGGAAAAGACATTGGATGACAACCTTCATATCTGTTCATTAGAAGAGAAATCATTGTTGCTATATTTGGTGAAGCCTCACCTAAGAACTAAACTAAGAACTCTACAAATTATGAACAAGGATTATGAGTTGGAGGCAAAGGAGACTTAGAAGGCATTTGGGAAGGTATTTTTAGAAAGACACATGTATCCTCCCTCTGCACCTGCAAACCAAGTTCCCTCTGAGCAAGTAAAAGAAGCTAAGGTCCCTAATGCACCTGTAATATGTCCACAAGATTTTGTGCCCACAGTGACATCACATACTGAAGCAATGGAGTCTGCACCCATGACAAAAGCTAGGGATGACACTATCATGATTGATAATGTTGAAATATCAATGGCAGCTACAGATAAAGACCTAGAAAAGTTTGAAGAAGCCTTTGTAAGTAATAAAGAGGCTGAGATCCTATGTGGTGAAGACACATCTAAGAAACAAGAAGAAGTCCTAGTTGAAGACTTGATTGGACAAGAAAGTGAGAAGGAAGATGAACCTGCAAATGAGAAAGAAGATGAACATAAAGAAGAACCTTTTGTGGAGATCCCAGTGAAGATAAAGAATGAGATTATGGAATTAATTCAAAGCTCACTCCTTACCCCTAAGCCATCAGTCTCATTGTTGTCAATTTTGACCCCTGATACAACCAATTTAGACTCATGGGGAGAAGAAGACTTAATAAAGATAAGTGTATTAGCCATGGAGAAAGCAAAAGAGAAACAAGTTATGAGAAATGCTATGTTTGTTGAATCAGTCAACATACTGAACAATTTACTACCTAAGGACAAGAAAGTAATAAGTGTTCATTTAGTTGATGATGTTAGCAGCATCCTAACAAGCTTTAAAGAAAATTTCTCAAGTCTTGAAGAATCAACATCCAAGATTGTAGAAGAGAAATACAACAAGAAAAGGTTGGATGAGTTAATAAGTAACTTCACACTTGACCTTAATTCTCTTAAAGTTGGTCAAGCTATGTTGAAGGAGATAGCAGAAAAAGGAAGAAAAATAATTGCTGACTGTATAAATAAAGACAAACTTACTTCAGACCTTTCAAAGAAGATTCCAGAAGTTGAATATCTGATGGAAGTTGTGAGAAAATTAGTGGAAGATCCCTCCCAATATATTAACATGTGCAATAATGTCTATCAAGGAAAGTTGGACAAAATTGAGAAGGCAGAGAAAGAGATTGGGAAAATAATTGGGAAAATAAGGGCTAGGCAAACACAGTTGAGACATGCACTAGTGCCCTCTCTAGATGTGTTGAATCAAAACATCAAGGAGATAGATGCCACTATTGTGACATATGATCAAGGTCCATGTACAGATTTGGAAAAGATGGAGAAGCTAACCTATGCACTATGCACCCATCTATAGACAATGGATGCACTAAAGGCATTTTGGTAGCAAGAGATCCAAAACCTTAATATTGCATACCCAGATATACTATCCATGTAAGTACTTAAATATTCACTTTTGTGCACCTTTTTCATTAATGTCAAAGGGGGAGAAGAGTAATATGGAGTAGTAGAAGGGAGTTATAAGATGGAGTATATGATAAGAACATATGTTAGAAAGTTTTTTGTAAAGATGTAGTTTAGCAACTTCACCATATTCCTTTGTTGCCATTAATGAAAAAGGGGGAGATTGTTGGAAAGTTGACTATACTAGTGTATATGACTAAGATTAGTGTTGTCATTATGGCAACAAAGTCATATGGAGTTTTGGTGTTAGCGCACTTACTCAAAAGATCAAAATTTGGCTAAGTATGGAAGATAGAGCAGACAGTTAAGTCCCTGATGAACATAGTATCAACGCACATGTGTATGGAGTTTTGGTGTCAGCACACTTACTCAGAAGATCAAAATTTGGCTAAGTATGGAAGATAGAGAAGACAGTTAAGTCCCTGATGAACATAGTATCCACGCACATGTGTATGAGAGAGTTTTGGTATGTGCCCTTGAAGATAAGATTTTGAGTATGTAATCATGCTAAGTCTAAGAACGCATGATCAGATGAGTTAGTATGAAGAAGTTACAATGAGTTGAAGTGACACAGTCAGTGAGCGACATAACAGAACCGAGCATGCAGCTGACAGATAATATTTTGATTAGTGGTTGTTATTTTGTTTTGTAAAGGCTAAACACCTATTTTATTTATGTTATAGACTTGTTAATATCAATGTATGTAAACACACTTGAGCCAATTCATTTGGAAGCATTGTATGTAATAGGTTATAGGCCAACTTAGTAAATAGTTTGGGTTGCACCTATATATAAGACATGCACTTTTGTAGTAGAGCATGAGATGGATATAGAAGATGTAATAGAAGATAAGAAGTATGTGAAGTATGTGTTAAGAGGAATAAGAATGATATAGATCTTTACAAGAGGTTAAAGCATCAACGCACAAAAGGAACTGATCAAACAAGCACTGTCATAGTAGCAGTTCACTCTTGTAGATATAGTGTGTATCTTATATCCAGGAGGTTGTAGCCTTCCTCATTGAGCAGTGAGCTCTGGCAGTGAGCCTTCCACCCCTAACAGGGTTTTTTTACTTCAAGACTCTTGATAGGGTCTGAGCTTTGACCAGGTCATTGTACTAAAGCATTGTAATGATTGCTCCTAACAGGGAAAAGGAACATTAACATGTTCATAATACACAGGTATAATTATTAGTGGGTATTAATTCCCACTGGGGTTTTTCCTTTGGCCAAGGTTTCCCCATAATCGTATCTGGTGTTATGTGTTATGGTTGTTTACTTGCTTTAATATTCAGTTCAGTAATTGTTTAAATGGGCTAAGTTTTAAGAAGAAGAAAAACATTAATAATATAGAACACTGATTCACACCCCCCCCCTCTTAGTGTTCCCATTCCTAACATGAATACCATATCCATAACTTTCTCATACATCCCATCTTCATGTTAATATCTCATTCCTTCACCATTATTTCATCCTCCAGATATTTGTAACTATCATGATAAGTACAGTCAAAACTAGTTGACATCAATGACAATACAATAACTAATTTAATGTGTCACATATAACTTTGTAGCTTAGTGATCATCAATCTCTCCCTTTCAAGTATCCAATCAGTTGTCACTCTTTCCCTTTAAAATATTCAATTAGTTGTAGTATAACAATCTCTTCCTTTTGCATTGATGGCAACACAATATGAAATATTTCATAGGATACCAAATGTCTGTCTACAACTTTGTATGTATATGTTATGACTTGGTAAGCTCTCAGATTATGTATTTAATATGTTTAATCACTACACATCATCAATATCTCTCCCTACATGTAATCTCTCTCTCATTCTCTTTCCCTTATTCCATTTATGTGTATTTCATGCAATCATCTCTCTTGCAGATATATATTTCATGTAATTTCTCCCCCTTTGACAATAATGCCAAAAAGAAAATAATTATCTCTTTAGTAGCCAAATTACTATCTATGTTGTTCAGTTCATATTCTAGTACCTTTCATGTATAGATATGCAGGTTTATCTTGTCTTCCATCTTCACAACCTTAGGAATCCCAAAGTGTGAACATCATGCATCAACATCATTAGATATTCTGATAAAGTACAAGTTGATGCAACCTCATATCACCTTAGTGACTGTTAGATAGGGGATGGACCCCTAGTCTACTTCTCAAGTATTCAAATGTGTCCTTCGGTAATGGTTTAGTAAATATCTCAACAAGTTTCTCTTGTGATTTCACATATTCCAATTTGACTTGATTTTCTTGAACTTGCTTCCTCAAATAGTGATACTTAACAGATGTATGATTTGTCTTTGCATGCATCACTGGATTCTTAGATATATTAATAGCACTTGTATTATCACAATAGATTATCACTGGATCAATGATATCCTCATTCATACCTTCCAATAGTTTCTCTATCCATGCAATATTTGAACAATTAGCAACATCAACAACATATTTTTCTTCTGTAGTGACTAAGAAATGCATCCTTGTTTCTTACTTATCCAAGTAATCAATCTTTCTCCTAAAAAGAATGCTCCACCAGTACTGATTTTTCTATCATCAATGTTTTCATCTCAATCAACATTAGTGTAAACTTTTAGTTCAAAATTTTGTTCTTTCTTATACCATAATCCATAATTTTCAGTATTCTTCAAGTATCTCAAAATTCTTTTCACAATAGTCATGTGTGATTCTTTAGGATTAGCAGAGAATCTAGCTACAATTCCAACCGCATGTGCAATATCTGGTCTACTATACACAACAAACATCAATTTTCCAATCATTGATCTATATCAGGTTTGATTTACCTTGGTTGAATTTTCATCCTTTGTCAGCTTGCATCTAGTGACTATAGGTGTACCAACTAGTTTTGAATCTTCCATACCAAATGTCTTCAACACTGCTTTGATGTATTTAGATTGTGTGATGTATATGCCTTCCTTATGTTGTAGTATTTTCAATCCAAGAAAAAATTTGATCTCACCAAACATTGACATTTCAAATTCTTTCCTCATTTTATCAGCAAAAGATTAGCATAAGTTGTCATGATCTCTGCATATGACATCATCAACAAATATTTCACCAATAAGAATCTTGCCATCAATTTCACATTTCAAATACAAATTTATATTGTCACTTGTTCTAACAAATACAATTCTTATGAGATAAGAATGTAATCTTTCATACCATGCTCTCAGTGCTTGTTTCAGTCCATATAATGCCTTGTGCAACTTACATACCATGTTCCTCTGATTAGGATCAACAAAACCTTCAGGTTCTTCAATGTATACCTCTTCCTCAAGTATCCCATTCAGAAATGTAGTTTTCACATCCATCTAATAAACTTTAAATCCTTTGTAAGCATCATATACACGTAGTATCCTTACTCCTTCAAGTCTAGCAATGGGTGCAAAAGTTTCTCGATAGTCAATTCCTTCTTCTTGTGCATAACCTTTGCAAACCAATCTTGCTTTGTTCCTTGTTACATCTTCATTCTCATTCAATTTGGTTCTGAATATCCATTTAGTTCCAATCAAATTTTTGTCTTTAGGTCTCGATATCAATGTCCATGTTTTGTTTTTCTATATTTTCTCAATCTTTTCATTTATTGCTTTAATCCATTCATCATTTTCCAATGCATCTCTAATAGTTTTAGGATAAAATTCATAAACTAAACATGTTTTGTTTCTTAACTTACTTCGAGTCATCATTCCTGCTCTTTTATCTCCAATTATATGATCTTGTGAATGGTGTCTTCTCACATACTTTTCAAGTACATGTTCAGATATTTGTTCTTCAATGTGTTCTCTACTCGGTGCATGATCATCATTCTCATCAATAATTGTTTGTTGATGCTCAGTCTGTAAAGATTGTTTCTTGGTAGCATTATTTTGTTTCTTGGTAATGCCAGACTGTTGCTCAGGTAGAGTTTTAGGTTCTTCAATATAAACAAATCTACCATAGTCTTCCAGTTCCTTTTTTATTTCTTCATCATTCTTTTCTATAAACTCATCAACTCTCACATTTTAAATTTCAATCATCTTGTTAGTATCTTTGTTCACACATTTATAATCCTTGCTTTTAGTAGAATATCCAAGAAATATCCCTTCATCACCTTTTGAATCAAATTTCTCATTTCTATCATCTTTCAGAATGTAACATCTACTTCTGAATATTTTGAAATAACTCACATTAGGTGTGTAACCATACCAGAATTTATAAGGTGTCTTGTTTGATTCTTTATTTAGTTGAACTAGTTCAGTGTGTAAACAACAGTACTAACAACTTCTCTCCAGTACATTTGTGCAATATATTTTTCAATCATCAGTGTTCTAGCACAATCAACAATTGATCTATTCCTCATTTTAGCAATCTCATTCTACTAGGGTGTCCTCGCTGTAGATACTTGTTTGTTAATTTCATGCTCATTACAAAAATTAGTAAACTCATCAAAAATAAATTCACCACCTCTATCTGACCTCAAGCATCTCATTTTCTTACCACTTTCTTTTTCCACTTTTTCTTTGTACCATTTAAACATTTTGAAAGCTTCTGATTTTTCTTTTAAGAACATGACAGTCATCATTCTAGAGAAATCATCAACAAATAAGATAAAATATTCATTCCCATAATAACTCTGAGTTCTCATTAGACCACATAAGTTAGTATGAACTAACTCCAAAATAGCATTAGATGAGTAATATTTTCTCTTGAAACTAGACTTTGACATCTTACCCATTTGACATTGTTTGCACATTACATGGACAAGTTTGGATATGCTCGGTAAACCTCTAACTTTCCTTTTCTTACTGATCTTAACCATGTTGTCAAAGTTCACATAACATAACCTCTTGTGCCATAACCATACATCTTCATTTTTATTCAATAAATAAGAAGTTTCAGCATTGTCTAGATAGAACAAGTTACCTTTTGATTGTTCACTAGTACTGATCAATTTTCTAGCTTCATCATATATTTTCACCTTTCTATTCTCAAATGCAACTCAGTGACCAATGTTATTTAGGTGTGATTCAATCAATAGATTATAGTTAAGTCCTTTCACCCAATATGCATTATCACATCTAATCTTATTGTTCGACAATATAGATCCTTTTCCTTTTACTAGACAAGGTGTATCATTTCCCATTTTCACAGATCGACCATTATAATGTTCAAGATAGTCAATTTTTTCTTCATCACCAGTCATATGATGTGTACAATCACTATAAATAATCCAAGTATCATTCTTTCTAACTTTAGTAATAACTGTTGTTTCAACATACCTTTCTTCTTCTTCTTCAGAATCTTCTTTCAATGCAACAAATACCACTTCTATGTCTTCATCAGTTTTAGTCTCGGTGTCATCATCTTCATCTTCAACTAGGTAACATACCTTTCTTGCCTTTATCTTTGTAGTCTCAGTTGTCTCTGTTGCCATACTGTCAATTACCTCTGTGATCTTGGTAATTTCTTTTGTCATTCTTCCTTTCATTTGATCTTTCATTTGTTTTCTTATCTTCTTTCCTGTTAGAACATCTTGCCGCATATGACCAATCTCTTTGCATTTAAAACATACCAAGGGTAGTTTACCTCTATATCTTCCTTTTCCTTTTTGTAGTCTTCTAGCCATTAATGCTTCAAGTTCACCAAGTTCAGCTTCTTCACTTTCACTTTCACTTTCATTTCTTATCTTATGTCTACTAATTGATCTTCCAATTTTTAGAGATGACATAAATTCATATTCTACCTTAGGTAACATACTGTTGTCATAGTTATTTAGCTCAAATGCAATCAATCTACTGATCAAACTATCAAGTGAAATATTATTACCAGGAGCTGCTCTCATTTCATGAATTGTAGAGACTCTAATATCATAGGCAAGTAACAATGTTATGAGAATTCTACTTACCCCAATGTCTTCATCAATAGTTCCACCTACTCCTCGGATAGAATTCACCACTTCCTTGATTTGAATGATGTTTTCACCTTCTTTCATCTTCATGTCATCAAAATTTCCTCTTAGACTTTCAACTTTTTCCCTTAGCACATTCATATGTCCTCCATGAAATAGTGTAAGCTTGTTCCACATTTGTTTTGCAGTTGTACATGTCTTAATGTCTTCAGATTCATTTATGATAAAGAATAAGAAATCTTAATCTTCATAGCATTGTGTTCTTGTCTTTCTTTCATTTGTAAGACAATCAAAGGAACAATAGGTTTTATGAATTCATTTTTTAAGTAGTACATTGTAGAATCTCTAATGCCAAATAAATATAACTTCATCTTGCTTTTCCATGTTGAGAAATTATCTTTGTTAAGCTTTGGCACTTCTCTCTTATACATCTTGTGATGTTTAACTCAAGTCCTTCAAACTTCTTCCTTCAAGTACTCTTTCTCTGATACCAATTGTCCAGTTATCCTACAGTCCCAAATATTCTCAGATGTATAAAATAAATCATTCCTTCAAGTACTCTTTCTCTGATACCAATTGTCCAGTTATCCTACAGTCCCAAATATTCTCAGATGTATAAAATAAATCATTCAATTAATCAAAATAACGCAGTAAAAAAAAATTTGTGCCTTTCTGTTCATTAACCAAATACCAGTAAACTAACTAGTGTATATACTGATCAAACTAGTAATTGTAATGTGTAAAGTAAAATAATAAATCATCACATCCATACACATATAACACTTGATTTTTAACATGGAAACCCTGTTAGGAGAAAAACCACCTGGGACGAGTACCTGAAATAATTTCAATCTTTTGAAGTGAGCTCAGTTAAGAGCCAACCCTGTTAAAGTTACAAAATACATTATAAGGTGTGACCTTGTTAGAGGATTTATCACTAACATTTATCTATGACCAAACATTCACTATGGGGTTAACATGAAAACAATCAACATTCATTGAATGTCATATTGAAATAATAAAGACTGTTAAGTCCCACTCGGTTAAGAGATTTATCTGTAGCAATGGTTAGAATGCAACAATAAATGATTTGATTCAATTACAAATTCCTTTGTAGATTTTTAGATCTATGCTAAGCTCAAAATACCTCTAGCCATCATAATCACTTCAATTTCTTTGTATCCTCCAACTCTATTATGCTTGGTTAATTCCTTTCTCCGACGCTCGATGTTGTCTGTAGATTTGCTTGATTCTTTCTTTAACCTATTTGACCAGCTTTGCATGAATGAAATCTTCTCACAAGCATCTCTTCATAATGAATCTCTTGTCTCCTTTTATAGACATGATAAACCATTTTCTTCTCATCCATAGATTTTGCCTCTTAATCTCCACCGTTGATTTTTCCACTTCAACCTTCCTTAAAACTTGTGTCTAAAACACATTTTATTCTAGATCATTCGATCATCCTTGAATTTTCTCAACAGTTTGATCTTCATAAAAAATTTTATCTTTAACCTAGAAACCTCAGAATCATCCATATTCATCCATCTCATATTCTTTAGTCAGTAGCCATATGTTCCATATTATTTCTTTCACTCGATCAATACCGTGATGTGTCGGTGACTTCTAACTCAATTAATACTGTACTCAGTATACACTACACTTGCTCGGTGTACATTGTTTCAACTTGGTGTATACTAAGTTCTTCATTTACCGACCACATAAACTTGTACATTCTCGATCTTCAATTCTTAACAAAATTATGTAATGCAACCAAATCACTAACATAATGTCATAGACTCATCAATAAGTTACCCAATGAATACCATATCCATAACTTTCTCATACATCTCATCTTCATTTTAATATCTCTTTCCTTCACCATTATTTCCTCCTTCAGATGTTTGTAACTATCATGATAAGTATAGTCAAAACTAGTTGACATCAATGATAATACAATAATTGACTTAATGTGTCACATATACCTTTATAGCTCGGTGATCATTAATCTCTCTCTATGAAGTATCCAATCGGTTGTCAATCTTTCCCTTTAAAATATTCAATGAGTTGTAGTATAACACTATACGTGTAAGGTTATTTGGATCCAAGTGATTATCAAGGTTGCGGGAGTTCACCAATCTTGAATTCTAACAAATGTTAGATCTAGAACTACAAATTGGAGCCTCTAAATAAACTATATCTATGATTAATGTGGAGAATACCAAATCACTTTTTCTTGTAAGTTTAGGACAACAATAAAGGGGGGTATTATAGATTTGAGTGGTGGGTGCTATAGTACACACTATTTACCCAAACTCCAATTACTACAATAGAATTTTTGAATGGAGACAAACTTGCCATCAACTTCAATACTTATATAAATTAGTTTAAATGATTTCTAAAACTAGGCGGGTAATCTTTTCTTTTATCTTAAATCAATTACGCATATGGAAAAGAATGACAATTTATATGGCACACCATGCAGATGGAAGCTAACAATGCAGACAAAGGGCACTAAAATTAGTTACCTGAGTAGGTGATCTATTCAAAATATTTTAAATTAACTAATAATTTAAGAGACCTAAGATTTATAGGTAAAAACATATCCTTGTCCATAGGGACATATGATATGTGCATTGGTTAAGGAAAATCCAATTTTAATATTCTCTCTCTTCGTATATATTAAAAATACTTTATCCCAAATAAATAATCCTATCAACTCTCGCTTCCTAAAATATTAACTTTCGAAGATTGACCATTATATTACTTATACTAACTTAAATTACATTTGTTAAATTGTTTTCAATTATTTTTTTCTCTTAAAAATATTTTTTTGTCATTTCTAATTTCTTTGAACAAACTTTTAGTCCTTAATGTAACTAGAATGTGTGGTCTTGCATGAAAAGTATGTCAAAACCTATTTTCATAAGATAGTTTCTACAAAAATGATTTTTAAGATAATTTCCATGTCATTGCTTTATGTCATGAAAAATATATATATTAAAGGCAAGGAATGATAGAGGGGGTTTTAATCGAAGGAGATATTTTTATAAAATATAAGATTTTTGGATAAGATAATATAATACTTAAATTATATTTATATGTGAATGTATATATGTCTTTGGATTATAAATGATAACATTCAATATTTTTTTCTAATACAAATGCAAGTATAAATATGAACTTATTTTATGAAAAAAATATTTCCCACTTAAAATTATATTATATTATTTTTTTATTGGTAATCACTTTTGATGGAGCTTTGAACTAATGGGGTCATATTTCATGGACCCCATCCCCATGGTAATATTATGGCTACCGAGGCATTAATTCTTCCTTGATTGTTTTTATATTTTATACTACCTTCTTCCCTATCTCTCCATTATGTATTGTACTCCAATTCCACTTGTACTCCAATTGTTGCCTCCTTATGGCTCCCACCACCATAACCCCTAATCCCCTCCCATACACCACTCATCACATCTACTCTCATACACCAGTCATCACCTCCTCTCCTTGCATCACATGGTCCATCTACCAAGGCTTCCACCATTTCCTATCATCGTTCTACCTACCACTATCAACAATCCATATTTCACCTCCTTTATCTCCTCAACATCTACCTCACTACACTCCCCGTGCATACTCCTCATGCCTCATGATCGACCATTGACCTCTTTGCACCTTTATGTTCACAACACATTTCTTCCTCATATTTTCTCCAAGGATTCATACTTGAGACACCTCACTTAACAAAGGTTTGCAACCATCATTGTGCTATGGGTTCATGCCCTATAATTATATTTTTTATTCTCTTTACTTGACATGTCTTGTACATGAGCACAAGGGTGAATGAGAAATTGGCACAACCTAAAAATATTTTCAATTTTTTTCTTTAGTTTTGGTTTTTCTTGGTTTTGTTAGGCATCTCTTCTTTAGTTGTAGAAGCTAATTTTCCATAATTCTTGAGAGCAAGATGATACACCATGAACGAATCAACATGTCTTTATGTAATATTGTTTCATAAAAAGACACAACACATAGAAAGATAAGAGAAAAACTATCTTTTTCAAAACCCCATGATGTATTTGAACAACCAAAATAATGTTGGCATAACTTATAAAAGATCAAATATAATAAGGGATTTTTTTTTCAAATATTGTAGTCGTAATGTGTGGTATAAATGCATGCAGAATTTGGAAGCACAAACACAAAACATAGAGGTAACCACATCATTTGAAAAATAAAATTTCTTTACTAGTGGTGTAGGAGCACCCTTCTAAGGGCTCTTACCTTCACATTTTTGGTGTGTTAATCTTCAGAGATGAAGCATGTAATTATAATAAGAGCTTAAGCTCATTTTGTGTGTCTAGGCCTAGGCTAGGTCCTAGAAGTTCAGTTGGTTATCAATGTAAATGGTACAATGACTCAGGGCATGATGTCATCCTGAGGCCATTGACCTACTATGCTAGTAGAAAGTTAGGGATGGGTGTTTGGTTGATGTTTCAGCACATGTGAGTGCTTTAGGAGGGCTTAAGTAGTGGTCTTGAAGTATGAGAGCAAAGTTGCTCAAAAGTTGTCAGCAACTTTCCAAAAGTTGCTAAGCAACTTTTTCTTTGTAATAGCCTAACCTAGCTTAAGCGGCTAATAAGCCCTAACACCACACACATACCAAGGAGATTGGTATTTAAGACCTATGAAACCCTAAACCAAGGGTTGGCAATGTGATTGTACGGTGGTAGTATGGAAACACTAGTCTGAACACTGCTTGAAGAAGAACAGTCACTGTTTTAGACTATTTTCATGTGAATATATGAAGTTTTGAGTGAATCCTTGCAAGAGTGATTGTTTATGTGTGTTTATCTTTCATGTGTGTGCATTAGATTAGATTCTTTAAGGTTTTGTGTGCATTTGTTTTAGTTCTTTTCCTTTGCTCTGCCAGTTTGGAGAGCCTTGTATAAATGGGGCTGTAGTTCTTGTTTCCACCGTGGCCACACCATGGGACCTTGGATTCTAAGAGCACATAGCCTAACTTGTATTACTATGGAAGAAGGGGCCTAGCATGCAAGTGCAAACATTTGTTTGAGAAAGCCCTAGAAGAGCTTGACAGTACCCGGCTAGGAGCGGTCAGCAGACAAGGAGCTCTTGAGAGTAGAGGGATGAGTTTCATGGCATGAACTTTGGAGGGATGAAAGACACCTATTTTTAGGCCTAGTACTATGAAGGAGAGGGTTTGAACAAACTTGGAAAGGTGTTGTTGAAGGCTAGTTCACTAGGTGACAGTGAAGAGACTTAAAAGCCCTAAAACCCTCAATTTCGGCACAGGTGTTGTACGGACTGTTGGAGGCTTGAGACCCCAAAAATCCTTGAGTGTTGGTCATTTTCAATGGATGTTCTTTAGAACAAGATTTTTGAATCTTTGAGGGAAAGGAGGCAAAAGCCTTATAAAACCGGAAGGAGGGCTAATTAGGCCTCTTCCTTGTAGCCCTAAATTGCAAAGGAACCCTACAATCGGGTGATGACCCAACCTTGCTAATGCATTGAAGATGTGTCAAATGCCCCAAAAACACCTTGGAACTCATCAAAATCTCTGTTAGAGCTTGGGAAGGGAACTAAACCCTAGAAGACCCTTATGAACATATGTAAGGGATGAAGCTAGAAACTAAATCTTGGAATGATGCAAGAAGAAGTAGCTAAACTTAGTGGTCAGGTTAGGCAGGTCAGGGGGTCCTTGGATGAGTAAGGTATCCTATAGACCATTCAAAGATGTCAGTGGTACACTTGGGTCCTTGAGTAAGGATCAGAGCATAGACTAGCTATTCTATCCTAGCCTACCCATCAAGTAGCTTTCAAAAAAATGCAATTGACAAAAAAAAGTGTATGCCTCAATTGCGTTACCCCTTTTCTATCAAACTCTGAAAGAAGGACAAGGAGAAAATGTTTTATCTAGATTTGCATTAGAAACCTATATTGGTGCACAACAAGGAAGAAAATTTAGAGTAAAATCTAAGAGGGATGTCAATCAATTCTTTATGATGCATATGGATCATGATAGTTAGGGGATGAGGGAAGTTTAAATTAGAGTCTACATAACTAGTTAGGTGGAGTTGAGGTATTGCGTAGTGTGGGGGTAAAAGAAACAACAATGAGAGTTAGGGAGAGGAAAACATGGAACATAGGAGTTATAGAATGGAGGAACGAAGGGAATGAGACAATAGAGGAAGGGAAAAAGAGGGAATTTAAGTTTCATAGGGTTTGAAAGTGTAGATAGAGTGCATTGTGAATGCAAGCATAGGGGCATTGATATAAGTTATATAATGGTGTTATTTTTTGTTAAACCTTGAATAAATAAAAATAATAGAAGGAGAAAATAATTGGGAAGATAATTTCATTGATGTGTGGTTGTTAGGCTAAAGGGTTTGGAGATTTTTTGTGAGGTTAAGGCTGATGAGAAGCGATGGGTAATTTTGTGTTCACAAATTTAAGAGAATGCAATTTTTGGATTTCTATGTTGTAATCCTAATATTATTTCAAGTAGAGAGTCTTTGAATTTGTATGGTTTTTTGTTTGACTTTGAAGTTTGTAGGGAAGAGGTTTATCTATCTTGCATTAGTGAATCCAAGATGATCCGGTGAAATATATACAAATAATAAACTAAGCTTGAGATTAACAATTTGAAGGTAATTATGCGGGCTAATACTTTTTGATATTAAATAAAAAGTAATAAAAATAAATATGCAAGTAAGGTGCTTCTTTTAATGTTAAAAAAATATTCTATAATATTATTTCATTTTTCTAAATTTTTATCTCATTTTTAGTTAAGTATTTTGTTTTTTTTCATCTTGTGATGTATCTTAGTCATGAAGAGGTGAAAGGAGGATTTGTTTCCAATATATGTATTGGTTGTGGTGGAGGATGTATTGGTTGTTATAATACTCTTAATAGAACAAATGGTAAGATTCATAACATCAAAAATTGTTTGAAAAGTCATAGATTCAAATTGTCAAATGACAATGCACTTCTAGCTAGAGATCCTAGACACTTTTTGCTTTGTAGTTAAAGATTGAATCAATGTTTTAAGGTGGAAACTATCAAATACATCAATAAGTCTCATAATATAATATACAATGAAATAAAATTATTTTCTATTAATATTTTGAATATATTATCTAGTGATTGGTATACATGTTCGTTGGAGGATTCGAAAAATGCATAGTTTTCCATTAGAAGGGTATTTGATTTGCAAAAATAATATCAAGAGTTTAATGTAGTGCGAGATGTTGTTTTGTGATGTCATTTTATACCCTTTGAGGTGTCATTACTATTCCAAATAAGATCCTAAATTTTCATCAAGCATCTTTCAAACAAAGGCAAAATTTGAAGTAGCTTGTGACTTATTCTCCAAGAAGAGATTCCATAACTTTAGGTAAAAGAGACATAATTGTTTTCAACATTGGTATTCACAATGATGAAGGGTGTGTCTTTTTTTGTAACCATTATATTGGCTACATAGACTAGATTTATATTTTTAAGAAGGTTGCAAAAGCTTTGGGACTATTTTTCTTGGTGGCAATACATGTATATAGTTCATTTATGGAAAGTTGAAAAGAATGGTATATATTGATTGAAAAAGATATAAAACATGTTTTGAACCTCAAGATAAATAGAGTAAAGGGTTGCACATTAAATATCATTCTCAAAAAATTAGAGAGAGCATATCTACTGTACAAAAAAAATTAGGATGTCTAAGGGAAGATTCAACATCACAAGATACAAGATCACCATTTTAAATGAAATTTGAAATGATTCAATATTTTTTGTCAGGAAATTGGAGAGTATTATTTTCAATTGCTTGAGAACAAGAATTTTTTGGGATGGTTGTTACTTCCAACAAAGAAGGTTATTGAGGCTGTGCAGAGTACGCTTGGCCCTTTGTTTTAGAACAATGATCGTAGATGGAAAATGCAAGTGGATATAGTGGCTATGGTGATGGCATGGAGATTGGAGTTAGGTGTGCATGAGGATAGGGTCAAATGGGTTATGGAATCCTTGTTTGAGAAGACTTTGATGGTTGGATTGGAACAATTGTTGGAATGGGTTCACCCAGGGTGGGCCTTTAATTATACAGAAATGTTTGAGGATGAGGAGGAAGGAGAAGATGTAGGTGTGGTCCCTTTCTTGACATGGCTGAAGTGAATCAACAAACAAGCTTATTTGGTGGAAAGGGGGCAAGCGTGGCATAGGCTGGAAGGGGCTATAATGGAAGAAGAGGCTGAAAATAGGAGGGTGACTGTGCCATTACAGGTCCCCCAAATGAAACGAACTGTGGGGTTGTGCCGAGCCAAGAGAGTCTAGGTTTTGGCTATGGAAGGATGGTTTTTTTAGGGGTTTTTGGCTACGGGTGAAAGGCGCGACGTTGTTGTTGAAGCGGATGCTAGTGAAGTGAAGAAGCGATGGGAGCTATGATGGTTTTTTGTTGTTGGTGTGGCGTCGACTATGATGTGGATGAAGGAATCAAAATTTTTTGGGCGCTGTTAGTCTTCTGATGACGGATGGGCTATCGCCTTTAATGTGCAGTCATGGATAGATGCCGAATTTGAAGCGGGTGAATTTTTGTTTCTCCCGGTTATCAGCTGCTTTTATGTCTTTCAAAACTCTATTGGTGATTGATAACTATGGTTGATATATTTTTAGCAGGGTTGCATATAGGGAGTTTGGTTTAATGGTTGTAATTTTTGGTGCAATATTATAAGCAACCAGTTTTGGGTGATTGGGGTTTAGTCTTTAGGGTCAAGGCTGATAATTGCTACTCTTTATTGTAATTTCTCTTTCATACATCAATAAAAATTACCTATTACAGATCAAAAAAATAAATAAAATTTTGGGATGGGAGGGATTTTTATGTACCTTTTAAATTTTTTTATAATAATTATAACTTACTAAAAATAGTAAGTCAATAGTTCCAAAACATAAAATAATGATTAGTTGATAGTATGAGAAATACTAATAAATTTGGTGATTCAGTTGATCAAAATATTATTTAATCACAAAATCTAATTACTTTAATATTTTCCCTCCTTTTGTCATGAGGATTTGGTAAGTTTCACATGACATGTTAGTTTGGCTTTTAGTGGTAATTTGCAATTTGATGAAATTGACAACTCATGGGGAGTTTGTGGAGTTTAGGAGGCACTTGTAAAAATGAAAGTTTCATTTTCTTAGGAGTGGGATTTGGGTGCCCAAATTATGGGTTTGAATATCATTTTATTTATGCATACTTTTGGGTTAAAAATTATTTTTTTATGTTGTAAATTTTTTCTAAGCTTTGGCTTGTTTCTTCAATGGCTTATAAGACAGTGAAGAAGGAGATTATAGAATGGGAGTTTGAGGGTTTACATGTGATATAAGAATGGGATTTAGAGGACTACCAAACAATCTAAGATGAGATTAATAATTACCAATCAATAATCTCATTTTAAAGATTATCATTATACTTAATAGTTGAGGTTTTCTTCAATTTTAAGGTTTACATGTGTTGCAAGAATGGGATTTAGAGGATCACCAAACAATCTAAGATGAGATAAATAATTACCAATGAATAATCTCATTTTAAAGATTATCATTATGCTTAATAGTTGAGGTTTTCTTCAATTTTAAGGTTTACGTGTGTTGCAGAAGTTCATGATAGGAAACTTGCACACAACAATATGATATTTCCACATAACCCATTATAGATCTGATGCAAATAAACACTTAAAATCCACATGCAAGAGAATAGAAAACATACCCACAAAAATGACACAAGATGTATCTTGGGAAACCTTCATGAGGGAAAAAATTCAGCCTCCAAAAGCATCTATCACCATGTATTATTCAGCAAAACACCATTGTAATACAACCATGGAAGCCTTAAAAGCCCTAGCCACAATCAATAAATCCATGTGAACAATCATGAATCCACACATCTCATGCCATGCTTCCAACCTTCGCAAATACTACCTTTGGCTAACTTGTTTTCACCTATCTCACCTCAACAACTACCCTTATGGTTGCTTTTATAAAAACAAGCTCCCACAAAACCACCACCATGTGCTAAAACCATGTGCTACCAAACCCTATTGACCCACATTTAATATTGGGTACTTTATTTACTTTATTTTCCCAATATTAAATAATTAGATCAAATAATATCACAATGTTACAATACAACTCATAAAGAATATTCTATGGGAAACCCTACATGTTGCATGTCCATCTAGGGGCAACATTTTCATAATAAAATGAAATAATACAATAATAAACATTATTATGCAAGGTGTACAACACCATTTTATCAACAATCTCCCACTTGTTGTATACATTGCATAAGGGTCAATACATAGCCACATAAATGAACAAGGAATCAATCCATCCTAGAACATACACCATCATGAACCAAAGTACACCATGTGCTCCATCTAGGTACCTGCAACAAAATCAAAGTATCCACCATCTCATACATGAATGATCCCACCTCCTATTATGCCAAAGCCACATGACATACATAGAAGCCATCCAAAGAGAAATCCACCCAACTTGTCACATAAGAAACATAAATCATGTACCAACTAATATCCCAAGCACAAACACTCACTCCAAAGGTAATCACATGTATCTGTAGTCGTCAAAACCATAGCTGAAATAGCACCTACAACAAGTGCTAACCCATCCAACTATACATACATCTAAGGTATACCAAGTGAATCCCAAATCAACATATCCAACCTATAACCTACAACCACAAGCCTCAAGATAAATACCTACCACATACACACCAAGAAGCTCCCACTGCAAAGGTAATTTCAAATCTAAAAAATAATCCACTCACAACATCTCATGGAAGTGAATCCATGCAGTATCAAGGACATCCACAATAACATGAAACATATAAACCAATATCCTACAAGAACAACTCTCACAACAAGTCTCCAACACTCTCCCAAGTTCTCCACAACCAAAAAAGGAAATACATAAAGGAATAACCATGTCATTTTTCACATGACACACATGAACACAAACTAGTGATCACAATATCCAACCAATCTCAAACCTAATGTAAGTGAAACCAAACATCTAGGAAGATAACCAATACCAAAGAGACCATGCAAATCATAACCTGTATCATGTCCTTCTACACACACCTATAGATGCAAACTGTGCCAAGTATGATCTCCTCCATAAAACCCCAAACAAGAAGCCACAACAATACCTAAACCCTACCATATAAACAATCATGGATGTAAGCCTCTAACAAGAAGATCAAACTCATAACCATTCCTAATCCAAGGAACATGCCCAATAAAACCATCTCCTAAACTCAACAATGATGATATCATAATAAAAACATATGAACAAGGAGATAACCAATGCCAAAATCATCTCTCAAATGAACCCTCTAGAACTAACTCACATCATAGCTCAAGATCCATATCCATGAAAGAAAAGCATAAACATAATGCACCTGAGAAGAAACATAGGGCTATACATCTCAAGTAGTAAACTATCGAGTAGGCCAAGAGTGGGGGATGAGAATGCTCATCAATATATCCAAGTTTCCAACTAAGACTAATCTAAGAACACACTCCTCTCAAGTCCATATCAGGTGAATGCTCCTCGGTCTTCCTATTGAAAGCATCAACTGTCCCAACACATACATCTCTAATCCCAAGAGAAAATCAACATCATCTCTATCTCTAAGTATCTATGAGAACCTATAACCAATCAATCCATGCCAAATCCAAATGCAACATAGCAATATTATGAAGTATCCAACAAAATATCAATGTACTCACTACTAGGAAAATAAACCAAGATCAATGTCACAATTCCAACCTAGGAATCAAGATCATAAACATAACAACCATGATCTAAACCACCTCAACCAAAGAGATACCATGCTCCATATGAACATAACATAACATAACATGCCAAAACTCTAAACACGTATCAAGAGTATACCATGACATAATAATGAAACCATCCTAAAACCAAGGATAACTTGTCAAATGAAAGCATAAACCACATTTTTACCAAGGACTCCATGAATCCTCAAGATGTCACCATCTCCACAAACCATGAAGAACCATCTTCATACACCATGAAGATAACAAGTGCACCATGCAAATATCAAAGAATCTTCTGAAACAACAAGATCTAAGACATCCTCCAACATCTGCAAGCACTCAATAAATATATCAATGCCAACAACTCCGACTCAATCTTAGTACCAAGTCACCCATGTCATCATAACATCCATCTCCTACATGAAGATCCTCTAGGTCTACCACACACAACCAAAGTGTTAGTACCAAGTAAAACCCAAATCTCCAAACCAAGAAGATACAAACCAAACCAGGAACCAATCCTGCACTACCACCTCATCATTGTCACAAGCTCCCACTAAACCATGTATCCACGCTATCCATGACATCATGATGAAAAAACCATCCTCTAACCATGAGAATCAACCAAGATGTCATACCATCAAAGAGCTCAAAGTTCACCTCATGAGCTCCTCAAAGAAACCAAATAACCATGATCCTCAACCAAGAAGATATACCACCATAACTAAATCAAGAATCTAAACCAATGAGCACCAATTAATTACCTATATATCTAATCATGTCATGCCAAAATCTATGGCACCATGATCACATCCATGAACCAAGCATCTAACTCTCAAAATGTCCAACCTGTCAACATAAAATAGTTCACCAAAATCCTTCACCATGACTGTACCTGGTAACAACATCTCATCCCTTCTACATGAAGACAAATCAGAAAATCATGTGACTAAGGGCATAGACAACCCAAATCCAAGCCACAAATATGAATATGCATCAATAATGAAAGATTAATGAGCAAAGACAACCCATATCCAAGCAATAAATACAACTTGTAAGTATAGACCGCTTACAACACTACACAACTTGTAGATCCAACAAGTCATCATACATATCCAAATTAAACACTGATAACCATATAAGCATGAGAATAATCTGAAATATAAGCTTAGTATACAATGACATCAAATCCAAATCTCCAAAATAAACCATGTCATAAACTCACAATGTCACCATAGTCAAAATAACTCATAAACCTATTTAGATCAATATATCAGTAAATAAACCATGCCAAACTTGTAATAAATTTGAACAAATGCGTAGAGCTCTCCAAGAGCTTTCCGTCGACTATTTAAAGTCTAAAATCCGACTCCGTATGCCCAAGCTATGCCCAAATTTGTGCTTAAAATAAATAATATCTAACTTTCGGGCTCTTAAAACTTGACAAAATGTTAAAATCACAAAATCAAACGTGTACCAAGTTGTAGTGCTCTCAATTATCTTTCCAATGACTATAAGAAGTCAAAAATCCGATATCCTGAGAGAAAGTTATGGTTGTTTTACCAAGACAATCTTTTTACCATTTTCACTGCATTTTTTTTTGTGATAAAAAATTATGACAGGATTAAATTTGACGGCCATCACGGGCTGAAAATAAAAAACCTTTTGCATTTTCTATCAACATGGCCAAACTAGGGCATATTTTACATCAAAATTTATGGCAAGGCCAACTCGGATCTAATGGTGAGGTCCATTTCTACCTAGGAGGTCATATTTGCAAACTCCCCTCCAAAACCTTCATTTAAATGAAACAATCCAAAACCCTTTTCACCAACAATGTTTCATGCCCAAAATTTGCCAACAACCCATCAAAATAACCAACCCAAAAACCCTCATATTTGTAATAAACAACCTACAAAACCCATATATCTTGCCATTTTAACATTCTTTCATGCATTCCCATGGATTCAACCTAGGGTTACAACATCACAACCATAGCTCTGATACCACTTGATAGAAAACTTGCATACAACAATATGACATTTCCACATAACTCATTATAGATCTGATGTAAATAAACACTTAAAATTCACATGCAAGAGAATAGACAACATACCTACAAAAATGACACAAGATATATCTTGGGAAACCCTCATGAGGGAAAAAACCCAGCCTCCAAAAACATCCATCACCATGTATTATTCAATAAAACACCATTGCAATACAACCATGGAAGCCTTCAAAGCCCTAGCCACAACCAAACAATCCATGTGAACAAGCATGAGTCCACACATCTCATGCCATGCTTCCAACCTTCACAAATGCTACATTTGGCTAACTTGTTTCCACCTATCTCACCTCAACAACTACCCTTATGGTTGCTTTTATAGAAACAAGCTCTCACAAAAACACTACGTGGTATTACATAACCCATATGCTAAAACCATGTGCTACCAAACCCCCACATTTAATATTGGGTACTTTATTCACTTTATTTTCCCAATATTCAATAATTACATCAAATAATATCACAATGTTACAATACAAGTCACAAAGAATATTCTATGGGAAACCCTACATGTTGCATGTCCATCTAGGTGCAACATTTACATAATAAAATGAAATAATACAATAATAAACATTATTATGCAAGGTGTACAACACCATTTTCTCAATAGTTCATGGTAGCTTAGTGTCTATGGGTTCACAACATTATATATGTATGTATGCATGCATGCATACATGCATACATGTATGTATGTAGACACACACACACACATCTTTATTTGATAAATAAGTATTTATATTAAAGTTTGTATAACTTTCCTTGAGTTTGTAGATGTTGTAGAGTGATTTTGGCTTTAGTTTGGATCTCTATTTATGAGGCAAATGGTTGGAGATTTGTTGTTGCTGGTTGCTATATTAAATATAAAATATGATGTATTTCATGTTGAAAATCTATTAAAAATATTTATAATAAACTACATAAAGTTTTAGTGCTATTTCTATGAAGTTAAGTGAAATTTATGTTTATTTAATTGAAAAAGTGTGGAGTTTAATTGAAAAGCTCTTGAGAGTTTTCAAATCTAAATATTCAAGAATTTTTATAAAGATAAATTAATTCCTCAATAGATGTCTTTTGTTACAAATTTAATTAAATTAATACGCTAATTTAATCTACTACACTACCAAAATAATAAAGAAATGAGGTGAAATATGACAAAAATTAGAATATTACTAAAAAAATCATATTTGAAATTAAATTCAAAACCCCCTTGCAAAGATGAGTAGGGTGGGTGAAATTAAGCTAAGATAATATAATTTCAAATCATACTATACAAATATTTTAGCTCAAATATAAACCCAAATCAAGACCTAAAAATGATAAAGCAACATGAAAGTATAGATCTGATACCCTAAAATTAATGAAAGTATAACCTTAGGAGGTGTAAGAGTTTACAAATAAATACAAGAAAAATGCTTTTACTAATGGGTTGTCTATGTTAATTAGTCAAATATAATAAATAAATACATAATTAACTAAATAATAGAATTGGGAATGAAAAATCATGACAAATGTGTAATAAACATTTGAAAATCAAATGAGAAAGTATATGTACTTAACTCTTATAACTACAATCAAGAATTTAGCAATGATGATGTGTACAATTTTGTCATTCTAGTTTAAAAATATACGTGTAATGTCACAAATTACATACCCTACAATTTCACATCAAACAAAAATCCCCTTAGCTCAACAAAAGATAGTTTTTCAAAAAATAGTAATCTCATCAAATATAAGTCTTCCTAGCAATTTGGGACCAAACCTCAACCTCTTAGTCTAATTTTTCTTGGATGAATGTGTTATACATGGATGTAGGCATTATAAACTATCACCGGGCACAAAAATGTGTGACTCACCTAACTGTTGCATCACTATGCTTCCTTCATTCTGCTAACCAAGCACTCCAATGAAAATGTACCTAGAACCAAATCAAAATTGACATTGATACATCAGTTTCACCATCGCAATGTCAAACTAATAAAACACATAAAAAAAAACCTAACAAACCCATTTCATTCAACAAATTAAAATATATCAATTTATATAATATACATAGAATTTTTTAACAAAACTATATGATTGTGTCTTTATCACTCTTTCTAAAAATCCTAAAATACTTAGACAAAACATATTATAAGGCCATGCATTTCTCAAAATCTCTTTCACTTTAAATTTATAAAAAAATATCATTACTATAAAATTATGTCTTGCTAAAAAAATTTAAAAAATTATATGTTTTATCATTGTCAGACATGGTACATGCATAAATCAAAATGATATTGTTAGCGACATAAAAAATTTAATTAAAACTTATCCAAAAGTAACATTATATGTAGTTATCAACATAGTCTCACAAAAACCATAATTCTTTGTTGTTTGTTGCCTCAATGGCCCCAACGACTACTACTATTGTTGCCTCCCATATTTTCAATTTGTTTGTGGCTACTACACTACCTAGGTTTGCATCTCATGGGTCTATCTTTGTGGGTGCTACAAATACCAGTGATGGATTGGTGTATGCTCTATTGGGTGCTACTTCAATAGTGGTTGGGTCTTTTGATCTACCTCATCTTGATGTTGGGGTGGTTGGCTGTGGGGATTCGGTGCCTATAGCTTTTGAAGGTGTGCCTTTCTCACGATTTGACACTAGTGCAAGGGTTTCTATTGAGGTAGTGCTTGATGGTTTTGTTAGTGTAGGTTATTATTTTAGCTTATGGTAGGGAATACTTATTTTTCCTACACATATATTAATCTTTCTTAGGTTATATTACAATAATTAGGAGGGCATATGGCATAATCCTACAATCACGTGTCATTCACACCCAACTTTGGGTAGTTGAATGTCTCACCCTCTTTTGGATTTATTAGCCACCTCCCCATAACCATTTTCTTGTTTTTACTTGAGTTGGCATAACCCGATGTTTGATATTTAACAAGTAGGTAAATCTCCCACCTAATTTGGGTCTATGGGAGTTATTATTCCTCTTAGAATTATATGTCCATATTCTATTATATAATCGACACCCACCTCTCCCTTATGAGCTACTCAAGCTAATTCACAACTAACTCAAATGACTTCACATCAACTCAGTTAGTACAAGTGAGTGTTGATGCATATTGTATTATTTTGAGTGCGATAATGTCATTAATCTATTATTGTGTCATATTCCAACATTTCATTCTGTTTGTTTCTCTTGTGTAGAAGGTTGATCTTAGTTTTGTAGGTGATCCTTGGAGATCAAGTTCATCAGTGACTCTTACATGGTATCAGAGCTTCCAGATCTGCAAGGCCCTTCTCAAATTTGGGAGAAGTTCAACATTGAGCTTTTGTTGGGTGCATTTTCAACTAAAAAGGAGATCAATATTAAGTCTAGGAGGTTGATCAAAGGAATTTTGATATAAAATACTCACTGTCTTGGTTAAAATCAAATTCAAGGAAAAAAGAATTATAGGCAAGACCATATGACCCCACCTTTAAATGGTACAATTTTTATTTTTTTGAAAAAAAATATTTATATTTTTCTAATTTAAAAAAATAATTTTCAAAAATTTGTGTTGAGCATAGTTTTTTTATTGTAAACAATCTTTTTTGAAAAATAAAAAATAAAAAA
Organism: Chamaecyparis obtusa; assembly: GCA_027943335.1. NCBI lineage: Eukaryota > Viridiplantae > Streptophyta > Pinopsida > Cupressales > Cupressaceae > Chamaecyparis > Chamaecyparis obtusa. The sequence continues at coordinate 2,563,529 of BSBK01003980.1, forward strand.
TAAATAAGTTACTGATAGGGTACCTAGGCCCTTATCGACCTCATACTCCTATGAAGGTACTACAGTGCATAAGCACAACAACCCCTTGGCCTCCGCACAAGCATTACAACCCGCGAGATCCCTTATTAAGGGGTTGAGGTGCGACTTTGACCTCCCAAATTATTATTTTTTAATTTTTTTTAACAACAAAATAAATAACTTAAAAAAAAATCTTGTCTTCATACCTTGCAACTAGTACTGTGTCAATATGCCTCATACTTCATGCCAGGATCTTGGTGGGTCTACCATGTTTGGAAGAGCTCCTTAGTTGTTTTCCTAAAACTAGTGGATTTCTAAAATTGTTTGGAGCTTTCCTAATTTTGGAGAGAGTTTAAACTAATTGGAGGGTCAACCAATTTTTGTGGAATTCTAAATTTAGCATCAACTCAACTAAGTTTGGGGGAAGTTCATTGTTCCAAATTTTTATACCCCCTCTCTAATGGAGTTTTGTCTTTTGCACCTCTATTTCTAAGCATGATATCTTGTGCATACAAAGGTCTTTCTCAGAGTTTTTTTTTTATTTGGGCAAAAATTTGCACTCTACATGATGGTGTGATTATATTTTTCTCAAGTGACCCATATTTTCCATAAAATCAGTTTTCTCAACAAACATGAAGGACAATCCTATCTTTTTTAACTTCAAAAGGCTATAAATTTCACATATGACCTTAGATCGAGGTGCTTCTTTCTTTAAGAGTTGATATTTTTCCAAGCACTACATTTTTGTATTACTTTAAGTTTCTAATTATGAGATTAATTTGTATTTTCAATAGTTGGGTCTAATTTCGACTTGTAAAACTCTAGAAAATAACTCCAACATTGTAAACACATTGGTTTATAAAGTGCTACAATCATATTTTTCTAGGTGGGATCATTGATTGAGTGAATTTGCAGGGGGGGGGGGGGGTATATTGTGTTGTTCTGGTTACTTTGGTTGCTTTTGTTGTGTTTTAGTATAATGGGGAAAACTCAAATTGAGCTCCTAACTCCATATAATTATGAATCATGGAAAAAATCAGTATAGAATTGTCTAAAGGAAAAAGGTTGTATAGGCTATGTAAAAGAATCTATTCTTTCACCCACTAATGCTAATGCTCTTCAAGCATGATAGATCGATCATGAGAGAGCTCTTAGTTACATTTGTTCACTAGTCTCTTTTGATTTACAATTTCATCTTGAATCATGTAAGACACCTAAAGAGGCTTAGAAGACTCTTGAAAATTTGTATGGTAAAATTGACAGAATTAAGGGTTATCAAATTGATAATGATTTGATGAATCTTGATTGAAAATGTTTCAACCAAATCCAAGATTATGTATCCAAGATTAAGCAACTAAGAACACAACTAATTAATTGCAAGATTACTAAGGAGGATATACAATTGATTCTCAATGTGTTATCCAAGCTTGGTCATGAATATTATGTATTTTTTTCTAGCTTTCATACCAATATGGGTTCTATGGGAGTTTCATATGTTGATACTACCTTTGATACATTTTAAAATATTCTAATCCAAGAGGAAGTGAAGCTAATTTGAATGGGTATCATCAAGACTTCCAAGTCACAAGTATTGATTGCTAGTGATCCTAAGGTACAAAAAGAGTTAGGGAATCCTAATCAGAAACAAAAGGAGAAAAAGAATAAGACACAAAAAGAATATGAATCCTCATCCTCAAAAAGGGAATCATCTAAAAAGGAGAAGCCCACATGTGCATATTGTAAGAAATCTGGGTATGATGAACATAAAAATTTATTTTAAAACAAGTTGATAGTGCAAGCATCTTTTGCAAAAGAATAAAATCAATTTTTACCTTCAACTATGTCAAAGGATTCATTGTCATCATCTAATTCAAAGTTAGAGAAACAAAAGGGGAAAGCACTTGTCAAAATTCTAGATTCTGATTCAAGGAGATGGATCCTTGATTCTGGAGCTTCACATCATATGGCTTCATCACAAAGTATATTCTCTTCATTTGAACCTTGTTCATCACCAAACATCCTGATGGCTAACAACACATATATGAGTGCATGTCAGAAAGGGTATATTGACAGAAATGAAAGATCATTTGGTGCAGGAGCACCTAGGTAAAGAGGCTTACTCCCTAGTTTTTTTGGCTTGTACTTGACCTTAGCCAAGTCAAGAAGAGAATAAGACTCCAAGAGAGTCTTGTAGTTAGGTAGTTATATTAAATTTTGGACTTGGCACTAAGTTGCTACTAGTTGGTCTTAGTATGCCAAGTTGGCCAAATAAGGTCTAAAGTGTGAAAAATGCTTAGAATAGGTTAGTGAACTTGTTTTTAAAGTGTTTCAAGCTTTATAATATGTTTGAGGTTAGCTAGGTCACTTTGAGGACCTTTAGCACAAAGTTGCTATGACAAAATGTAAAATTTGTCAAAGTTGCTGGAATAACTTTAACAACATTTTTTACAACTTTCAAACACGAAGTGTCCAAATGCCGTAAATGGTAGTTAGGGATTGATGAGCCTCTTAAATGGCCATCTTTCTAAGTGCTTTTTATTTCCTTTCAGCAATTTATTTGCAAGACAAATACATGAACTTATGGTTTTATATGTATATTTTATATGTGTAAAGACATAAAGTAGGAATATGGATGATAGAAGAACATGATATATTTGCTTGAAACTAATGGACATAAATGACAGAATACAATAATTATATGCTAATGAATGATCCTTTGCCTATGCTATGTTTTTGGGTAGTTTCCTTCCTGTAGCCATATGCCTTGCAAGAGTATTAATTAGAACTTAACACTTTCTTCCTAATATTAATGATGTGAATATGTATGCATCGAAGGTTGTGTCCGCATTAATCATTTTGCAGGGATTAGTCGTGGCGTATTTAAAGATCAGCATAATGGTGCTAAAGAAGTCAAAGACAACCGTTGCTACAAGATGCCTTTGTGTTGAAGAAGTCAAGTGAGCCGAACAAGTTAAGGCATCGCTACAAGATCTTTGCATGAGGAACAAGTAATACCATTTTTTGTTAAATGCAGTGTGTAGATCTAGGACCCACAACACACTATATTCTGGGAGGACCTATTCTTGATAATTTTTATTTATGTTATTGACGCAAGGCAGAGATGCAAGAGGGGCCAAAGGATGGCGCACCCTAATGATCCAAGCCTGCAACACACATGCGGAAGTAACAAACAACAAGAGTGAGAGAGAGAATGCCAGATCTTTCATATATTATCATCAATTTGAATCATACATGTCAGGCTATAAGGCCTTCCCGGTTATGGCCTGATATTATAATGAATTAAAAAAGTCCTCAAACATCTGAGGATCTGCCACAAATATCTAATCTAATGCCTTCTATCTTCTATCCCAAAACTCCCTCCTAAAACTACCACCAAACATCTACATTTATACAAGAAGCTATCGAGCTGAGTCAGCCTTTAGATCCATAATTAACAGAAGTAACGGTCAAATCTAGGACCACACGCTTCCCAATGATAGATACAAACATTAATTCCATGATCCAATATAAATACACAAGTCGGCCATAACAAGAAACAAAACTGAACCCGTCGGTAAGCAAGATAACCAAGCAGCAGATAGACAACACCAAGTACTAGTGAAATAACCGACTGCCCAAGAGATAACTGACCACACTCGGTAACCAAAGGAAACCGACCAACTATCGACCAACTCAGTCAAAGAAGAAACCGAGCAACACAGACAAAATTCCAAATTCTTTTTGGTGACACAGGATTGCCAAGGACCCGAGATGCTCCTGCATCAGACACCTGGGGTTATTTTGAAATGATTCTTCGAATCATTTGGTAGGTCTAGTTTGAGCTGCATCTAACTCAGACTATGAAATTCAAGAACTGTCTTCCATCGGTCTATTCTTCCACTTAACCAGATATTCCATGTATTGTTTTCCTCTTGTACTTTTGCCAACTCTTTCCTTCAAAATCTATTCAACTTCATCATTCTGCTTCTTAGGATATTCTGTCGATACTGTCATTTCTTCATCAGGTTCATGGTACTCATATAAATCAGCAATGTTGAAAATTGGTGATATGTCCATGTCATCAGGTAACTCAATCTCATATGCATTTCCATTGTCAAATTTCTTCAGAATATTGCAAGGTCCAAACTTCTTCATCTTCATCTTCAACTTTCCATATGTGCCAATAGGAAACCGACCTTTCTTCAAATAAAACATCACTTCATCACCAACATAAAATTTTTTATGTCTTCTTGATCTATCAGCTCTGTCTTTGTATTTCTAATTACTGTCTTCTAGCTTCAGCTTCACATCTTCATGTAATGTCTTCATATATTCAGCAAACTTTACTTCCTCAGCATTTCTCTTTTTCTCATCAGCAATGACTCTCAAATCAGATATTCCTCTTGGTTGTGTGCCATTCACAATCTCAAATGGTGTTTTTCCAGTACTCCTATTCATTGAATTATTATATGCAAACTCTACTTGTGCCAACATAGAATCCCAATTACTTGGTGTGTCTCCAACTAAACATCTCAAAAGATTTCCCAAACTTATGTTCACAACCTCAGTCTGTCCATCGGTTTGTGGGTAAAATGTAGAACTATATTTCAATTCCATGCCAAATTTCTTCCAAACTTTTTTCCAAAAATATCCAACAAATTTACTGTCTCGGTCATAGATAATACTCCTCGGTAATCCATGCAATCTAACAATTTCCTTAAAAAAAAGATCTTCTACAAGTACTGCATCTGATGTCTTCCTACAAGGTATAAAATGTGCCATCTTATAAAATCTATCCAAAACAATAAATATTGAATCATTACCTCTTACTATCTTTGGTAAGCCAAGAACAAAATCCATACTGATGTCAATCCAAGGTTTCTCAGGAACAACAATCGGTGTATACAATCCAGTATTCTGACCTACTCCTTTTGCAACTTGACAAATACCACAACTTTTCACAAATTTATGGACATCTCTATACAACTGCGGCCAATAGCACTTCTCCTTAAGCAAATTCCATGTTTTATCAATGCCAAAATGTCCAGCTAAACCACTACTATGTTTCTCTTTTATCAAATTAGATCTCATTACTCCTCTCGGTATACACAACTGAATACCTTTAAACAACATACCTTCCTGAATGAAATATTCATCTCATTTAGTGTCTTGTTGACCTTGAATAGGTGCTCTGTACTTTCTCCATGGCTTAGAAAAATCAAGGTCATTTTCATACAAACCTCTCATCTCATCAAAACCAAGAACTTCAATTTTCATCTCGGTCATCAAAGATCTTCTTCTACTCAATGCATCAACAACTTGGTTAGTGACACCACTCTTATGCTTTATCACAAATGTATAACTCTGCAAATACTCAACCCATTTCATATGTCTCTGATTCAACTTATTCTGATTACCCAAATATTGTAAAGCCTTATGATTAGTATACAACACAAATTCACTCGGTATCAAATAATGTCTCCATTTCTTCAATGCTTGAACAATAGCATAGAATTCTTGATCATACATAGAATATTTCCTTCTAGCATCATTCAACTTTTCACTAAAGAAAGCAACAGGTTTACCTTCTTGACTCAATACAGCTCCAATTGCACTTCCACTTGCATCACATTCTACTTGAAATACTTTACTAAAATTAGGTAATGCAAAAATAGGTAATTCAGTGACCTTCTGCTTCATAGTCTCAAAACTTCTGTCAGCTCCATATGTCCACTTGAATTCTCTTTTGTCTCCTCTCATAGTCTCAGTCATAGCATTACAAATTGAACTAAAATTCCTTATGAACTTTCGGTAAAAACTTTGCAAACCATGAAATGATCTTACCTCACTAGCATTCACAGGTGTAGGCCAATTCAAAATAGCTTCAACCTTTTTGGGATCCATCTTCAAACCATTAGCTGAGATAAAAAAATCCCAAATACACAATTTCTTCTTCCATGAATGAACACTTCTCCAGATTTATCAGTAGCTTTTCCTCTTTCAATCTCTGCAAAACTTGTCTAACATGCAATAAATGTTCTTCTCTAGTCTTACTAAATATCAAAATATCATCAAGATATACGATCACAAATTTACCCAAGAATTTCTTTAAAACCTCATTCATCAACCTCATAAAAGTACTCGATGCATTAGTTAAACCAAAAGGCATAACCAACCACTCATACAAACCTTCCTTTGTCTTGAAAGTAGTCTTCCATTCATCACCTTCTCTGATTCTATTCTAATGATACCCACTTTTCAAATCAATCTTGGTGAAATACTTTGCTCCAGTCAAACTATCCATTATGTCATCCATTCTCGGTATAGGAAACCTATACTTCACTGTTATCTTATTGATCACTCTGGAATCAGTACACATTCTCCATTCTCCATTCTTCTTCGATGCCAATACAGAAGGTACTACACAAGGACTCAAACTTTCTCTGATCAAACCTTTCTCTAGCAATTCTTGAATCTGTTGGTTCAATTCTTGATTCTCGGTAGGTGTTAATCGATGAGGTACCTTATTCGGTAAAATAGCTCCAGAGATTAGATCCATACAATGATCAATGCTTCTTTTTGGTGGCAAACCATCAGGTACATTATAAAAAATGATATCACTATACTTGGTGAGTAACTTATCAATCTCCTCAGGGACATTATCCTTTGTTTTCTTACTCCGCTTGTTAGGAATCACAACAAAACATACATCATTCTTCTTCAAAGAGTTAACAAACTTTCTTCCTTCCATCAAGAAAACTTTCACAGATGTGCAAACATTAGTAATAGGTTCTTCCCTCAAAGGTAACAAGATTTGTTTCTTTCCATCATCCACAATAGTATACTTATGCAATCTCCCATCATATATAGCATGTCTATCATATTGCCAAGGTCTACCCAACAAAATATGACAACAATCCATAGGCATGATATCACACAACACCTTATCATAGTACTTTCCAATCTTCAAATTCACATAACATTGTTTACTTACCAGGAGTGTATGCTCATCCTTGATCCATGAAATCTGATAGGGCTTCAGATGTGCCAACCTTTCCAACTGCAATTTTGTGACCATATCTTTAGATGCCAGATTCTTTGAGCTACCACTGTCTATGATTAAATTCCAGACTTTGTTAGAAACTCTACATCTCATCTTGAACAAACTTTTCCTTATCAGATCTTCCTTCTTGCTTTCATTCCACAGTGCTCTCCTTACCATCAAGTTATTTTCTTTCTCAGGCTCATTCGGTGACTCTACTTGCACCAAGGCATTTCTACTACTACCAACCTTCTTACTAGCTTGTGTACATTCAAAGGATCTATGTCCTTCCTCTCCATAGTTATAACAAGTTCCTTAGAAACTTCCTCTGCCATAACCACCTCGGTAGATACTACCTCTGCCTCTAGAACTTTCTCCTTTCCACTCGGTCTTGCCTTTGTCTAGATTTGTCTTTTCTGGTTTAGATCTACCATTTTCACCATTAGATCTACCTCTTCCTCTAGGGAATCTACCACCTCGACCTCTCTATCTTTGTTCATGTCTTTTGTTCAATTTCTCCTCGGCTTTCAAAGCAAATTGATAAGCCTCTTCAATATTCTCCAACTTGACCATGCTAATGTCCTCTTGGATGGAAACTCTCAAACCATTCAGGTATCTACTGATCCTTTCCACATCATCTTCATCATTTCTAGATTTGATATCTAATCTATAGAATTCCTCAGTATACTCTTTTACCGAGCTATCTTTCTATCTCAAGCTTTACATTCGCCGAACTAGGTTAATCTGATAAGCGCAGGGTAAGAACTTTCCTTTCAACTTATTGACCATTTTACACCATACCTTGATTTTGTCTTTGCCTTTCCTCTTCCGATCCAATTGTAGATGTTCCCACCATAAGGATGCATGACTTTTCAACTTTGTGCTTGCAATCTTCACCTGCTTATCCTCAGGGATATTTTCATATTCGAAATACTTTTCCATCTAAGTGATCTAGTCCACCAATTCATTAGAATCTAGCTTTCCACTATACTCAGGGGGATTGAAATGTGGTGTTGACTTTAGATTTTTCAAAGCCTTCAAAAATATTTCTTCACCTTGATCCATAATAGGAGCAGGTTCTGCATTCACTTGTTCTTCTTCAATTTCATCATCACTAACATCTTCAAGATGTCTGCCTCTTCTTTGGGCTATTTCCACTGCTTCTAATCTAGCAGTAATCTGTCTTAGCATATCTACCAATCCGGGATCTGCATCTCACCTCCCACGAACCATCTTGACAACCCTCTGCAATTGGAGGTTAGATCACAATCTGCTACCCAGGGCTTCAAGAGGAACCTGCAAAGCTAGATCCGTAGAACTAGATCAAGATCTAACCTCGCTCTGATACCACCTGACGCAAGGTAGGGATGCAAGAGGGGCCAAAGGATGGCACACGCTAATGATCCAAGCCTACAACACACATGTGGAAGCAACAAACAACAAGAGTGAGAGAGAGAATGCTAGATCTTTCATATATTATCATTAATTTGAATCATACATGCCAAGTTGTAAGGCCTTCTTGATTACGGCCTGATATTACAATGAATTACAAAAGTCCTCAAACATGTGAGGATCTGCTACAAATCTCTAATCTAATGCCTTCTATCTTCTATCCCAAAACTCCCTCCTAAAACTACCACCAAACATCTACATTTATACAAGAAGCTACCGAGCTGAGTCGGCCTTTAGATCCATAATTAACGGAACTAATTGTCAAATCTAGGACCACACACTTCCCAACGATGGATACAAACATTAATTCTATGATCCAATATAAATGCACAAGTCAGCCATAACAAGAAACAAAACTGAACCCGTTGGTAAGCAAGATAACCGAGTAGCAGGTAGACAATGCTGAGTGCCAGTGAAATAATCGACCGCCCAGGAGATAACCGAACACACTCAGTAACCAAAGGAAACTGACCAACTCGATCAAAGAAGAAACCAAGCAACATAGACAAAATTCCAAATTCTTTTTGGTGACACAGGATTGCCAAGGACTCGAGATGCTCTTGCATTAGTTATAAGACATTATGTATCTGTAACGATCCTCATTAATGGAGTGATCCTAGATTTAGGGAGTATTTATAGTTTTCCTTTAAATAAGATGGTTGTTGTAACTCTTAGGAGTTAGTTGATTTTCTGAATAGAAGCTTTTGTAGCTGTAATACTATTTTAATCCAAGTGTACTTATTTTCCATGAATGAATAGAATGCATAGTTTGAGTTCAATCCTTTTATCTTGATTGTGTTTCTATTCACTCATCCAAGGGGGGTCACTTGGTGAGTGAATTAATTAGTTAGAGCAGGAATCATTTTCATGCTTGCTTAGAAGTAAAGTAGAACTATGTTGTTCCTGCAGCCACTAGTAACAGAACTAGTAGACTGTTCCTACAACATAGGCGGTTAGAGTAATTCCTATCTGTGATTGCTTATTTTTCTAGAGTAACTCATTTACTTATACTAGCATAGATTTCTTGAAGCTCATTGCATTTGAATTTCATGGATTAGTCATGAAGATCAAAAGAGTTTGAAGCATATGCTTTGCAGATGCCATTCCAAGTTCATGTCCCTGGTTGATAATTAAATGAGACTGAATGATCTAATTAGAAACTATTTAGGATGTCCAATCCTAAAATAAGCAGTCCAATTCTATGGATTTATGATACAATTGTTTAGCCAAGCATTTTTGGTGTTGCTGCTGGGGATGGTGTTAATTCAAACTTATCTTAGTGTTCATGTTCCTAGTTTTCATAGTTTAGAACTGAGTTTTAAGTAATCCTTTTATGCACTAAAGAAGAGACCATCTTGGGAGATTCCTTCCTTGCAATATCCAAGTTGAACCATTTGATATCTTTAATCTTGAATGTGAGGAAACCCAAGTTGAGAATGAATAAGAAGAAGAACCATTTGAAAACCCATTTGTTGATGCACATGAGCAACTACCTTCACCATCATCCTTTGAAGGATCGCTAATTTTGAATGACCTTTTTGTTGAACCTAACTATCAGGACAACCCATTCGCTCTTGTTATTTATTAGCCACAACAACCAGGTCCTCCACCAAGGATGGCTCAACCTACCTTTCCTTTCCCCATCCCTATTCAACATGGGAATCATAATATGAAAAACATAGCTGCCTCTACACTTCCCAAATTTTATGGCCTTATTATTGAAGAGCTTGGAACTTTCCTTTTTGAATTTGACATCCTCTGTAGGAGTTATGATTATACAATCGGCGCCCATAAGCTAAAATTGTTTCCATCTACTCTTAAGGAGGATACTCTAAGATGGTTCATGGGGTTAGGTGCCAATTCTATAGCGGATTGGGATGCAATGAGAAATATGTTCCTTTCTAAATATAAGGAGTACTGTAGGGGTTTCTATTTAAAGGGAGATGACATTTTCAAAATGTCACAAAAGGAGGATGAAACCTTGGAAGACTATGTCTCAAGGTTTATGTTTAACTTACAATGCAATACACAACATCAGTTGAATGAGGAGTCACAAAAATGTCTTTTCTTAAAAGGTGTAAATGATGGAAGTATTGAGGCCTTATAAGACCTTATGGAAGGTTGAGACATCACTCAAAATAACTGGGCTGACATAAAGAATATATGTTTGAACTATTCAAGGGCTACTGTGAAGAAAGGTAGAGGAATCTGAGATTTACCTCATAAGTCCAATGGTTTAGGGGTATCTAAGATGGAGTTGTCCAATCTTCTATCTGATTTCAAGTAGGACATCATCAATGATGTTGCCACTCAGCTAGACAACATGCAAGCAAGAAGGAAGAAGGAAGAGGCAGAAGCTATGCTGGTCGAATTCTTCTCTCACTACAAAGAAAGAAAGAGGAACTGTAAGTGCAAAATAGTTGCATCTGTGGACACTAATTTAATGCCCACCTAGTTTAAAGCTATAGATGAGGAGAATGAAGAGGTTTTCTACATTTCTCAAAGGTGACCATGGGCTCAAAGACAAGATATGCCTCAAGACCCCTTGAATAACTTTGGTTATACTAATAGTAATCAATGACACAACCAAAACCCTCAAAATTCTAGCCCTTAAGGACAGAATTGGAATTATAATTGGTCTAATTGTTGAAGTTGATAGCATTGTTCAAATAATTATCACATATGTATATGTGTATAATAATGTGTATATATATATATATATATATTGTGAAAATATTATATATATTTAATATACACTTAATTTAATATATATATATATATATATAATTATAATTATATATATATATATATTATTGAATATTAATATATATATATATATAATTATATACATATACATATTAATATATTTAACAAAATGAAATATTAAAATGTTTAACTATTTGCATAGAACTTCACCAATAGCTATCAGGTTTATGCACAACCGATAACTATCGGTTATCAAAGTCCATGCCGATAACTATCGGTTACCAAAGGATATGCTAGTCGATAAACTGTCGGCTATCTTCCTAAGTGTTGCGACCATAAAGGTATTCTCTGTAGTCCCTTAACACAACCGCTAATACTATGGGGTGCGGGTGATGGGACATGACTTATTCACGAGTCATGTCTCATCAACACTCATAGGTATTATATTTATATCCAAACATGATTTGATAGAAAGACATTGAATATAGAAAGCATACAGACTTAATAAGAAATGTCTGTGAATCTCACTTAAACCAGAGATTCACTTAATATCAGAAGTTTATTAATCTTTACATGGTATCAGAGCACTGGTTCTAAAGGATTCAAGTGACTAATAAACTCAAAATTTTAACATGGCAAACATGATCAGATTCAAGGACAGACTTGAAGGTGCTGATAATTTTCAATCATGGAAGTTTAGAATCATAATGCTATTGAAAGAAAATAAAGTTGAATCCTTCATTAAAGCAGACAAATTAAAACCAGAAGTAGAACCTGATATATCAAATTGGAATGAAGGAAATGACAAAGCCATGAAGATAATTATTGATGGGGTTAGAGATCACATCATTCCTAATTTATCTAAATATGAAAGGGCATATGAAATGTTCAAAGCACTAGAGAAAACTTATGAGATAAGTAATGCCAACAAGAAATTAGCCTTGAAGAGGGAAATAAATCACATAAGTATGAATAAAAATGAGAAAATAAATTCATATTTTATGAGAGTCTTAGCTCTAAGAGATCCACTTTCACTACTGGGCTATGAAATTGATGGCAAGGAATTAGCTTTGATTGCTTTGGATGGTCTGCCTGAATCTTGGGAGACTTTTGTCTCTGGCATAAGTGCTATATCCAAATTTCCAAAATTTGATCGACTAAGAACAGATTGTCTAAAAGAGGAATCAAGATTAGATAAGAAAGGAATAAAGAAGAAGACAAATGATGAGGATATTCATGCACTAAATGTGAACACTCACAAGAAGAAATTCAAACACTTCAAGAAAAGAAAATTTAACCTTGAGCATCATAATAAAAGAGATATGTCTAAAGTCCAATGTTTTAGATGTGATAAATTTGGACATGTTGTAATAAATTGTCCATATAAGAACCATCAAGCTTCCTTCACCAAATCAAAGAAGAAGTCCAAAGAAGAACCCAAAAATGAGAAACTTGTACTCTATTCTGTACTTTCAAGCCAAGTCTCGAATAAAAACATTTGGGTTATTGACAGTGGTTCTTCCTGACACATTATAGGATTCAAAGAATTACTAGACTCTATGATAGAAGAATTCGATGAGGAAGTAACTATTGGGGATGACTCTGCTTATCCAGTAAAAGGTATTGGGACTTGCACAATCAAGCTAAAGACTGGTATCTCAATTCAACTTACCGGAGTACTATTTGTTAAAGGCATCAAGAGAAACCTTATATCCATATCTGCACTTGAGGATAATGGATATAGGGTAACTTTCATGGATGGAAAAGTAAAAGCCTAGCCAAAAAGACTCACAATTAAGCAAGCTCATACCATAGGAAGAAGACAAGGTTGTCTATATGAGCTAAATACTGAATCAAATCAAGTTTTATTAAATGATATTTCCAACTCAAATGAAATATGGCATAGAAGATTAGGACATTTAAATTACAAAACTCTATCTTCTATGGAGAATTTGGTTACCGGATTACCAAAACTTAAACAATATCATCCTGGTGCATGCAAAGGTTGTGCACTAGGTAAAAACACAAAAGGATCATTTCAAAACAGCTTGAGTAGGACTAACAATGTCTTGGAATTAATACATTCAGATTTATGTGGACCAATGTCTGCCTCTTCGATAGGAGGATGCAAATACTATGTAATCTTTATTGATGATTTCTCTAGAAAGACCTAGATTTACTTCCTTAAACACAAAGAATCTGAGGAGATCCTAAGAATGTTTAAAGACTTCAAATCTATCACTGAAAACTTTTCTTGGAAGAAAATTAAAACTTTGAGATCAGATAATGGCAAAGAATACAGATCCAAAATATTCAAAAAATTTTGTAAAGAGGCTGGGATTAAGAGGCAGTACACCATACCTTACAATCCACAATGAAATGGGGTTGCTGAGAGAAAGAATAGAACTATTATTGAAGCCACCAAGGCAATGCTTCTTGATCAAAATCTTGACACCTCTCTTTGGGTAGAAGCTTCTAATACAGTTGTATATATACAAAATAGATGTCCACACTCTCACATTGATAGTAAAACTCCTGAAGAAGTCTTCACAGGAACAAAGCTAGATATCAGTAATTTTTGAATATTTGGATGTCTGTATACATTCATATACCAAAGGAAAAGAGAACAAAGCTAGAACCATCTGGAAAGAAATGTATTTTTGTAGGATATAGTGAAACCTCAAAAGCATACCATATTTATATACTAGGTCAAAATCAGATTGAACTAAGCCGAGATGTAATCTTTGAAGAAGACATAGCTTGCTCTAGAGCTAGAAATTCTATAGAACAAGAAACACATGTCCCTCCAAAAGAAAACATTACACCTGAGACTCAAAGAGAGGATTCCGCAGAAGAAGAAAATGAGGAAAATCTCTCAACATTAGAAAATTCTAAAAAGAGACCTCTTTGGGCCACCAAAATCATAGAAGAAGGAAAGACTTATGGTGTTCCTCCAGGGACATTCAGGGAGAGAAAAAGGCCATCCAGATTATCTAGTTATGTAGCCTTTATGAGTGAACTCTCTAAATCAAAACCCTCAAATGTACCTGATGCAATCCAACAACAAGTATGGAAAGATGTGATGATAGAAGAATATCAGTCCATTATAAAGAATGATGTGTGGGACATTGTACCAAGACCTAAAGAGAAATTTGTAGTCACTTCTAAATGGCTATTCAAAATCAAACATGCGGCAAATGGCAGTATAGAAAAGTACAAGGCAAGATTTGTAGCAAGAGGCTTTTCTCAAAAGGAAGGGATTGACTATGAAGAAACCTTTTCTCCTATTGCATGATACACATCAATTCGAACCGTTCTAGCCATTGAAGCTGCTAAAGGTTGGAAAGTACATTAGATGGATGTTAAGACCACCTTCTTAAATGGAACCATTGAAGAAGAAGTATACCTAGAACAACCTGAAGGATTTGAGATCCATAATCCCAAAACACATGTGTGTAAACTGAAGAAAGCTTTATATGGACTTAAACAGGCTCCCAGAGCTTGGTATGCAAGAATATACAACTACCTTATGAAACTAGGATTTTCCAAAAATGATGCTGATCCAAATCTCTACTTCAAGGTAAACAAAGGTGATATGTTGATATTAATCCTATATGTTGATGATTTATTGATTATAGGGGAAGATCATTTGATTCAACAATGCAATAAAGACTTAGCCAAAGAATTTGATATGAAGGACTTAGGTCTTTTACACTACTTTCTTGGTTTGGAAGTTTTGCAGAAATCAAATTGTATTATTTTAAATCAAGGCAAATACACCCTTGACATTTTGAAGAGATTTGGTATGCTAAATTGTAGACCCATGTCTTCTCCCATGGAAACAAATTTTCATAAGCTGAAAGAAGTAGCATCAGACTCTCCACCTGCAAATATCTCTTTATACCGACAGATAATAGGCTCTCTAATGTTCTTAGGGAATACCAGACCAGATATTTATTTTTCAGTAAATACATTAAGTCAGTTCATGTGTGAACGCAAAGAGATTCACCTCACTGCTGCAAAACACTTATTGAGATATCTTCAAGGCACTCTAAACTATGGACTCAAATATGATAAGACAAAATTGGATCTTTATGGATTTACTGACTCAGACTGGGCTGGAAGTGTGAATGATCGTAAAAGCACCTCAGGATGTTGTTTTAGCTTGGGATCAACTATGGTATCATGGATTAGTAGAAAGCAATCTTCAGTAGCTCAAAGCTCTACCGAGGCAGAATATATTGCAGCATCAATGGCTGCTAAAGAAGCAGTATGGCTTAGAAAACTACTTAATGGACTATTTGGTAAACCATTAACATCAACTACTATTCTTTGTGATAACCAAAGTTGCATCAAATTATCAGTAAATCCAGTATTTCATGACAGATCCAAGCATATTGAGATTCCTTATCACTATTTTCGAGATATGGCTGAAAGGAAAGTGATTCAGTTGAAATATATTAGTACTAGGGATCAAACTGCAGATATTCTTACCAAAGCTCTTCCCAAGGTGAAAGTTGATCACTTCAGGAAAAATCTTGGTATGGTTGTAATGTGATTTTTGATTTGTATTAATATATATTATTTATTTATGGACTCATCCATCCTGTGTACATTTCTAAAAGCGATGACTTATTAGATAATGAACACTTGTATTTGATTACAAGATGACGATCTTGTAATGGGGATTCATTATGGTAGACAGTTATTTGTCTATGCACATACCATAATAGGGTTATATGTAAATAAAATGTAATATTTTACTTACTATATCCTTGTATCACAAATTGCTGTGATACGAAAATTAGGTATCACAATGCAAGGTGATTCCTCATATCAAGGTGATATGAAAACTAGGTATCACAATGCAAGGTGATTCCTCGTATCAAGGTGATATGAAAAATTATAATGCTAACTAAATGATCATTTAATGGAAGGAAAATTATCTTCCCTAGCTAAGAGGGAGTGTTGAGATTGATAGCATTGTTCAAATAATTATCACATATGTATATGTGTATAATAATGTGTATATATATATATATATATATATAGTGAAAATATTATATATATTTAATATACACTTAATTTAATAGATATATATATATATATCTATTAAATTAAGTGTATATTAAATATATATAATATTTTCACAATACACACACACACACACACACATGTGATAATTATCTGAACAATGCTATCAATCTCAACACTCCCTCTTAGCTAGGGAAGATAATTTTCCTTCAATTAAATGATCATTTAGTTAGTATTATAATTTTTTATATCACCTTGATATGAGGAATCACCATGCATTGTGATTCCTCATATCAAGGTGATATGAAAAATTATAATACTAACTAAATGATCATTTAATTGAAGGAAAATTATCTTCCCTAGCTAAGAGGGAGTGTTGAGATTGATAGCATTGTTCAGATAATTATCACATATGTATATGTGTATAATAATGTGTGTGTGTGTGTGTGTGTATTGTGAAAATATTATATATATTTAATATACACACTTAATTTTATATATATATATATATATATATATATATATATATATATATATATATATATATATATATATATTAGTAAATATTAATATATATATATATATATATATATAAAATTATAATTATATACATATTAATATATTTAACAAAATGAAATATTACTAACCAACAACCACAATATAACCAAACCTATCAGCAACAACCTCCATTTAACCCATACCAACAATAATTTAACCAATATAAGCAGCTACAACAGAATAACCAATGGCAACCACATGGTAACTAGAAACAACAACCTCAGTGGGGACCCAATCAGCCTAATTAGCACCAAGCTATCATGCCTCCACCTCAGCAACAAGCTATTATGCCTCCACCTCCTGTAGCCAATAATAGCCCTCAGAAACCAACACAATTGCCTACACAACCAACTCCAAATCCTAATAGCAAGTAGCAAGCTTATTCCCTACAAGTGAATGATATTCACCTAAGGTCAGGAACTAAATTGCAGGCACCTAAGGAGCCTATAATAACTGAAGTTGCTGATATCAAGGAAATACCTATGAACCAAACCACTTTGTTCCACGTGTTCCACAATCTACACCAATATTGAAAAATCCACCTTATCCACAAAGATTGGTCCAATAAGTACCCTCAAAAGAAAACCCTATTGCAGCTGATTTGATTGACCAACTTAAGAAAATGACTATTCAAATTCCTTTGTTGGATGCCCTCAAAGAAGTCCCAATTTATAATAAGGCAATCAAGGAGGCATGTATTAAACAACCAGGTAGAAAGAAGAAAGACCCTGAAACTGTCCATGTCCTTGGGAAAATTTATGATCTCATGTTAAATAAAATTTTAATGCCTAAATACTCTGATCCAGGAAGCCCAGTGGTTACTATTGATATCAATGGTATATGAATACAGAATGTCTTGATTGATCTAGGAGCATCCATCAATGTAATGACTAGGGAAGTTTTGTTGAGGCTTAGCATCATTGGTTTAAGGGAAACACCTACAATAATCTAGTTAGCTGATAATTCCATTGTTAAGTCAGATGGTATGGTAGAAGACATCATTGTAATACTTGATTCCTTGGATTACCCCTTAGATTTCATAATCTTGTCCCCCAAAGCCACTCTAGGAGGATATCCATTAATCCTAGGAAGACCTTGGCTAGCCACAATAGATGCTTGCATTGCATGTCACTCAAGAAAAATGACAATATCTGATGGGATAAGCACCAAGAAATTAACTTTGTATTATCTAGCCAAACCCCAAGTTGAACTTGACCAAGTTATCTGGCCAGATCTAGGTGATGCTACCCTTGAAGCAAATTCAGTGCAACAACTCATGGTTATTGGAAGAGATCCATTTATAGTCTCACAAGAAGAAGATAATATACTAGTGGCAATTCTCACCAATCAGTATGCCTTTGAAGCATCTTCTTGTGTTGTCCCTAACTATTCCCTCCAAACCATACTGCCCAATCAGACCTCACCTAAGTTTCCTACATCATCTGATTACCTCCATACCTTATTACCTCATGAGATAAAGTCACCATCATTTGCAAAAATGATGATGCTGGATAAAGGAAAAAGGGTCAAAATTGCCTTAGGTAGGGAGTTGAATGTAAATAAGAATCTCACTACATCTTAGATGACTAGTCTTCTCCAATTTTTGTAAGAAAGTCAACAAGCCTTTGCATGGGACTATATCGATATGAAGGGGTTAGACGCTAAGCTTTGTACCCATAGGATTTACATAAGTCCCTAGTTCAAACAAATTAGACAAGCCCATAGAAGAATTTACCCCGCTCTAAGAGATATAGTGAAGACTGAGTTACAAAAACTCCTTATTGCTAGTTTTATATATCCTATTTCTGATAGCCAGTGGGTTTCTCCTTTAGTGATTGTTCCAAAGAAAGGAGGGAAATGGAGAGTTTGTGTGGACTATAGGGAGCTTAACAAATCCACTAAAAAGGATCACTTTCTATTACCTTTCATTGACCAAGTACTTGACAACCTTGCTGGTAAAAAATATTTCTCATTTCTAGATGGATTCAGTGGCTATTATCAAATCTAGATATCACCAGAAGACCAGGATAAGACAACGTTCACCTATCCTTGGGGAAAATTTTCTTATTCAGTCTTGCCATTTGGATTTTGGAATGCACCTACTACTTTCTAGAGAGCGATAATCAGTATTTTCTCTAACATTTCTATTGACTATGTTGAAATATATGTTAGAAATTAGAGTCCACCAAGATAACTAAGAGGGGGTGGGGGGGGGGGGGTGAATTAGTTATCAAATAAATATAACTTTTATCACCTTTAACAGATTTTAACCATGTAAGAAATGTGATTAAAAACCATAGAAAGATATACATGCACAACAACACAATAACACAAGATATGTTGACTAGGGAAACTCTTGATCAAAGAGTAAACCCTGGTGGGAATGATGCCCACAAAAGATGCACTAATATGAAAGTTCCTTGTGAGAGGATTGACTCTGTTAGGATTCTTATGAAATACATTAAGTACATATCAGTCCCTGTTAGGAGACTTTGAATCCCTGCTAAAAGATTCTAACCCTGTTAGGAGTTATGGAAGATAGAAGGACCCACTATCCAAATAGCTTCAAGGGCAAGATCACTTGACACACTGTCCAACTCATCTATGTATTACTCAATAGAATAATACCAAAAGATTACTAATCTCAACAACTTATCACTTCTCCTCTGACTGTGCCAAACCGCACCAACTACTTCATCAGATCTCTATACTTCACATACACTCTTACAACAAGTATTGCATAATTTCACAATTCTCTTTCACAATCTTACATTTTTAATTACACATTACAATAAGGAAATTAATCCTTCCTTTATACCACACTCAAATAATTACAAATGAGTCGGCACACAAATTACAAAATAAAATCTTCCACACATTACACAAAATTCCACAATTACATAAAACTGTCGGCTCCCAATTAAGATAACTCTTCACTCGTGCAACCTCTAACCTTGTTGTCATGTCCATGTCACAATCATCATGTCTTCATCATCTGTAAAACTTCACATGGTTAGATTCTATCCCGATTAGGAGATATCATCTAATTTCCACAAACCACTACTCAGGAACACTGCTTGAATACTGCTTCCACTAAATTACACATAACTGTCATGAATTTATGTATGCGCTCTTAACCACGATAATATGAAACATCATAAAGTCCTAAATTTTGCATAGCTTGATCTTCAATATCCCACGTGCGCTAATACAAACATTGTCTGCTTCTCTGCTAATCTTCAGTAGATCATTGTGTTGACATCAATGACAATCACAGTCATGAATGCAACAAAAAATGCTACAGAATGACTGCGAATACTCCCCCATAGGATATATTCAACATTCATTCCTAACAATATATATGGATGAATTCACTACATATGGAACTACATTTGAGGAGGCACATGCTAACTTGGAGAAAGTTCTCAAAAGATGTCAGGAATATAACCTCTCCCTTAACAGTGAGAAGTGCTACATGATGATGGAAGAGGGATTTGTTTTAGGACATTACCTTTCATCCTTTGGCATTCAGGATGATCCTGAAAAGATTGAGGTCATCAATACACTTCCAACACCAATCAAATAGAAGGATGTCAGGAGTTTCCTTGGTCACATTGGTTACTACAAGAGATTCATCAAAGACTTCAGCCAAATTGCAGCCCCATTGTACACCCTGTTGAAGAAAGAAGTAGAGTTTGAATGGACAAATGATTGTGAACTGTCATTTCAATAGCTAAAAGATGTTCTGACAAAGACACCTATCCTCAGAGGACCTAACTGGAAGCTTCCATTTCATATTCACACTAATGCATCTGACTATGCCATTAGAGCGGTGTTAGGACAAAAGGAAGGTATAGTTGAGCATTCTATTTATTATATTAGTAAAAACTTACAAGGTGTTGAACTGAACTATACTGTCACTGAAAAATAATTGCTAGTAGTAATCTATGCTGTTAATAAATTCAGACATTACATCACTAGTTATGAAGTATTTGTATACACTGATCATTCAACCATTAAATAATTGATGAACAAGCCTACCATCACTGGCAGGTTAGCAAGATTGATGAAGGGTGCTCCCCTTAATACCACAAACACATAACAAAAATAGAGAAACAACAACAATAATATGCAAGAATAGAAAAATTGGCTTCTTATTATCTCCACAAATGTGGAATTACAAACTTTCAGAATTACAATATGCAAAGCCACATGGGCATTCCCTTACAATATTCTGTAGGACAAAGCTTCGAATCAATACCCAAATCTACTACCCAGAACTTCCCTAGACAACACTATGGGCCTTCTTTATATAGGCATTTTCCACCACCCGAGAAGGTTCCAGAAATTTAGCCCTTAGGGCCGACCAAATTTAGAATTATTTTATTTTTCAATTTATTACATCAAAGTTGGCTCAAAATAAATTTTGAAACCCGAACAGAAATTTTGAAGGGAAATTATTTTCTGCCATTTCAGGTGGTCTGACTTCCAGAGACCATAAGTCATCACCAGTTGACCCGATTGACTATTATAACCCCATTTCGGAAAGGCAATGAAGTGCTCTACAGGCTTGACTCATGTAAGCGCTTGTCACCCAAATTTTTGACCTCATTCGAGGCCTCTAAAGCCTTCAAAACTAAGTTCAAAATTTCTGTACCCTGCTGCCAATACCGAAAATCTTCAATATCTTCAAAACTAGACCTTATCTAGCCATGAAACTTTACTGGCAGGCTGATATGACTGAGATGAACCTCCACATGTAAAATAAGAACATTTTGAGATCGTATGACCAACTTAATAAAAACAACAAGTTTCCATAAATAGCAGCTCTGCACAAGATAGCCCTTATTGAATACAAAAACATAAATATTTTTGGGTGATGCAAGATTGCTCTTACACCCAGGATGCTCCTACATCAAAGATGGTTACTCCTCATGCAGGATTTTGATGTGAAAATCATTGATAAATTGGACAAAGCTAATGTGGTGGCTGACTTCTTATCTAGATTACAAGTTCCAAATGATCCTACAACAATTGATGATAACTTTCCTGATGAGCACCTGTTCTTTATTGATACTTACAATCCATGGTATGCTGACATAGAAAACTACCTTGCTAGAGAAAGGACACCACCTAATTTCTCACCTAGAGAATGCAGACTTTTGGTTGAGAAAAGATTCAATTTTTCATGGATCTCAGGATTTATGTTCTACACAAGTCCTGATCAGGTCACTAGAAGATGTGTTTGAGACGATGAGACTTATGATATCCTTAGGGCTTGTCTTGAAGAACTGTGTGGCATCCATTTTGTAGCAAAGTGAACAACATACACAATCTTGACAACAATATATTACTGGCCTACCCTACATAAGGATGCAGCAAACCATACAAGGAACTATGATAGATGCCAATGCATGGGATGCCTAACTAAGTCAGATGAAATTCCCTTGCAGCCTCAGGTGGTGGTGACACCATTTGAAAAATGGGGCATCGATTTAGTTGGACCTATCAAGCCATCCTCTCATGGTAAGTCATATATCTTAGTGTGTAGTGACTATGAAACAAAATGGGTAGAAGCTACAACAATGCGACATGCCAGAGATCATAAAGTGGTAGAATTTATATATGAATATATCTTTACCAGGTTTGGAGTACCTCATGAGATAGTAATAGATCAAGGTGCATAGTTTACTTCTAGTCTTATCACATAATTGATGCATGAATACATAGTGAGACATGGTAAATCTTCATCATACCATCCCTAGGTGAATGGACAGGCAAAGATAACAAATTGGGAAATTGAAGCCATCCTAACCAAAACAATTGTTGTTCATAAGGACTGGGCTACCCACCTTCCTGAAGCTATTTGGGCTTACAGAATGACATGGAAAACAACTAATTTTACTTCTTTTGAGCTATTTTATGGAAAATTTGCATCTATGCCTATTGAGTTTCAGCACAAGACTCTCAGGATGACATTGGAATTAGACATTGACCTTACCAGAGCACAAAAGGAGCGGATATTGCAGTTGAATGGGTTGGATGAGTATCAGAAATATGCACTTCACAATACTGAATTGATTCAGAAGCAGATGAAGAAGTGGCACGACAAGTTCATCAAGGAAAATAAAATTTCAATTGGTGATTGGGCATTTCTATATGACTCACGCTACCAGCATACCCCAGGTAAATTTCAGACACGGTGGCTAGGACCTTATGAGATAGTATTAGTGTTTGAAAATGGAGCAATTCAACTATCTACTATTGATTCTGTAGGATTTAAATTGCTTGTTAACGGTCATCGACTCAAGATCTATCACAAACCAATAAGTCACAAAGACTTCCTGCAGCAGTTCCAACAACATGATGACAACAACACTCCTGCAGTAGAAGTATCTGGGTCTTCCACCTAGATTTCCTCTAATCCTTGATTTCTATCAAGGACTCCATAATAAACATTTCACTTTATGTGAAATTATTTCTCCTTAATAAAAATTCACCTCACCTCCTCTCTCTACCATTTTTTGGCACCATTGCATCACTCCATCAGTGCATGTCATATTTTAAAACAATCTTCCTGCAACACTTACTAGGTTCATGACACATACCTTTGTACATGTTTTATTTTATTCATTTTTATTAGGATTACACGTTGTTTTAATTTTTACTCTTGCACATCTTGGCCTGGTGGGACCCATGCCTTAAAATTAGTTGAGGGGAGGGGGATATTCCATATTTTTCAAACTTAAACATTAGCATGTAAAGGATGAAAATACATTTCTTGTCTTTTTGAGATGACTACCGTCATGTTTTAAACAGTCTGTCATTTTGTGATTGCATCATCATGATTGAAAGGAATTAAAAGATATTAAAAGCTAGAGTTTAATTTATGATGATATGTTCATATCATGCTCAGGATGGCAAGCCTTGACATAAGTAAAGGTATTATGAAATATCATGCATTAAAACACTTTTAATTGCCTTGAGTAAATAACATTTTGTACTCCGTTGTTCTCGTCTGCAACACTTTGAGTTCGTAAAATTTTGAATCTTGATTTTCCATTTTAGTGCTTCTGTAATAAGATTATGCAAAAATGTATGTCTATAACAATGGGGGGTGATCTTCAAAGACATGAGCCAACTGATCATAGAGTTTTACTAGGAGATGCATCCAGTCATGAAATTTTCCGAAGAAAAGGTTGTTGAATTACTATTTGAGCTTCAATGGTTTTGATGAGGACATTTCTCTACAGTTTTTAATTACTCTGCATAATGGGTTTGCAGTGGTGAAAGGGTTAAGAATTGAATTTACAGAAGAGATTGTGGCAAAAGTGATAGGATTTCCACAAGAAGGTGAAAAATGGACTAAGGACCTTGATTTACGCTTAGCTAGGGAACACTTCACCTTGCATGGTGATCCACGGTTAGAAATTGACAAAAAGCAAGGCACTTCAAGTGTGTCATTGCCCTTGGATTATATCCAGCCAGCTTCATTTATCATATAGTATTTTACCTGTGAAGGGCGCTACAAATATCTACATCGTCTACATTTCAAAATCCTAAGAAATCTCCTCCACAAAAATTGACCAATAAATTTACCTAACTTTTTGTTTAATATTGTGAAGAAACAAGCTTCTTCGGTTTAGTCAGGGAAAGATTAGTCAGTTTCTCATCATTGCTTAATTAAATTAATTGTGGAAAGAGGATTGAATAAGAAAATGGTAGGAACTTGGGATGAATTTTTTAAAATGGATGAAATAGAGCCTAGAATGGTCGGCCCTAGAGGCCAAGGTGTAGGAAGAAGGGAGAACACAACCACAGGGGTTTGTAAAATAATTCAAAGAATAAGAACCATTCCTAAAGCTTATTCCTCCAACCCTAAACCATGTAGGAAGAGAACTTGTGACATTAGTACTTCTACTTCTAGTAGGAAGAAAAGCAAAAGTAAGAAAAATGATGTTATTCTTGAGACCCCACCTTAAGTAAGAAAAATGATGTTATTCTTGAGACCCCACCTTCTATAAAAACTAGGTCTTCCTCCAGAAAAGACAAAGGCAAAACCTTGGAAACAAAAGAAGTAATTATAGAGCAGTAGCCTAGCAATGAGAATGATAGTGAAAAAGCCAACAAAACCTTTCCCTCACATGAGGAAGAAACACCAGAAAAACCTCTTGTAGCAACTACAAAGGAAGTGTCTACCAACAGGAGGAAACACAAGAATCCTCCATGCTCTTCCAAAACCCCTACTAGAAGAAGTATAAATCTTTCCGAAAACATTAATAAGGATGATGAGTCTCATGTTCAAATTGTTAATATAGAATCCTCTAAATCTATGGAGAGATCCTCTTTTGAGACAATGGTTCAAGAAAATGCAGACAATGACAGTGTTTCCCATAATAAGAATTTAGAAGTAGAAGTTAACCCTAATGTTGACTATATCCTCATTGATAGTGATGAAGATTCTAAAGAGGCAGAGGAGTTTGTTGACAACTCTATTAGGAAAGATATTCTTGATGATTTAGAAGATTTACCTTCTGATGAATTCCCTAAACTCAATAAGGATGTTATTGAAGAGGTACTAGAACAAATTAATAAGGATGGGTTGGACACACTGGCTAGGGTAGCTAAATCCTGTCAAGGGGATAATGTAGTAAAAACTATTGTTGTGTGGAAAGGAAAGTCCTCCACATAGGAAAACACAATAAAAACCCCTTAGCTTGCACCAGGATGGACTAACATTTTCAATCAAGAATCCATGCCACCACCAGACATATCTACACCCCTAACTGCAGGGTTGAGTTTGTATCAAGAATTGTTATGGGAAAGGGCACAGAGGGGGTTAGAAAAAGAAAAATTGAAACGAATCATTGATGAGCAAGTTCATCAATTGGAGTAGAAAATAGATCAAATTGAAGTGATGAAAAGAAGGGTTGATCAGATAACTAAATTAATTCCAAAGGTTATGGCATGTAAATCACCATCTCTGGTATATGCTTTATTTCTTAAGGAAAAAATCATTTAATTTCAAGTTAAGAAGGATTGTGGAAGGACTGAATCCCTTTGTTTCAACACCCTGTGAGTTTTATGATGCGTTTCAATCAGCTCCAATGTCCTTAAATAATTTATTGTGTGAGTTATCTTTGCATAATCTTGTTGTACCAGATGAAAGGGACTGGAATTCACTCTTGTATGTGGGGGATGTCCAATTGAGAGTAGTAATGTCTTGGATAAAAAATGAGATAAGAAGGGAACATCAAGATTTACCTTACAAGAATAGTGAGATGGAGACTCCCTTGTTTATGAGACCTAAAGTTCAACATTCTAGATAAATTTTTCTTGATTGGATTTCAGTCACAGTGAATCCAAGTGGAGCCCACAAAGTTTACCTAGTTAGAGAACAAGCATATACAGATTGGTATCAACACTCATCACATGATATTACAGTTGCAATCACTTCTTGTAGGTAGAGATGGATAAGGATGTCCCATGATCTTTGAAAACATGAACATCACTAGTTGACTGTATCATTTGCATTTAACATACATCCAAAACATAACTGAAATGTAAATGCATGTAATCTAACTAATAAAGAATTCATGAAACTTCATACACATGAAACTTGTATTTCGGTATCGCATAAACCCTTGTTAGAAGGTAAAAATTACGGTGGGGATGACACCCAAAAAGCTTCACTACTATAGTAACAAAGTTGTCGGTTAAGGCTACAAAGATTTTGATCACTTCTGGTGATCTTAACCTATTAGGAGTAACAATGAGATCAATTAGATCTACCTGGTTAGAGGATTTTAGCAACATAGTTAAGTGTGCACTCGGTTAAGAGATTTACAAAAGAACTGTTAAGTTCACTTTGTTAAGAGATTTAAGATCTACTACAATCATTAAAAAGTAACAGTAAGAACTGATCTATAAATAGAAAATTTTATCATGCCTGATATCATATATGTTATGTACTTATCTATTATCACCTTAATGTGATTGATCTCTTCTCTGAATTCTACCTAGTAGCCTTCTATTTTCGATAAACAGTATGCTTTGTCAATGCTTGTCAATCATAACCTTGTATGGTCTTCAAATGTCTTCCAATGGTGGCTATTACATGTGTGGTACATGTCAAAATGACACCTATACATTATTTATATCAAACTGATTTGACCTAATTAGGGTTTAGACTCTATCTTAGAAAACCTAAGATCAACAGTAAGAACTGATCTATATATAGAAAATTTTATCATGCCTGATATCATATATGTTATGTACTTATCTATTATCACCTTAATGTGATTGATCTCTTCTCTGAATTCTGCCTAGTAGCCTTCTATTTCTGATAAACGGTGTGCTTTGTCAATGTTTGTCAATCATAACCTTGTCTAGTCTTCAAATGTCTTCCAATGGTGGCTATTACATGTGTGGTACATGTCAAAATGACATCTATACATTATTTATATCAAACTGATTTGACCTAATTAGGGTTTAGACTCTATCTTAGAAAACCTAAGATCAACGGTAGAAATGAATAACCTAGATCATCTTTACATAGGAATCATCAATAATTAAATGATTACATCTATATTAAATTTCATCTCGATCTTGGTAAACCATTTTTTAATTGGTGTAAACCTTTTTCCTTGTAGTTTGTGCCATTCCAAACTATTATGTCATTTCCTGTTTCACGCGGTGTATATTGCATCATCACTCAGTAATTAACTGGTGCTCAATTCATATGAATGCTTAGTGACTACTATGCTCGATACTCAGTGATCATCTGGGTCGGTAAGAGTGCTCGATCAAAACTATATTTGGTTAACATAGTGATCTGCCTTGTGTTCTTCTTGGTGTCTAGGCTTTGTGTATTGACTGAATGTTATGTCTAGTCTCCTTTACCGATGGTATGACTAAATGATACTAATGACAACCATTAATTCTCTTTAGGAGTAACATTCTCCCCCTTTGGCATTAGTATCAAAAAGTTTATGTATACGAGTACCGACTGCAAAATTTTAACTTAACAAAAAATATGAATCTATGTGAACTCCCCCTTTGTACATGCTCTTGTTGTGAAGTACATACAAGAATATATATACATATATTTCCCCCCTTTTTTGAAATTAATGCCAAAAATGTATTCACATCTTGTCAAATATGTTCTGATGGTTTTTATGCAAAGTAGCCAAGAGGTTTTCTCATTCCTCTTTGAGATTCTCAAGAGTAATTTTCTCTAATCTGGCTTGGGCATGCATATAAAAAATGATCTCTATTATAGATACCTCAAGGGTGGCAACTAACTCTTTTTCCTTATTCACATATCGTTACATCACCATTAGGTGCATAGAAGTAACTCTTCCTATAGCTTGGTTACTTGGTCTCTGATTTTATCTTCTTCCTTCCTCAGTTCTAGTCTTAACCGTTGGATTTGTTGAACTTTAGCATAATGCTCATAAAATGCATTTGGATTGGTTAAAAGACTATTTGTACTAACCTTGATATCTTCATCTAATTTCATTATCTTTCCACTAAGCTTGGTAGTGAAATGGTCTATAGTGCATAACTTGTGCAAAATTGTAATAACTTATGTTAATCCTAACCGGTTACTGAGAGGGGGGGGGGTGAATCAATAAATACAATTTCTATTCCAATTTATCCTTATAAATTTATTCTTGCAGAATTAAAAGAATATAATTAATAACTCATGAACAGAAATAGAAAGACACAACTCAACACATCATATATATGGGGAAACTCTTAGTTACAAGGAGAAAACCATGGTGGGATAGAACCTACAACTTTACTAGTGCAGTAATAAAGATGCCCTGTTAAAGGCTTACAAAGCACATGTAAGAATGCTAACCGGTAAAGGGATTTGGTAGAAGATCTGTTAGGATCTTGACCTTATTAGGAGTCACCTTGTAAAAAGGACTTTCAACACCAATTAAGATGTTACCCGGTGAAAGGATTTATACAAGAACCTATTAGGATTCACCCTAATTGAGGGATTGAATCTGTTCTTACAATTCAAAGCAATGATCTATTATGATGCCTTTTGTCTGATCAGATCATACCTGTTACCCTTTTTCTTTGCTTGGCTGTTGAACCCTTCTCTTTCTTTCACTTCTTGTGGTTGTAGCTCCTATCAAAAGATATATCTCTCCTTCTCTGAAAATTCAACAACACTTCTTGTGTATATTGTGACCTATATTTATAAGACATTATTCTTATTAAAAATACTTCTCACAGTTCCGCCAAGCTGTAAACTCACCCATAAATCATGCATGCAAAAAGGCTTGCAAAATGATCTTGAGTTTACCTTATAACACCCATGTAGAAATAAAGCTAACTTAAGTTCCAACTATGAATCCTCCATATAATCCGATTTTACCTGAGACAACTCCACATAATATAGTTTGGATTATCATGCACTCGATCGGTAATAAACTTATACCTGATTGGTCATACTTTTCTTGTTTGTCTCATAAGACCGGTTGAAAATATTCTATTTGGTCTACAATACTTTGTTTGGTCTACTAGTGCTCCAGTGGGATTGATGTTTGCCTCTAACTTAACCAATGACAACTTAAATATGTCAACAATCTTCCCCTTTGGCATTGGTGGAAAAACATCACCTTACATTCCCTATCCTGTAGACTTCCCCTATAAACAAATTTGTTTGTTTCTTCTTCTTCTTTCTTTGCCTGTATCACCTCTGATATCTTCTTACCGACTGATATTTAGATCTTCTCTAAGTCCTGATCTTCTTCCCCTTTTTGCCTCCATAGGACAAAGGGTTGTTACAACTTGAATGTTTGTTTTATATCTATAACTTTGTGAAGATATCCTTATACATTTTCTTCATTGAATGAAGAAATGGATTCCATAGACTAGTGACATGCTCCATGTTTTTCTGTGTTGCTTGTATTGATACAATTATGTTTTCCATGTCTTCTACTATTTTGTAGTCTGGTTCCTTGATCAGGTTATCTACCTCTGTTGTAGTCATTTGCATGAAATCAAATGTAGGGGAAATAAATAATTGGAATCCAATGAGATCTTGGATTCTCTTAGTCTTCTCTTCTAAAGCTTTTCTAATTATTAGAGCAAGATTGGTCATTTCTCTACTATATTTTGTTGCAGAGAGTTCTTTGCATCAAACTTGGAGGACAAAACTCTTATTTCTTCTAAAGTTTTGGATGTCTTCTTAGTGATATCTTGAACAAAGTCTTCAAAGTTTGAAGTCCTTGTTATTAGACTTTCTACATCCTGTAACTATTGTTGGAGTACTCTTGTATTTGTAGATACAATTGCCTTTAACTCTTCAACCTATTTATGTAGAATTTATACTCGCTTCTTCTCATAGTGATCAATGGCTATTAACTCCGAATCAGTGACATCTTCTCCAATTTCTTGGGCCAATATTTCTAATTAATCAATAATAGGTTCATCTTCATCGATGTTTGCATCCGGTACAAGTTGTACAAGATGCTCCTTACACCAAATAGGACCATGTGTTGTTTCCTCTTAGTGAGTTCTTTGAGTTGTCTAGCTGACATCTTGCTTATGTCAACCATAGTTTTACTAAATTTTCTCTTCTTGGCTTTAGATTCGGTTGAAAAAGTTAGTTTCCTCTTTGATGAAGATGAGATGGGAATATTTACTGGTTCCTTATGTTTTTCCTCATGTTCTGATTGTTCTTCCGTAGGCTTTTCCTATTTAGTGTTGACAAGTACTTCTTGTTGTTGAGGTATATCATCCTTTTGCACCTCTTGTTGTTGATAAACTTCTCCTTCCAATTGAACTACTTCCTCTGGATGTACCTCTTCTTCTACACATACTTCTTGTGGATGAGCTTCTTCTTTTTGATGTACTTCCTCTTCAGGGTGTACTTGCTCTTCCAGTGGAGGCTCTATTTGCTTCTCTTCAGCTGCTTGTTGCTTATCCATAGCAATTTCTTCCTTATTTGTCTCTTTTTCAGTAGTCATATTTTCTGATGACTCTCCTAGTACTTGTTCTTCTGGTAGAACTTTTTTTCCCAGATTCACTTGTTCACTAGTTGTGAATGCTTCTGTTGGAACATGTTGCTCACCGGTTGAAGGTTGTTCATGAGCAATGAACTATACTAGTGGTTCCAGTAATTTCTCAGGTTCATCCTATTGGCATGTTGTCTTTAGAGTACTAAAATCATAAGTCTTCCAGAATTCAAGTGTCTCTTGATATACTTCCTTTTCATATCCATTGATTATCTTGGTGACCCTATTCTTTGTATCTGAATTCATTGACACTTCTTCCATTAGAAGTTTACTTGTCTCCTCACCGAGACTTGGTTTTACCTGTGTCAATATTTCCTTTGCTATTTTATTGTTGGTTGCCAAACCGGTTCTCTATTTAACTGTCTCCAATCCTCCTCATTCCTTCAAGAAATTATTTAATAGTTGGTTTTCTTCCTCTCGGTGCATCCGCTTTCACTGGTTTCATAGATTTCCTCTTTTGGTGAAGAGGTGTTGTGTCTTCGGTCTCTGTTTCTTCCTGTTCTTCCCCTTGCTGGCTAGTCACCTATTGTGCTCTTTTCCTTTGACCCTTGGGTTCTTTTGTTACTAATTTATTCTTCTTTAGTGTGGGAGACCTCTTTACGTATACCTTTTTAGATTCTTTTACTAAAGACTTCTTCAGATTTTCCAGAATTTATTCATAAGTCCCAAATCGGTTTGAAGAAAGATCTAGATCACTTTTTTGTAAATCATCTGCATATGCATTGGCTATCTTAGTGGAGATCTCATACCCAAGCTCCAGTGCATACTCAGTTCTTGGCTCCATAGACTGAATTATGTAGTGATCATTGGTGAGAAGAAAACATACCTCATCCTTGTATAAATTAATAATAGTCAAGGGAATTCTTTTCTGGCATGCATTCTCAGCTAGAAGGCCTCAAAGTAATCAGTCATTACTTTAGTGAACTGATTTCCTAGTTTGTTCATCATTTCTCCAATTTGAATCATAATCAGTTTATCTACTGACCAGGTTACTTTTCCTACGCCCAGAAAGAAATTTTGATAATAAAAGAACAAAAATACCAGTAGAGTTCCATATTTCAGAAACTTTTTCTTCACAAGCCCTAGCTTTTTTAGATTTTCAAAAATTTGCCCTCTCAGCATGGCGCAAATATCGTACTGTGCATTTTCATGCATGATCGTGTGTGCGGAGTGTATAGCTCCACCTAGTACACTATTGATGTTGCTTGACTGATAGACTTTGTACCCTATCACCGTAGATGAAAACTGAACACCTTCATCCTCTATGTAGTTGATAGTCATCAACCGACTGTCAGACTTCAACTTGGTTAACCTTGCGACAATATTATTCACAATGGTTCTAAGGGTAAGAGCTTCCCCTTTATTGCTATATCTAGTAACCCTTCGCAGATCCTCCTTAGTGATTGGTGTGCATGTGCCTTTTGCTAGCCAAAACCCTGGTTTGTGATTGCGACTAAGAACCAATCTTATCCAATCCATTCAAAACATGGTTGGATACCTGACCCCATTGATCAATCCTGGCGATACAAGCTTTGCATACTTATCTTGAAGCTTTCCATCTTGGCAGTGTGAAAGATACTCGCTTTGGATGAAGGTTTCAACAAATTCTTCTTGCTTGGCGTGAATGAAAGTAGTAACATCTTCAGTCAATAGAATTCCATCAGGAACTGATGATAGCACACCTTTCATGCCATTTTCTCTATTCTACATTGGCATGATATCATAAACAGGTCTGTTGAATTGGTTCCCTTGTATAAGATTGATGACAAAAGATGATGATGCCATCATATCTTGACCAGTTTACATAGAGAATTCTTGATTGGATTTATAGAAATTAATAAGTAAAGACTATAAATCAAAGCAAGAGAAGATTACTCAATCATAAGAAATCAAAATATCACAATTCACAAAGTAAAGTGAAATGAGTAATCATCCTTCTCTTATATAGATTTAGAGTATAACAGTAATTACCAAATGGTAACTATTGTTAATGGCTATAACATTAATTACCTTACCTAATATTTTCTTTGACAATCAGTTTTCATGTATTTACCTATTGATCAAACCTCGGTTGAAATTTCATCACTTACCTATTCAGTACACATGATAGACCAGTGACTTCTTTCGGTTTTACTTTTTGACTGTGTGAGTCCATTGCTCACCATTTCTACCAGGAATAGTAGGTGGACTACTGGTTCCTTCTAAAACTTTTAGGGTTAGTTTGTTGAAGAGATATCACCATCAGCAGACGATCTTCCTTTTATTTTCTCCTCAGCAGAGCTCTTTGATTCCTTCTTGAACCAAATCTTCTTGACTTCTTTCTTAGTCTCTTCTCCCTTGTTGCCCTTTTGGTTGGGAGATAGGGTCTTATTCACCGATTTGACCGGTTCTCTTCTTTTGTTCTTTGCCGATTCTTGCATTCCTTGGCTAGATGTTCAACTTTGTTGTAGTTGTAACAAACTATCCCAGTTTCCTTCCATGGATTTATCCTTCTATTCTTAGGTGAATGACACCGGGAATTATTATGGCCATGTATACCACAGTTGGCACAGTTGGTTGTGCTTCAATTTACATTCCTCTTAGGGATATTGGTCTCGGTGGGGATCTGAATGCCATAGTTTTATATCTGCATTCATCAGCCTTTTGTCAAAACTTGTTACATGCACATAAGTAACCTTTGAAGCTTCCCTTTCTTCCACTAGACACACTGTTGGGATGATACCTACATTCAAAAGTCTTGTGGCCATACTTGTAACAGTTTCTGTAGTAACTGTTAGAAGTAATTGGTTTTATCAGTGCATTTCTATAGTCATTTGTTTTATGACCTAGTTTACTATAGTAATGACAAGAGGTTTTGAAGGTCTTCTTACCTTTGACTTCCATTGATTTCTCCTCATTTTCCATCTTGCCTTTCTTGACTCTAGAGGACTCATCGATTTCCTTACTGCTTTGACCAGTGAACCCAAGTCCTGTGGGATCCTTGTGCTTTCTTTGAGCCCTTAGTTTCTCATCAATATTTTTTGAGCTCTCATTATATCTTATAAGTGTCTCATTTCTTTCTTCAAGAACTTTCATTTGTTCCTTTAGTTGATACAATTCAATAGCTAACTTTGCCTGCATCGTCTTTATCATGCCAATTCTTTTATATGTTTGCATTTTCTTGTATAATTATATGCATGTCTTCTTGAAGTTGTAGAACAACAAGATCACTTTCCCTTACTGCATCTTCTGCCATATTTCTTTCTCTTTTAGAGGATGCCAACGATTTCATGAAAATGTTCCTTTCATCCTCATCTTTTCTCTTTTCCTCAATGACTGCAGTCATTCTTAGAGTATTGCCTTCTTGCTCCCTTTTCAAGTTGAAGATCTGATTGGTTAGAATCCAATTCTTCTCCATGAGATCAAAGACTACCTCCTCTACTTCATCACATCCACTTTGTCCAGAGAGCTCTTCAATTGTTTCATTGCTCTCACTCAGTTGCAGAGCTAGCTCCTTTCTTTCTGCAAGGGACCTCCTCAACCTATTCTCAAGAGAGGCAATGATGTCATTGGCTTCCCCAAGCTACTTCTGATACCTATATCCCTACATGATCTTTTACTCAAGTGGTTAAGCTTTATATGTTTGAGAACCTAGAGCTCTGATACCAATTGTTAATCCTAACTGGTTACTGTAATACCCTAAAAATGGGCTATAAGTTCATTAATCTCCTACATCTTCAATTCGAACGAAATCGACATCAAAGTCCTAACCTAAGGCACATCTAAACATCATCGAATCCTAATTGATTATCTTAAATTCTGCATCGGAGAATATTCTTAGTAATATTCCTAATTATTTTAATTATCTTTAATTTTATAATTATTTGGCAATAAATCACATTTATCCTAAAATTTGATTAATTAAATATTTTGCATATTTAATTAATTAGATTTAATATTTGCCACTTAATTGTGTAATTAAATTTAATTTTATCTATTATTAATTATATTATTTAATTTTGACAATAAATCAAAATTCTTATCTTTAATTGATTAAATTCTTATTTAATTAATTAAAGCATGTTGTCATTATTTAATAATATAATTTTTAATAAAAGTTTGATAAAATAGTTAATTAACCCATAAATTAATTATTTTATTTCAAAAATAAGTTAAGTTGAGCATAAATCACTTTATTATTAAATTAATTCATAATTAAAACATGCACAATCATAAAAGCAGACAACTATCAATTATCAATTAAAGCTAAACTCTATTTTGAGTTAAAGCTTAGCTTTTGCATGTTTTTGTGACTTAATTATCTTTATTTAAAAATAACTCAAAAAT
Source organism: Chamaecyparis obtusa (assembly GCA_027943335.1). Taxonomy (NCBI): domain Eukaryota; kingdom Viridiplantae; phylum Streptophyta; class Pinopsida; order Cupressales; family Cupressaceae; genus Chamaecyparis; species Chamaecyparis obtusa. The sequence goes on from BSBK01003980.1 coordinate 2,598,704, forward strand.
CAAGTTGAGTTTATTTGAGTGATTTATGGCTTTTATCCATGCACCTCCAAAGCCTTGGATTTCTATAAAAACAAGGCTCAGCCCTTCATAATTCATCTCTCAATCATCTCTCAAATTTGCATCCACAGAATCTCATATTTTGCACAATCACGCTGGAGAATTGGAGGCTGAGGAATCAACTTGCGAATTCAAAGCTTTGTGAGATCAATTTCAATTGCATAGCTTTTATATCTTAGCATAGAATTTCATAGTTTTCATATCATTGTTAGAATCTTCATTGTTAGATCATTTAGCATCCATAGCATATCAGTTTATCATTCTTATTGCATAGAAAATATCAAAAATATAGATTAATTGCATTCAATCTCATATCTAGATCAATTGCATTCAAATCCTTCATTTAGGTGTCGTCTAGGTCACTGATCTTGATTACAATTTGAGAACATTAATCTCGCACCTATTAGAAGGCAGTAAATCGCTTGGTTAGATTAGATTTTAATTTTTAATGATTTTGATTATAGCTAACATCTAATGTTTTACTGAGTGTTGTGTCTATAGATCAAGTACAAAATTCACACACACATTTCTGGTGCCCACCATGGGGCAACCCACCTTTGCATGCTGGTTTTGATTTTTTTGGGAGCTAAAACCCCAAAGTTTCAAAGATTTAATTTTATCTCCCAAATGGGTTGGAGTTTTGGTTTGAAATTTTTTTTGCAGGTTGGTGACATATTAGAGAAGCTACAATAAAAAATTTAGAATTTTCTGAGATGTTTTAAATTTTTAATAATTTTTTCTTCAAATTCTAAAAAAATTAATATCTGACACAAATCAGCATATTTTTTGAAAATTTTTATATTTTCAGAAAGCTCTTTAAATTCTACAAGGGGTCCATTCTTTTTGTTTTAAATTTAGACATGATATAATAGCTCAAATAGTCAATTTACAAAAACTAGTCTGTTTTGATAAAACGGGTCTCTAGGGCAGAAATGAAAAGATTTTTTTAAAATTTTTGCATTTTTGGAAAGCTCTCTATTTTTTAGTAGGGGTCTCTATTCTGAATTTTTATTTTTGTGGCCAAAATCATATCAAAAAAATTAGATCTTGTTGACTAGGTCAAATGCAGCAAAAAAAATAAAGTTTTGTGATGGGTATGCACTTATTTTTTTTACATGGTTCAATGAATGATATGAGTTGTCCCTATGAGTTATTATTATTGATAATAATTGATTTTTAGAGCTAACCCTATAATTTTCATAAGTTGAATATATTTTGCATATCTTATTTGCTTGTTTTCTTGTTGGAGAGTTCGTCACTTGCTTGCATGGAAAAGCTCAACAAAAATTACTAAAAATCAAGTAAAATCTACTAAGCGCATTGCGAGGATCCTAGGTATTCTCCTTCATCTAATAATATTTTGATTTGGGACTTAAAATAAATCTCTTATGTGTCAAGCTTCTGTGCATCTTTTTATGCTTTTGATCTATTTCTACACACTTGCATAATTGATACTAGGTTGTGAACCCTTAAGGATTCATTAAGTAGTCTTAGAATACTTGTGATTAATCTTGATTGCTATCTTGGGTTATTGGACTCACTAATCCGCCGGCCCCTCATTTTCACCCCATGGTTGCAATCTCAGCACCATAAAGGGGAGGGGTCAACAGGATAGAAGCGTTAAGTGTTCCACTTGGCAATCCTTTTGTGCTTTTAGGAACTCACTTGTTTTCTAAGTTGGGGACTCATTTTCAGCTTATGTGAGGTGTTAAGTGTTCCGCCTTGTGGACTCATCTCATATTCGCTTTAAGCGTTAAGTGTTCCTCTTTCTGCTTTTTAGGTACTTTTGGTAGATTTGCTTTTGGAAACATACATCTGTGCTTACATAGTAATTAGGCCCTATGAACACTATTCATGATTCTTGAGAGATTGGATTCCTAGCAAAATCCTTCTTGACGAAAGAATCCTTGTAGGTAGGGAGGATACTTAGTGTGTTTCACATTCAACTTGGTTAGTGTGTCTTCTCTTATTGATCGATACATTCTCTCCCAAGAGAGGTTGATAGATCACATGGGGTTGACATCACGAGCTTTGGTGAATCAAAATTGGTTAGTGTGTCTTCTCTTATTGATTGATACATTCTCTCCCTGGAGAGGTTGATAGATCACGTGGAGTTGGCATCATAGACCTTGGTGAAGCAAAACTTTGTCTTAGCGTGTCGGATTAATCTGCTTGCTTTGTTTGGGTTAAAAGTGAAAAGATGTCAAAAACCTTGGATTTGGAGCCAAGTCCCCTTGTGGTATACTATTGTGAGTCATCTTTAGAGAGGGTTAACCATAGCGGACAATCCCTTCATAGGGAAAACTACGTTGACGGAACCTCAAGCGGTAATAGCCATTTTCACCATGGTAGTGACAACCGCTATATAAATGTCCATGTGGAAGAAATCTCCATGGGTATGGTTCATTGTTGGGTTGTCAGATCTCCCTAGCAGCTCTTGAAGATTAAGTTCTCAGACTATGTCAAAACCCTGGTGCGCCGGGATTGGAGTTCACCCCTTTGAATCATAAAAGTTGCAGAGTCAAACCATTACTAAAAACCCTAGAGAGGCCAATTTTTCATTCTCAGGTATATGTGTGTTATTGCAAAACTTTTCAGAACATACACAATTAGTACTCTCAGGGATTAGCACAATTTGGTCACTTGATTGTTCATGCACAAGGTTGCTTTTTCCCTTGTTCATTGTTTTCAGATGTGCTTGGAATCACTTGCTTGCTATTCTGCGTGTTTGTTTATCTACTTGGCTATTAAAAATGATCAAATCTGGTATAACCTTCAAAATCTGGACATTACAATTTGCAAACAATCCAGAACTGAAAACTTTAAATTTTGCAAAAATTGACGTAAAATTCTTTCTAGAGTCAAAAGTCATTTCAAGAAGTCAAAAGTCGTACGACTTTTTGTCAAATGTCATTTCTGTATTGCCCATCTGTCGTATGATTGAGAACCTAGTGTCGTATGAGTTTTCATGCCAGCAAAATCCAAGGAAGTCAAAATCCTGTTAGCAACTGTCGTATGATATTTACAACTGTCATTTCATTGCTACCCAACTGTCATACGAGTTTAACAACTGTCGTTTCATTGCTACCCAACTTTCGTACGAGTTTAGCAACTGTCATTTTATAGACTACCCAGTGTCGTACAAGTCTGCAGAGTGTCGTTTGGAAAAATTTGAGAGAGTTGTCAGAAATTGTCAAATTGCAAGATATCCAATGTTTCCAGCCTAGTTCCAGAATCTGTTAAAAATATCATTGTGTCAAGAACAGAGCAGTAGCTATTGAGCATTCTACCATTTTCCAAGTTTGATCTTTTGAATTCGATCTAGTCTTCTGTTTGATCAATTTGTGTCCTTTTTATCTCGTGTTAAAACCTTGTCATAACTATCAATCTTCAATCAATCTTCAAAAATAGACTAAGTGTTGAGAACTCGCGTCTGCTATCTTTTGGGTGATCTATCCCATACATCCAGGGCACAGTTTCCTTCACCCACATCTCGTCAGATCTTCAAAACTATCATAATCTTGACAAGGTTGCGTCATCCGATTTTCTCGAATCAAATTGTTCTTCAGTTGTCTTCGTCCTTTTCTTCTGTTTCATTCAAAGTTAATGGTGGAGACCAGAGCTTCTTCACATAAGAAATCAGAAGAAACATCTCAGAACTTACTTTTGACCAATACCCCGGGTCCAACTCTTGAACAACTCATCAACTCAGGTATCTATGAAGACGATGGTCTCGGTAACTTTCGATTGAAAACTGGTTACATACCTCCTTTATCAACTCACAGAGGTAACCAGAAAACTCCTCCTCAATCTATTCTAGGGAGCCCAAAAACTCCTACCATGTCTCAAGCAGGGACAAACCATGGTTCTCTAGGAGGAGGGTCCCAAGGACACCATTCTCAACATAATGCCGACCAAGAACCTACCCCCTCTGAAATCCATCGATGTCAGAATGATGATGAATTCAAGAGAATGATGAGGCATTTCTTGAAAGTGGATAGAGAGGCATACTTTTTACAATTAGCCCAGGCAGGGGCTAAGCTTCCTCCCAACTTTAACGTTGATGATATAATCACACATGAGGAAGAAACTCCACTCACAGCTATGACAAAACAGATGCATGCTATACAAGTTGAATTTAACAATCTTAAGAAGGAGAAGGAACCCAAGGAGTTCTCCATGGAGGCCCTATGTCCTTTCCCATTCGATAAAAACTTGTATATGCCACCATTCCCAAAAAGAGTGGAGATACCAAAGTATGACAAATATGACGGACACTCTAATCCTCAAGATCATGTCAGAGAGTTCTGTACGCAATCCATGGAATTCATGCATGAACCGACTTATCTAATGCATCTTTTTCCTAGATCCTTGGGAGGAGCATCCATTCAGTGGTTTTCAAGATTACCTTCTACGATCAAAACTTTTGAGGAATTGATTAAATTATTTTATCAACAATATTCCTACAATATTCAACATCTAATTACCATGATCGATATCTGTAACCTCAAGAAATATCCAGGGGAATCATTCCTAACTTTTCTCAAGAGGTGGCGAAAGAAGTTTTCTCTATATGCTAGACCAATTCCCGAAATGGAGAAACTTGAAATCTTTATCAATAACCTTGTTCCAGAGCTCAACTATCCATTACAAATGCAAGATCATGTATCTTTTGATAAAATGGTGGATAATGCAATCAAGATTGAGAAAGTACTTGTCAAGAAAGGAGAAATCACACTTCAAAAGGACAAGTCTGAATCTGGATCTAGCTCAAAAGATAAAAACAAGAGCTGGAATAGAAATAAAGGTATCGTCTTTGATGGTGTTGTTGACACTATCCGCGCCCCATCAAAGGCACCGGCCTACAATCTCACCCTTGCCACCAAAGCCATTGAAGCTTCAGAGCAAAAATCTGTTGAACCATCTCCAAAGAAGCCATTCAAACGATGGGATAATAAATGAAAGTTTACTCCCCTGGGAGAATCTTTGGAATCTTCCCTGAGAACCCTGATAGCTGATAACATGATCTCTTTACCACCAATCTGAAACCCTGATCCGGATCCAAAACCATATTGGTGGAAAGATAATGAATTATGTGCTTTCCATCGAACTAAAGGCCACAGAACTAATGGATGCTTCCACTTGAAGCATACCATTCAAGACTTGATAGATCAAGGGGACATCACGATCGATAATCCTACCAGCAATAATGATCACACAGCATTTACAGAACCGTTTCTACAACATGGCAAGGGAGTTTCCACTTCTCAGCCTAACATGGGGGCAAAAGTCAACTATGCCTACCCTGGAAACAATTTTGTCATCAATATGGTTGAACCATGTCTCTCTGAGAGCTGTAATGTCATCATGATTGTACGAAGAGACAGAAATCATTCCTCAGCTAATGCGGTTACCAAATCACAAGCTCAGACTCATCTAAAAGGACAAACACCAAGTTCATCTAATGTCCCTAAGATACCTTTCAATCTCACATCTGCTTCTAAACAGAAGGTTGCCTCGAAATCTTCCAATCCAAAGGATACAAGACCTACATCTTACAGCATCATCCAACAACTCCAGCATACCAATGCCAAAATCTCTATGTTTGAGTTACTTCGAATATCTCCAGCTCACAGAGATATCCTAGACAAAGCTTTGCTTGGCTCTAATGTTCCTAATGATCTAGATCTAGACAGGTTCCAGACTATGGTTGGTCATCTACCGTCTCCGCAATATATCTCCTTTTCAGAGGAAGATGACAACTCCCTAAGTCACCCACATAATCAGCCCTTGCACATAGAAGTCTTGATCCAGAACTGTCAAGTCAAACGTGTGTTGATAGATGGGGGCGCAGGCGTCAACATTTGTTCTTACAACTTAATCACACAGTTGGGATTCTCAGAGATGGCTATTGATCCTCGAAAGAAGATCACCATAAAAGCTTATGATGAACAAGAATGAGCTTCTAAAGGCACCATTGTCTTACCTATCCGAGTGGGTCCGGTCATCAAAGATACCACATGTCAGGTGCTTGATCTACCATTGGCTTACAATATCCTTCTAGGGAGACCCTGGATACATGAAATGCAAGCTATTCCTTCTACGTACCATCAATGCTTGAAATTTCCCTATGAAGGAGTGGAGGTTACTATCCCAGCAGATTTGAGTACAACTTGCAATACATTGAAGGAAAGTGCTGATAAGCTTGTACCTAATAACAGAGAATCTTCCATCAAGCAACAAAATGTGGCTTCCACATCCAAGATGGAAGACATTGCTAAAGAGATCAATATCAAAGAAAATGGGATGGGAGAATACACTATAGAGCCAGTCTTGTCTTTGACATCTCTCCCAATCTCACCTAAGTCGTATGGACAATCCTTGAAGCAGTCTAAATCAGAACCTAAGGAACCTAAGGAAGCATACAAAAGAAATTTTGTGGCGGAGCAAGTATCCAAACAAGAATTTGAAGAAGATGAAGCTGTGCTTGCATGGCTATACAAAGATGATTCTGAATCTAAAAGTGTTCAACCTAGTGAATCTATAGCACCTACAATCCCTTCTAATTCCTATGGTCCAGGGAATAGATTGATAGCCAAGATGGGATATTCCGGTCAAGGACCTATAGGAATCAGAGGAAAGGGTCTTGTGACACCCATTCCACATATTGGTAGATCCAACACAGATACTGGTGGCTTAGGCTTTAAGAAGAAACCCTATCATCTCAAAGGTGGTTGTTCTCATGTCATAGAACAAATTGCACCAGGAGAACCCCTTCTCAAGAAAGAAGAGACAGAACCCTCAGATGATGATTCAGATAGTTCAGAACTCATCCCCTATGAAAAATTGCCTAAAGAGATCAAAGATCTTCTTGATGATAAAGATGATCCTATCAAAAGAATTAATGTAGTAGACACACAAGAACCTACTGTAGCGCAAGAGATGGTTGCACTACAAGAACCAACCAATCTCGAAGGCAATCAAACTGATTAAGAAGAAGGGGGTAGTTATTCTGACACTGATTCCCATGAATATGAATTCAAGTCAGAGACTGAGGGTAATCCTTCTTGGGGTATTCATCTTGATTTCACACATTTTCTAAGATTTCCTAGAGATCCTGAATCAGAAGCTGAGTCAAATGACTATGAATGGGGTGCCATTCCAGAAGAAGATGAGCCTATCACAGAGAAATATATTGATGTTATTCACCAATATGTATCTCAACCCAACGTAGGTCTAGAGTGAAATAATGAACTTAACGTGTCTGATCCACCTATGGCTGAAGAGGACTCCCATGATGATGTTGAGCCTATTCACGAATTGAACATTTTGAGCTGTAATATCACCTTTGAACTTGAGCGTCAGGTTAGGACCAATGATGACATATCCATGTTTGTGAACACCATATCCCAAGCCTTTCCCGCTTTGACTATCCAATGCCCTGATCTTATCGACCAAACTTCCACAAACTCAAGCCATGGTGTTTACACCTTTTCCAGTGACTATGCCCTTGCTTGTTACCTCAATGCAGTCGAGCCTATGAGGACTTCCATCAGCGAACCAAGCGTCAGCATGACCGAGTCAGACATCAAATATCTTAGTCAAAAAAATAAAAATAAAAAGAAAACGAGTTCTGAGGGTGAAAACCATTTTGATGTCCTTCTGAGTCATTTACAGGATAGATCTCCAGTTCTGATTGAGCCCACTCAATCCATCAATTTGGGTACAACAGGGGAACCACAATTGGTACATGTAGCACAATCTCTATCAGAAGAAGAGAAACAAAAATTCACTACATTCTTATCAGACAAAAAGATCAACTTTGCATGGAAATATTTAGATATGCCAGGATTGGATCCCAATCTCATTATGCACCATCTATCCATTGCTCTTGGAGTAAAACCAATCAAACAGAAATTGAGAAAGATGCATCCTCATGTGGCACTCTTAGTCAAAGCAGAACTAGAAAAACTCCTCAAAGCTGGATTCATCCATGTTATAGACTATGCTGAGTAGATCTCTAACATTGTACCTATTTCAAAACCAAATGGTTCAATTCGAGTGTGCACGGACTTTAGAGATGTGAACAGAGCATGCCCTAAGGATGACTTTCCACTACCTAACATTGATATGATAGTGGACATGACTGCGGGCTATGAAATGTATTCCCTTATGGATGGTTTTTCTGAATACAACCAAATCAAAATTGCTCCAGAAGACCAAGAGAAAATTGCATTCACATGTGCATGGGGAACCTTCTGTTGGAAGGTTATGCCATTCGGACTCAAAAATGCTGGAGCTACATATCAAAGAGCAATGACATCTATTTTTCATGATATGATGCATAAAATAATGGAGGATTACGTGGATGATACCTTGGCAAAATCCATGATTAGAACTGAACATCTAACAGACTTGAGCATAATCCTAGATAGAATGGAACAGTTTAGTCTCCGACTAAATCCTAAGAAGTGTGCTTTTGGTGTCACTTCTGGAAAGCTCTTAGGATACATAGTTTCAAAGAAAGGCATTGAGGTCGATCCAGCTAAGGTGAAAGCTATCATAGAGATGCAACCTCCCAAGAATATCAGTCAAATGCGAACTTTGCAAGGGAGAGTACAGTCCATCAGAAGATTCATATCACAGTTTGCTGACATATCACAACCTTTCACAAAGACATTACATAAAGGTGTGACCTTCGCATGGAATGAAGACTGTGCAAAGAATTTTGATCATATCAAGAATTATCTCTCGAATCCTCCTATCTTAATGTCTCCTATTCATGGGAAGCCATTAATATTATATGTCTCTGCAACAGATACATCACTGGGGGCATTGCTAGCACAGCATGATGAGAACAAAAAAGAAAGAGCCATCTACTATATAAGCAGAACATTGGTGGCGTATGAAAAGAACTATTCTATGATTGAGAAAGCTTGTCTCACTGTGATCTTTGCATCACAGAAACTGAGACATTACATGTTAGCTCATACCACTCATTTGGTAGCTAAGATTGATCCACTGAAGTACCTACTAAGCAAAGCTGCCCTCACAGGTAGACTAGCTAAATGGGTCATGCTCTTGAGCGAATTTGACATTGAATATGTTGAAAGAAAAGCTATCAAAGGATAGGTTATTGCTGATCAACTAGCAGATGCACCCATGTTTCATGAAAAACCAATGCAAATGGAATTTCCAGACTCATCTATTATGCACCTCTCTTCTAGAACATGGCGGTTATTCTTTGATGGCTCCTACACATAGAATGGATCTGGAGTAGGCATATTGTTCATCACTCCTCAAGGATACTCGATACCCAAAGCATTTAGACTAAAGTTTCCTTGCACAAACAATATTGCTGAATATGAGGCACTTCTCAATGGTATGAAAATGGCAATACAGTGGAGAGTTACAGAGATGCACATCCATGGAGACTCACAACTTGTTATCCACCAAGTCAATGATGTGTACCAAACCAAAGATGAAAAGCTCATTCCTTACAAGAGAATGGTAGATGATTTAAAGAAATACTTCATCTTTATCACATTTGAGCAAATACCCAGAACGAAGAATAAGGCTGCCGATGCAATAGCGACATTATCTACTCTCTTACAGCAACCCGAACATGAACTACGCTACGAGTTCCTGGTGGAAGCCTTATCCTATCCTGCATATGACTCCCCTAAAACCCAAATGATCTGCACTGTTGTAGGTTATGACTCATCTCGCTACAAAAAAATTTTCTCCTATCTCCACGACCAAATCATCCCTGAGTCCTTTAACTGTTTTGAGAAATGAAACCTTATCCGATCCACATCCCGATATGTCATCATTGGTAATGATCTGTACAAATGAGGTCTAGATGGTACACTGCTTAGATGTTTAGAATGGGAAGAGTCTCAACGTGCATTAGAGGAAGTCCACGAGGGTATATGTGGGTCACACTCGAACGGTTTAACGTTAGCTCAAAAACTTATTAGGGCTGGGTACTATTGGCCTGAAATGGAGAAAGAGGCTATTAAATTTGCTAAAAACTGTCAACAGTGTCAAGTACATGGCAACTTGATTCATGCTCCAGGGAGAGATCTGATTCCCTTTACTACACAATGGCCTTTTCAACAATGGGCATTTGATCTCATAGGTGCTATCCATCCACACTCTTCTAATGGACATACCCATATAATCATAGCTACAAATTATTTTACAAAATGGATAGAAGCAGTTCCTCTAACACAAGCAACGGGGAAACAGATCTCTATGTTCATCCTAAACTACATCATTTGCAGATATGGGATCCCTCACTCTATAATCACAGATAACGGGGGACAATTCAAAAACAAAGATCTAGATGACTTATGTGCCAAATTCAAGATTACTCAACATTGGTCCTCTATCTACTATCCTCAAGGGAATGGACAAGCTGAAGGTTCAAACAAAAATCTCTTGAAAATCTTGCACAGAATAGTGAATAAAACAGGAAGAGACTGGCATCTCATGATCAATCCAGCTCTCTGGGCCTATAGAACCAGTATCAGAACGCTTACTGGGGCTACACCATAAAATTTAGTTATGGGTCTGAAGTGGTACTACCTATTGAGGTTGAAATCCCATCACTCAGAATCAAAATGCATGGACTTGTCACTGATGAAGACTACAGAGTGTCTAGGTTACAAGAACTTGAATTACTAGATGAGCGCAGGCAAGCAGCGTATGATCATCTCAGAGTGTATCAGAAAAGAATGTCTAGAGGCTACAACAAGAAAGTCAGACATAGAGAATTTTAGGTTGGCGATCTAGTGTTGAGAGAAAATCCTAAAAATCAATCACATCGAGAACGCAAGGGGAAGTTCGAACCCAATTGGCTAGGTCCCTTTGTTATCACTGCTACTTTTGACTTTGGTGCCTATCAACTCTCAACGACTAAAGGAGAACAGCTTCAAAAATCAATCAATGTTCTCCATCTGAAGAAATTCTACGCCTAAGGCATTCAGTGCTTGGTAAATGTCCTGAAAAAATCTTAAAAATCGGAAAAAGTCCTAAAAAAATGAACATCTTGGTGAAAACCTAGCAATAGGTGCCTTGATGATTCGCAAAAAAAATTAGAAAATATCAAAAATTCAAAAAAATCAAAAAATATCAAAAGTACAAAAAAATTGAAAAAAATGAAAAATACAAAAAAAAAAAGAAAAAGTGTCTTGGTGAAAACCTGGAAATAGGCACCTTGGTAGCAAAAATAGAATCTCTGCCAAGATGGTGAAAACTTGGCAAACGGGCGCCACTTGTTCCAAATGCTCCATCTATCAGCACAATCTTGGTCTTTCCCAGCTTTCAGTCTTGCTTTAGTTTTTACATATCTCTCGGTTTGTTTCTGCATTTCTAGTTTTCAATAAGTCAGTTTGTACAACAATCAGCTTGAGCGTTTGTATCATATCAATGTTCAAACTTGGGGACAATCAATGTCATATCCTATGGCCTCCAATGTATCTTAGACATGTCCTATCCAGTCATAATCTTTTAAAGCTTCATGTGAGTCAGTCAGTCAGTCTCGTCTCCAGAAAGGATTTTGCATCTATAACAATGCAATTAAACTCAAACTGAAAACAATCTATGCTTTTTACATGCTTTTATCTCCTTGTATGCTTACTGATTCGCATTGAAATTTTTTTTGCATATTGTGTCCCTTCAAGCTCTTCGATGATGCCCTTTACAAGATTTAGAGAGTGATGACTGGGGGCATAATCTTTTCTTGGTTTTCTGCTTGTATGTGAAATCTAATAACTTTGGAAATTCTGGATTGAAATGGTGTCCGACTGTAAGAGCTTCTATCTCGAATTGGATGGCCATGCGTACCTCGACTATTGATACCCAGAAAATTCAAGGAAGTTTGATCTAACTATTGTCTTTTTGAGTAAGTTCTTTCTCCTACTGTGGAATGCGATCTTGCCTAAGGATGTGAACGATAAAGGGTGACTACGTGTAATTCACATTGGATTTAGAATGATCTCTTGACTGTTTGATGTTTTTGCAATACAAGGCGTATTCAGGTCATCATGACGTTTATGTTTTGATGCTTATATAAATTGCTATATCAAAATGGACATGATATTCAGGTCATCCTGGCATTTGTGCCTTGGTGCTTATATCTAATCCAACATTCTGAAAACAAATCAATATTCATATGTCCATGGTTGCCTAGCCAGTGGGTGTTGTATTGATTCTTGCACATACAAATCAATATTCATATGTCTATGGTTTCATAGCTAGTGGGCATTGTATTGATTTATCCGGTTACCAAAAAGTTCAATGATGATAACAAATCGACATATGATCAGTGACTAGGTCCTAGCTCTTAGGTTGCATTTCATTTTGCATGTCTTTGTATTTTGCATGTTGCATGATCTCACAATGGCTAAATGAACTTCAATGCTTAAATGATTCTTCAATCACCTCTTCCAATCTAACAAGAGCTAAATCCCACACGAAGGTTCCTCCAATGAAATAGCAAGTAGAATCCTTTTTCGGGATCAAAATTCAAATCTGAGATCATTTATCTTATTCAGTGCTTGCATAATCAATCTTCCATCATCACAGAAATCTAAAATTCAACTTAACTAATTATCTTACATCAAACTATCAAAATTTCAACTATGGTCAACTCATGGTTTCACCTAGTCAAACTTGGTCTATAGGACCTCTAAACGATGCAGAATGCGCTCTTGAACGTGTATAACCACTTTTCCAATCAATTAACATGTTTTTAAACTATCAATGCTAACTTTTCTTGTCAGATTTCAATTTTAATCCCGAAGGGGGCATGGTATTGCACATCATTCAAAGTCTGTAAATCAAAATTCTATCAATCAAGTCTATCAATATCTTTCATCAGTGATCAAGACAAACAATCACGTCTAGTTACTGATTCAAAAAAAGACCTCATCGCTCAGGGCAAATCTATCATCACTTGGGGCATATCAGATTAATCGATCCATATCAATCGGGTATTCTCCTAATCTTGTAAACTGTATCAATTTTTGCAACCATCGGATCATAGTGTTCTTTCCTTGGTTCTTCGGCAACTGAAGGGTTCGGATGTGATACCTGCTAGTTCTGCTAAGACAATCGAGTCTAGAACGGGTCACTCACTTCTTATCAATCCTAAGGTTCAGAATCAGGCATTTTGACACTTTTTCGCAATCATAGGTTCATCGCTGCTACAAGTGAACATTATCTCTGGTCATTCAGGACCTCCTATCTCAATATCTCTCAATCGGTTTCTATCTTGAGATCGGTTTATCTTTTGAATCAGTTTCATATCTTTATCAAACACAAACTTTCTTTGAACCACTGCGCTTCGCACAGTAATTCAAAGAGGGGCAAAATGTAATACCCCAAAAATGGGCTATAAGTTCATTAATCTCCTACATCTTCAATTCGAACGAAATCGACATCAAAGTCCTAACCTAAGGCACATCTAAACATCATCGGATCCTAATTGATTATCTTAAATTCTGCATCGGGGAATATTCCTAGTAATATTCCTAATTATCTTAATTATCTTTAATTTTATAATTATTTGGCAATAAATCACATTTATCATAAAATTTGATTAATTAAATATTTTGCATATTTAATTAATTAGATTTAATATTTGCCACTTAATTGTGTAATTAAATTTAATTATATCTATTATTAATTGTATTATTTAATTTTGACAATAAATCAAAATTTTTATCTTTAATTGATTAAATTCTTATTTAATTAATTAAAGCATGTTGTCATTATTTAATGATATAATTTTTAATAAAAGTTTGATAAAATAGTTAATTAACCCATAAATTAATTATTTTATTTCAAAAATTAATTAAGTTGAGCATAAATCACTTTATTATTAAATTAATTCATAATTAAAACATGCACAATCATAAAAGTAGACAACTATCAATTATCAATTAAAGCTAAACTCTATTTTGAGTTAAAGCTTAGCTTTTGCATGTTTTTGTGACTTAATTATCTTTATTTAAAAATAACTCAAAAATCAAGTTGAGTTTATTTGAGTGATTTATGGCTTTTATCCATGCACCTCCAAAGCCTTGGATTTCTATAAAATAAGGCTCAGCCCTTCATAATTCATCTCTCAATCATCTCTCAAATTTGCATCCATAGAATCTCATATTTTGCACAATCACGCTGGAGAATTGGAGGCTGAGGAATCAACTTGCGAATTCAAAGCTTTGTGAGATCAATTTCAATTGCATAGCTTTTATATCTTAGCATAGAATTTCATAGTTTTCATATCATTGTTAGAATCTTCATTGTTAGATCATTTAGCATCCATAGCATATCAGTTTATCATTCTTATTGCATAGAAAATATCAAAAATATAGATTAATTGCATTCAATCTCATATCTAGATCAATTGCATTCAAATCCTTCATTTAGATGTCATCTAGGTCACTGATCTCGATTACAATCTGAGAACATTAATCTCGCACCTATTAGATGGCAGTAAATCGTTTGGTTAGATTAGATTTTAATTTTGCATGATTTTGATTATAGCTAACCTCTAATGTTTTACTGAGTGTTGTGTCTACAGATCAGGTACAAAATTCACACACACAGTTACTGAGAGGAGGGGGGGTGAATCAGTAAATACAATTTTTATTCCAATTTATCCTTATAAATTTATTCTTGTAGAATTAAAATAATATAATCAATCACTCATGAACATAAATAAAAATGCATAGGTTAACACAACATATATATGTGGAAACCCTCAGTTAGATGGAGAAACCCACGATAGGACATAACCCACAACTTTACTATTACAGTAATAAATATGCCATGTTAAAGGCTTACAAAGCACTTGTAAGAATGCTACACGGTAAAGGGATTTGGTAGAAGACCTATTAGGATCTTGACCCTATTAGGAGTTGCCTTGTAAAAAGGACTTTCAACACTAATTAATATGTTACCCGGTGAAGGAATTTATACAAGAACTTGTTAGGGTTCACCCTGATTGAGGGATTTGAATATGCTCTTACAATTCAAAGCAATGATCTATTATGACACTTTTTGTTTGATTTTATCATACATGTTACCTTTTTCATTTTCTTGGTTGTTGAACCCTTCTCTTTCTTTCACTTCTTGTGGTTGTAGCTCTGATCATAAGATATCTCTCTCCTACTTTGAATATTCAATAACACTTCTTGTGTATACTATGACCTATGTTTATAAGACATTATTCTTATTAAAAATGCTTCTCACAGCTCCGCCAAGCTATAAACTCATCCACAAAATCATGCATGCAAAAGGCTTACAAAATAATCTTGAGTTTACCTTATAACACCCACGTAGAAATAAAGCTAACTTCAGTTCCAACTGTGAATCCTCCGTATAATCTGGTTAACTGAGATAGCTCCGCATAATCTAGTTCAAATTATCATGCACTTGACCGGTAATAAACTTATACCTGGTTGGTCATACTTTCCTTGTTTGTCTCATAAGATCGGATGAAAACATTTCGTTTGGTCTACAATACTCTGTTTGGTCTACCGGTGCATACTAAAGAGTACCAGTGCTTGATTCATCTACTGGTGCTTTGGTGGGATTGGTGTTTTCCTCTAACTTAACCAATGACAACTTAAATATGTCAACAACTTGTTTAATAATAGCATTGAGCTCGGTTATTACCTAAAATAACTTTACTTTATTAATTGCCACTCCTAGCTGATTCACTTTGCTAGCTTTAACTGAATCTTAGCCTCTACTCTTTCTTCAATTCTTTTCTCAACATCTAAGTTTGGAGAATTTATATGGTTAGTTAGAGTTTCAAGTTGATCAATGATGGGAGTTGTCTCATCAACATTGATATCAGGGATGACTTGCATCAAAATTTATCTAACATCTTCTAAGACTTGTTTATGCTTGATTTCTTATCTCAGTTTCTCTTGTGCAACCTTCCTTGTGCACAATTCTCCATACCTTCTTAGTGTTTCTGGGTCTAGGGTTCTCGGGTCACATGTGGGAATTTCAATGATCTCATCTAGTGTGACTGGACCCTTACCATGTTTCTTATTTTTCTTCTTCTCTTGTGTGTTAGATGTCGGCGATTTCCCATATGGTACTAAAGCTTTAGTCTCTGGATTAGACTTTTATTTCTCAGTTGATACACTCTCTTCCTTATCCCACCTTTGACTATTGTCTCAGTTTGATGTCCTTGGGCTTCTTTCTTTGGGTCAGTTGTAGATGTATCGACATTTGGTTCAGTTTTAGGCTCTTTATTTTCCGCCTCTTTGTTTTTAAGCTCATTTATTTCATTTGGTTCTTCTTCACCCTATCCTTTGGCGGTATCCTTCTGTTGCTTGGGTGCCTGATCCTCAGGTTTCCCTTGAGTAGCAATATCAATTGCTTGAACCAATATTGGAAAATTACCCAGTATGTTTACTTCTCTTGCCTCAGTAGGTTGATCTTCTTTTGTATTACCTACAACAATTGTGATATCTTCATCAGCCTTAGCTTCATCATCAAGATCTCCATCGGTAATATCTTCTATTGTGACTTCTGATGAACTACAACTGATTTAGAACCTAATTGAAGAATCTGTGATTAGAGATCACCGAGCTGATTGATTAGATATGTAAGATGATTAAATCAGTATTATGTTGTCATTGATGTCAACTAGTTTGACAACACTTATCTTGTAAGTTACTATACCGAAACATCTGTAGAAAAGGAGTGAAAGAGATGAAAAACAGAAATATCTACATGAGGAAGATGGATATGACAGATAAGGATAAGGAATACATTGAGTAACTTGTTGATGAGTCTATGACCTTATGATATTGACTTGATTATGTTGCATTCATCTATGATGAGGAAAAGAGTCTAAAGACACAAAGCAGTGTTGTCGGTTAATGAAGTATTTCAGTATACATTGACGAAGTGTAGTGTATACCGAGCACAGTGTAAACTGAGCTTGTGTTCACTGATGCATTTCTTTGTTAACTGACTAGAACAAAATGAATTAAATGACTAGTTTAGCCGATAAGAATTGATGAGCTGGAAAGTGTATGATTTCGAGGTAACAAATAATGTTTGTTACAAAGATCGACGGCTAACAAAATTCAAGAAAGATCTAATGGATTGGAATGAAATGTGTTATTGACACATTAGCTGAGGAAGGCTTAAATGGAAAAATTAGTGGATGAGATTAAGCAGAAAAATTTGATGGAGCAGAAGAAAATAGTTTACATGTCTATATAAGAGACTGGAGATTTCATAGTGAAAAGAATGCCGGAAGGAGGAGATTGCAGAATTATTGCTTGAACAATTTTTCATGCATACCTGATCATACTAGTTAGTGAGAACCAAACTACAGAGTTATTACCCAGTGACAGGAAGCTATTACCAAGGGACAATAAGTTACTAAACATTGATTGGAACATAATTGATTTGATGATCAAAGGATTGAATGAGCTGAATATTGATCTATATATCTGCAATTGAAGTTGTAATAGATTAGATCACCTACTGTTACATTTTTAACCATTTTACATAGTCAAATCTCTTAACCGAGTGGACTAAGAAAGTCTTATTATGTATCATTCATAGAATGAACATTGTTATCTTGTCAACCCCAGAGTGACTGTTGGTTGGACGATAACGGTTGGTCTTAAATCCTCTAACAAGGTCACACCTAACAGTGTGTTTGTAACTTTTAACAGGGTTGGGTCTTCACTGACCTCACTTCAGAAGAGTGAATATTTTTGGGTTGCTGGTTCCAGGTGGTTTTTCCCTTCACAGGGTTTCCACGTTAAATCTCTTATGTTATGTGTTGATTGTGATGTTTGTTTGATGTCATATTTGCATGTTGCATATTTGATTTGATTTGTAACTACTATATGTTTTAGACTGATAATCGATAAATGCACAGACAGTAAAAGTATTTTAAGTTACTGAGCAGCAGAAGTTGAAGTATTTGTTTTTGGATTATACATTTTGTATTGGGACGGTGATTAACTGATTCACCCCCCTCTCAATTATTCTAATAATTGGTATCAAAGATTTGGTTGCTTACAATAGAGTTTTAAGGACTTTAGTACAAAGATCTCAAAATGTATAAGAGAGAAGTTCCAAAGTTGAACAAAGGGAACTTCGTAGTATGGCAAAGCCAGATGAAGTTGCAAATATCTGGAATTGGGAATTCTGAACTAGAATTGATGGAGAATGGCTATATAGAATTGAACCTTGGTCCGCTGACACTTGATCAACTGAAAGATAGGCATGAACACAATGTTACTATGATGGAGATTGTTGCTACCTATACTGATGCCAAATTTGAAGATATTAAAAGCTGCACTACTGCAATTTGCCATGTGGGATAAACTTTCTCAAGTTTACAGTGGAGATGTGAATGTCAAAAGAGCTAGAGCAGAAAGCTTAAGGGGCATATTTGATGATATGAAGATGAAGGAAGGTGAGTATATTGTGGAATACACAAATAGACTGAAAGAGGCAGTACATGCTATTAGAGCATCTAATGGAGTTATTAGTGAAGAGACAATTGTAAGCAAAGTACTCAGAACCTTATTGTCGGTTTATGCAATCAGAATATCTGCTATTCATGAAACAAGGTTTGCATCTGGTAATATCCTTACACTTGACAATCTGATTGGTAAAATTACAACCTTTGAATTGAATAACTTTGACAACAGTGTTGTACCGACTATTGAGTCTGCTTTCGTGTCTTCTCTGAAGATTGGTAAGTCTAGCAGGAACAATAAGAATGATGATAGTGATAGCAATAACGATGATGAGCTTGATGAACTTGAAGCTCTTATGGCCAGAAGGTTACCTAAAGGTAAAGGAAGGTATAGAGGTAAGCTACCTTTAGCATGCTTTAACTGTAAAGAGGTTGGCCACATTGCTGCTAGATGTCCACATAAGAAAGATGATGAAAGATTCAAAGACCGATCTAAAGGAAGCTATGGCAAGAGAGTCAACAGGAGCTACTGACACAACAAAGATAACCAAGACAACAATGACAAAGGAAAAAAGGTATGTTACATAGCTGAAGATAATGAATCTGAATCTAATTCTGATGATGATGTAGAAGTTGTATTTGTTGCTATGAAAGATGACTCTAAGGAAGAATAAAAACATGTAGAAACAACACTGATCTCTAGAGTTAACAAACATAATACATGGATCATAGACAGTGGCTATACACATCACATGACTGGTGATGAGGAGAAATTTGATCAACTTGAAGAATACAATGGAGGATCAGCTAAGATGGGTAATGACACACCCTATATGGTAAGAGGTAAAGGATCCTTGATGATAAATAATAGGATAAAATGTGATAATGCTTATTGGGTAGATGGACTGAACTATAACTTGTTAAGTGTGGCACAGTTGAACAATTCAGGTCACTAAGTTGCTTTTGAGAGCAAGAAAGTGAAAATCTTTGATGAAATGATAAATGAATTTGAGATGTCTATGTTCGGAGAGATTAAGTTCTTTCTAGGACTACAAGTGATTTAGCAGAGTGATGGTATATTCATCTCACAATCCAAATATATCAAGGAAGTATTGAAAACATTTGGCATGTAAGATGCTAAACCTGTGGGAACACCAATGGCTACTGGTTGTAAATTGACCAAGGAAGATGAAACTACAGAGGTGAACCAAACACTGTACCGATCTATGATTGGTAAGTTAATGTATGTAGTTCATAGTAGACCAGACATAGCACATGCTATGGGAATTGTTGCTAGATTTTCTGCTAATCCTAGAGAATCACACATGATTGCTACTAAAAGAATCTTAAGATACCTGAAGAAAATAGAGGATTATGGATTATGGTATCCTAAGGAAGCCAAGTTTGAAATGAAGGTATACACCAATGCTAATTTGGCTGGAAATGTGGATGACAGAAAAAGTACCACCAAAGGAGCATTTTTCTTTGGTGAAAGACTTGTTACTTGGACAAGTAAGAAGTAGGCTTGTATTTCCCAGTCTACAGCCAAAGCAAAGTATGTTGTTGTTGCTACAAACTATTCAAATATTGCATATATTAAGCAAGTTTTGGAAGGTATGAATGAGATAATCACTGAGCCGGTGATTATATACTGTGATAACACCAATGTAATAAACATTTCAAAGAATCCAGTGATGCACTCTAAAACAAAGCATATATCAATTAAGTATCACTACTTGAGAAAACAAGTACATGAGAAGCAAGTTAAGCTAGAGTTTGTTACATCAAAAGAACAACTTGCAGATATATTACAAAAGCTCTACCAAAGGATACATTTGAGTACTTAAGGACTAGACTTGGGGTCCGTCCCCTGTCCACCAATCACTAAGGTGATCCAGATGTTGCATCAGCCTAATCTTATTAGAAGATCATACATGTTGATGCAGCATAGTTCACACTTTGGATCATGTCTAAAGCTGTGAAAAGTACTAGAACAAATTGGCATATCAGTATATAGAGATACAAAGTATGCATTGGACAACAGAGAGTTACTTGGCTATTGCAGAGCTATTTGTTTATTTGTTTCTTTGGCATTGTTGTCAAAGGGAGAGATAAACAATATGAAACAATATGCACCGATGAGAACTATCTAAGGGAGAGACAAATTAAAGAAAGGGGGAGCACTAAAGATCAGTTATTGAGAACAGAAGCAGGAATCTGAAAGCTGAAAAGATCATATTTGCAGATTGACAAAGCTGTATTTTGTAATGTTGTCGAGTAATGTAGTGATTAAACATATTAAGCTAGGGAGAGCTTGTACAACATTTGTTCACAGAGTTGTAGAATACATGTTTGGTATGTGTATGGTATATTTCATATTACTTGAGTTGCCATCAATGCCAAAGGGAGAGATTGATGAACTACAACTAATTTAGAACCTAATTGAAGAATCTGTGATTAGAGATCACCGAGCTGATTGATTAGATATGTAAGATGATTAAATCAATTTTATGTTGTCATTGATGTCAACTAGTTTGACAACACTTATCTTGTAAGTTACTATACCGAAACATCTGTAGAAAAGGAGTGAAAGAGATGAAGAATAGAAATATCTACATGATGAAGATGGATATGATAGATGAGGATAAGGAATACATTGAGTAACTTGTTGATGAGTCTATGACCTTATGATATTGACTTGATTATGTTGCATTCATCTATGATGAGGAAAAGAGTTTAAAGACACAAAGCAGTGTTGTCAGTTAATGAAGCATTTCAGTATACACTAATGGAGTGTAGTGTATACCGAGCATAGTGTAAACTGAGCTTGTGTTCACCAACACATTTCTTTGTTAACCGAGCAGAACATAATGAATTAAATGACTAGTTTAGCTGATAAGAATTGATGAGCTGGAAAGTGTATAATTTCGAGGTAACAGATAATGTTTGTTACAAAGATCGACGGCTAACAAAATTCAGGAAAGATTTAATGGATTGGAATGAAACGTATTATTGACACATCAGTCGAGGAAGGTTTAAACAAAAAAATCAATGGATGAGATTAAGCGGAAAAATCTAATGGAGCAGAAGAAAATGGTTTACATGTCTATATAAGAGACTAGAGATTTCATAGTGAAAGGAATGTCGGAAGGAGGAGACTAGAGAATTATCATGTGAATAAGTTTTCATGCATACCTAATCATACTGGTTAGTGAGAACCGAACTACAAAGTTATTACCGAGCAACAGGAAGCTATTACCGAGCGACAGTAAGTTACTAAACATTGATTGGAACAGAATTGATTTAATGATCAGAGGATTGAATGAGCTGAATATTGATCTATATATCTGCAATTGAAGTTGTAATAGATCATATCACCTACTATTACATATTTAACCATTGTACACAGTCAAATCTCTTAACCAAGTGGACTAAGAAAGTCTTATTATGTATCATTCATAGAATGAACATTGTTATCCTGTCAATCCCAGAGCGACTGCTAGTTGGATGATAACAGTTGGTCTTAAATCCTCTAACAAGGTCACACCTAACAGTGTGTTTGTAACCTTTAACAGGGTTGGGTCTTCACCGACCTCACTTCAGAAGAGTGAATATTTTTGGGTTGCCAATCCCAAGTGGTTTTTCCCTTCACAGAGTTTCCAAGTTAAATCTCTTATGTTATGTGTTGATTGTGATGTTTGTTTGATATCATATTTGCATGTTGCATATTTGATTTGATCAGTAACTACTATATGTTTTAGACTGATAATCGGTAAATGCATATACAGTAAAAGTATTTTAAGTTACTGAGCCGCAGAAGTTGAAGTATTTGTTTTTGGATTATACATTTTGTATTGGGACAATGATTAACTAATTCACCCACCTCTCAGTTATTCTAACAACTTCATTAGTCCCGATTGTTACTAATTTCTCGGGAGTATCATGTTTGTCCTCTTCAATATATCCTACCGGATAGAAGTCCTCGACATAAGTATCATCTTGTACCTCAGTATTGGATATATGAATCAGCTCTTTTGTACCTATGTCGATATCATCTAAATGTACCCCCTTTCCTTTACCTTTTACCTTTTGCTCAGGGATTATAGCTAATGCAATTTTGTTTGCTTCTGCCTTGGATTCCAAAAAATTTGTCCATAAGACCTTATTTTCTACATCTACTTCTTCAAGTTTTCCTACCAAAATGTTTAATGCTTGGCGTTTCATTAAAAATCTATTTGCATATTGTTTCATCATTTATTCAACCTCAATTACTAATAGAGTAGGCATTGCCAAAATTAAAGAATGTTCCCTCATTTTCTTTTTGACGTGCAAGGCATATATCCACCTTGTCGATAACTTGTCATGAATTTCCTTAGGAATATATGTTACAAATTCAATAGGTAGTCTTCTAAATTTAATCATCATGTGGATGGTTTCCTCCTAAAATTTCTCCTAATCCTTTGTTGTCATATGTACATACTGATTCATCTTAGGGTGACCTAGTCTACCTATCTCCTTTATATTTTCAACTAACTCATCAACATATTGATTCTTATTTGCTACAATTTTAAATTAACTTTTATCATCATCTTCTTCAGAGTCTACATCATCCTTACCTCTTATCAGTCTTCTCCTCTTCTTTGGTTGTTTGGTGGTGGCTTTTGCACCTCTTTTCTTCTTATATGTCTTTGTAGGAGTAGGCCTTGTGATTGTTTCTATTCCTCACTTCAGGGGTGGAGAACTGGTTGTAGAGGATCTTGTCCTCACTTGGGTAGGTGCCTATGCTTGTTTCCTCTTCCCCATGGCCTTTACCGGTGCAACTTGAAGTTCTTTATCTGACTCAATTTCCTCCTCATGTTCACTATTGCAAATCAAAAGTTGTTCCTCGATAGTTTCTTCAACCGACTTATATGATGCTACTTCTTCTTCTTCACTGAATTTCTTAACTAATGATTCCATCATTTTCTTTGATTTTCTGCTAACCTTTACTCCGACTAGATCCATTTTTATCCTTGGCTTTGCTTCCTCATGGGTTCTGAATCTAGTATCTTTCGGATCTTTGGGCTCAACCAATAGTGTCTTTATTGACCTAGAGCCTCGGTCAATATCAAGTTCATAGCCCATTGGAGGTATCCAAGCAGTTCTTGGCTCAACTACCTTGATCAATGTGGTGTTAGTGTCCACCCAAAAATAGATATCCTCCTTATGCTTTTCAACTAATTATCCTTGTATTTTGCTCCTTTTGTGCATTTTGTCCTTAAACTTTCCAAAATAATCGTCCATCACAGTCACAAAGTTCTGACCTAAATTCTTGATAAATTCATTGATTTGAATGATGGTCGATCGATTGACATCCCAGTTTACATTACAGACATATGGGAAGTACTTTTGCAAGTAGAAAAATGTGCAAACAAGTAATGAACCAAACTTACAAGTTTTGGTCTTTTCTACCTAGATGGTCCTCATATTCTCTTCCAATTGTTTCAATAGTAGCTTGGCGAGGTCTATCTGTAAATCTTTCTTGACAATCTTATAATCTATGTCTACTATGCATGGGATGATGTTGGGCTTGCTAGATTGAAAAATATTATATCCAATGACATAGGCTCCAAACCTTGTTTCTGGATCGGTGATGGTGTTGACCCTCATTCCTCTACCATCCCACTTGGCTCCTGTAAGCTTCTCGATCTCTGCCCTTGGTGGGTTCCTTATGGCCTTTTCCTTGTCATTAGTTGGATATCTGGTAACCACATGAATAACATCCTTAGAGATTTTAACTGGTTTGTCCAACCATATTTTTCCTTCGTGAACACAACTAAGTACAACCCTAATCCATTTAGACTTGAACTCCCTTGGGAAATATAGGGCATTTGTCAATCCTTTGACTTCCAGGTGTTTATGCTCATCCTTGAGCTTTTCATTCTCTCTTAGCTCCTGGTATGTTGATTGTAGTTCAAAGTCTCTGATTTCACTTATCTTGTAGTGGATATAAGCACGTATATCCTATACCAGTAAAACCTTAGGTGGTATGATATAAAATGTGCCTATTTGATCAACTTGTGTAGCTATCTTGGGATGCAATTTGTATTTGGGTTCTTCACATGTAGACTTTATCAGCATGACCTTCTTGTCACTTTTGGTCTTTGATTTCCCAGACTTGGATGAAGATGTCATTGTTCTAAAAAATTTAGGGCTTCACAAAATCTTCAGGAAAATAACTTGGTAACTAAGAACTTACTTGGAATGATGATAAACAGCTCGGGATCTGCTCAAATCTATTTTGAAATTCTCTAAAAACTCTTTGCACGAATTCACTCAAATATCTCTGGTTCTACTCTTGATCATTGTGTCAAAATGAATTGCATTGATGTTTATTTATATGTAAAATTTCTTTTCCCACTCAAAATTATTCATTAAATGCTTTATCAACCACAACCTGGTAAATACCAAGATGTTTAGTGATTAGTTTGAAACTTCAACTTGGTTAACACTAAATATTGCTTGGTTGATACTTCAACTTGGTTAACCTTGGAAATTTCACCGACTAACAATATTTTACTCGGTCATGCTTTTACCGACTATACACATTCTATGCTCAAAACATATAATACCCTAGTGCATCTTATTTCATGTTGATTTGGTGTTCATTCAATAGATACACAGAACAGTTGTAAGATATAACCAATTGAAATTCAGTTCCATACTTACTTGAATTTCATAGGTGGAGGTGGTGAAATAACCTAATCAAAAGGATGAGGTTTCACCGACTATTGTGCTTGATCCAACATTATCATTTGTTTCTTTTCTCCACATTTGATTTCTTATCCTCATGATTTCTTCAATTGTGTTTCCATTTGTATTAATATTTACCTCTGGTGCTTGGTCTCTATAGTCTTTGATTAAATGATAGACCTTGTGACAGTGCAAGCATGCCATTCTCAAATTTATCCAATTTTGAGATCTTCCTCTCTAGTGCATTCACATGCAATTAGCTGCTATATATCCATATCTACCACATGTTGTGCAATTAGTCCAGGTGTTGTAATCCCAAGTATATGCATTACCTTTCCTTCTTGATTGATATGTCTTGTTTTGTCCTTTTGATTTCCAAACTTTCTTTATCTATGTCCTATATTCTTGTGATATGTGTCCATGCATGTAGCAAGTGCAAAAATACTTTTCCATATAGTGCTTCTTAGGTGACTTATTCAACTTTGATATGCACTCATGTGCTTGATGTCCATACTTATTGCAGTTATAACAATAAACATCAAATTTAGGAGTGGTTTTAGGAATACCTTTTGCTTTGCTTGTGCAAACATTTTATGTGTGGCCTAGTTTTCCACAATGATAGCATGATAGCTTCTTTGGCGTTGGATTTTCACAAGCACTCTTTTATTCAGCTTGTCTTGATGACTCTTCCCATTCGGTATAGCCTAAACTAGTAGTGTTGTCAAGTCTTCTTTGAATTCTTAGGAATTCATCCATCCTTTTAGTACTTTCTTTAGCTTTCTTAATCATCTCATTATGTTGTTGTTGAATTTTTACTTCATTCTTCAATCTTTCATTTTCCTCTCTTAATTCACTGATGTCTTCCAATTTCTTAGTAAGCTCACTATTTACTCGATTCACTTCTTAACTCATGACAACCATCTGATTGGAAATTTCAAAATGATGCTCAGTGAGTCTCAGTATCTCAGATTCCTTTTCTTCCAATTTTTCAGTCATTTTTCTTCTATCTTCAATAGCCAAATTCCTTTCTTGTTTAACCTATCTTGCATTATTCATGACATCAATCATTCTAACCATTTGTGTCTATTGACTAATCTGCAGTTCTTTCACTTGTTTAATAAGATGTTGATTCTTTTTAGATAGATCTGATATGGTTCCTTCAGATGCATCAAATATGCTACCAGATCTAGATATAGATGCCTCAAATGGATCATCTATCTCTTCTTCATGATAGCAGTCTCACTATACCAAAATTTCATATCCTTCCTTTTGACCAGTAACTCTCTCATTTTTTCTTTGGCTTCCTTGAATTGTTCAATGTAGATCTACATCTGCAATTTATGATTCTCAATAGTCGTATCAAGCTTATACCTTTCCATGCCTAGATCTTTTCTCTTCAATGAATAAACTTCCTTAATGAGAGAACTAGCTCTGATACCAATTGTTGGAATTATGGAAAGACGTGTACTGAGAGGGGAGGGGTGAATCAGTACCCTTAAAACTTTTAAACTAAATCTTTGTAAACATGAATATCACTAGCTGACTATATCATTTGCAATGTGCATTTAACATACATCCAAAATATAATTGAAATGTAAATGCATGTAATGTAATCAATAAAGAATTCATGAAACTTCATACACATGACACTTGTATTTTGGTATCGTAGAAAACCTTGTTAGAAGGTAAAAAATGCAGTGGGATGACACCCATAAAGTTTCACTACTACAGTAACAAAGTTTTCAGTTAAGGCTACAAATATTTTGATCACTGCTGGTGATCTTACCCTATTAGGAGTAACAATACGATCATTTAGATCTACATGGTTAGAGGATTTTAGCAACATAATTAAGTGTGCACTCAATTAAAATATTTACAAAAGAAATGTTAAGTTCACTCTATTAAGAGATTTAAGATCTGCTACAATGGTTAAAAAGTATCAGTAAGAATTGATCTGTAAATAATAACTTATCATGCCTGATATTAGATCTATTATATACTTATTTGTTATCACCTTAATGTGATTGATCTCTTCTCTGAATCATGCTCGATAGCCTTTTGTTTCTGATAAACTGTATGCTCTATCAATGCTTGTCAATCATAATCCTATCTAACATTTAGATGTCTTCCAATGGTGGCTACTACATGTGTGGTACATGTCAAAATGACATCTATACATTATTTATATCAAACTAATTTGACCTAATTAGGGTTTAGACTCTATCTTAGAAAACCTAAGATCAATGGTAGAAATGAATAACCTAGATCATCTTTACATAGGAATCATCAATAAGTAAATGATTACATCCATATTAAATTTCATCTTGATCTTGGTAAACTATTTTCTAATTGGTGTAAACCATTTTCCTTGTAGTTTGTCCCATTCCAAACTTCTATGTTGTTTCCCGTTTCACTCGGTGTATACTGCATTCATCACTTGGTAATTAGTTGGTGCTCGGTTTATATGAATGCTTGATGACTACTATGCTCGATACTCGGTGATCATCCGGCTCGATAAGAGTGCTTGGTCAAAACTGTATTTGGTTAACATAGTGATCTGCCTTGTGTTCATCTCAGTGTCTAGGCTCTATGTATTGACTACTATCTTGTCAAGTCTCCTTTACCGACTGTATGACTAAATGAAACTAATGACAACTATTAATTCTCTTTAGGAGTAACATGTGTTTTTTCATTTCATTTCTTGTATGTATATTCTTTCTCTGTATATAGGTTTTAGTGTGTTTTTCTTTTGTTATGTTTTGTTTTTACAAGCCAAACCCTCACTAGATTGTGCCTTGCCAGTTTGAGAGGTTATAGTATAAAAATGGTTCCACCATGGCTTCCCTCTATGGAAACTTGATGGCTCATGGAGGACATAAAGAGGAACCCTTGTATAGTATGTTCCAACTTGTACAAGTGCTAGAAGTGATGGGAGCTCAATTTGAAGGCTTTCCCTAGGCGAGATAGGGTGTCCCGGTTAAGAGCAATGCCTATGATAGTGAATGTTTTAATGCAGGGTTGGATTGAGAAATGACATGTGTGGATTGGGAAGTGTTATTAAAGGTTGGAGAAAGCCCTAAAAATAGTGCCAAGATTTGGAGGAGCTGATCTTGTAAACTTAGTTGAGTGACCTAGTCAATTAGGCCTAGTTTTCTAAAAAAGAGACTTGACAACTACAACGTATTGTACGACCAATTGGGAAACCCTAAACCTTGGAAATCCTTGAGATTTTCCAAAAGGGTATCTCGATCCTAAATCATTTTGGGGAATTCTTTGTGAATTTTGAGTTGTTGGGCAAAACCTATGTTCAAAGACCTAGTTTTGGGCTAATAGTGCTACAAGCCTAAAATATAGGAACCTTGAGATCGATAACAAGGATCAATCTAGATAGTGTCAATTTGCATCAAAAGAGTTAAGAAAAACCTAACCACAATGGATTCAACCTTGTTTAATGTTGGTGATAGGCATGGTGTGTGGATGGTGAACTTACCCTGGTGAGTTCAAGGAAGAGGAAGAGTAACTGAGTTGGTAGGAAGACCGCTAAGATGTGGGAAGATTTGTTAGTTTCTCCCAAGGTGTAAGTGTGAGAAAAGACACCTTAAGAGGTGTAGGAAGTGACCCTAGTGATTAATATTTCTTGGATAAAGAGGTGATAGAGGTCTCCCTATTAGATTGGTATCAGAGCACCAAGATTTGGGCTAGTGGAAGTGGATGTTGCAAACACTAGAGTTAGTAGGATCATCAAGGACAGTGACAAATGTCGAACTTGCAAAGAAGGTGGAAGATCAAGAAGAGGAGAATAGAATCCTAAGTGAACAACTAGCAGAGATCGAAACAAAGCTTGATGAAGTACAAGCTAAGATAGAGGAAGTAAGTGAGAAAGTGAGAGAGACAGAAGGAAAAGATAATGCAGTAGCCATAGAGGATGAGGTGCCAGAACCTGATCCAATATTGCAAGAGTAACCATTCCTTAGGGCTCTAAAATCCATGAGCGTAAAATCTTTGGAAGGAGAACCCCTATTTAGTGGAAAGATGGAGCCAAAGGTGGTGATGGAGTGGATAGATGAGTTAGATAATCACTTTGAATGTGAGTGTGTTAGAGGCACAAAAAGTAAAGGTAGCCAAATCTAGACTGAGAGGAGTAGCTATAACATGGTAGAAGTTTATCCAAGATGAAAGGAAAAAGGAAGGGAAGAACCCCATAGCAACATGGAAGGGTATGGTTTCTAAAATTAAGGAGGCATACCTACTAGAGGATTATGAATTTCAAATATACAAGAAGAGGTGGAATTTGAGACAAAAAGAATTTGATGTTAGTACTGTTGGAAACTGCAATTGAAATAATTGTTGTATTGTCATTGATGTCAAACCTTAACTAGTAAGATAGTTTCTAAGAGAGTACCATATCTATTGATTGATGAAAAGGATTAGGACAAGGGGGATAACAAGAGAACCTAAGGAAAGGTTGAATTATTTGATACTTCAATGGATACTTGATTATTTGGCACATTGATAAGATAATGTATTGTTTATCTAAGTAAGAAGAAAGACTGAAGAAGTAGGCTTAACTGAACAAAAGTGAAGAAATCTAGTTTAAGATGAGTGATGTTAGTGTCGACTAAGTGCCATTATATGCCAAGTAAATTTAGTGTTGACCGAACATCTATTTATGCCGAGTGATAGGAAAATACCGAGCAAGACAATGTTAGTCGAGGAAGATAGTTTGTAGAGTTGACCAAGTTACGCAGTGATGACTGAGGAGATGAACATAGTATTGACCAAGTGTTAATAATTTACATTTGGAGAAATAATTCAGATTCACAAATGACATAGTTGAATTGTTGAGATATGTAAATCATGTTGACTTTATTAATTGATTTTATGGAGAATTTAATGCATGGTAAATCATTTTATTGTGGATTCAATGTGAAGTTTGAAGATGTATCTAGAAGGAAGGATGAAGAACTAAAATGATGGAAGGATTCGATGAATTTGACCTAAACCTAAGATCTACGAAGGAGATCAAGAGACAAAAGATGGATCTAACTAATTGAAGAGGTATAAAGAAAAATGTAATTGTGAGGTTACAGAGGGAGCTGAAGTTGTTGATGTTATTGACTGACAAGTCTAAGCAGAAGGCTGAAGATGAAATTGTGAAGGAGTTGATCAAAGTTGTGATTGCTTGAAGTGAATTTTGAGAAGATCAGTGATGGAGATGGAGATGGAGCTCAGTCAGTAAATCAACATATATGTGTGAATTGCATCTATTATTTCCAAAGTGAGTTGTATATTTTTCAAATCAGAAACTATTGTTACTTTCTAACCATTGTATTAGTTTAAATCCTTTAATCAAGGTTGACCTAACAGTCATTGTTTAAATCCTTTAATCAAGGTGGAATTCTAAGGGAATATACTTAAATCCTTTAACCAGGTCACTTTTGATAGAGTTTTTAAATCCTTTAACAGGGTCACACCTAGCAGTGTGTTTGTAAACCTTTAACAAGGTTGGCTTTTCACAGAGCTCACTTTAGAAGAGTGAAAATATCAGTAACATGTTACAAAGTGGCTTTTCCCAAGTTGGGTTTCCACTATAAATCTTGGTGTTATACTTGTGTGAATGTTTTGATGTGAATGTTTCTATATTCTGCAAGTTAATTACTTTTGGACAGTGGACTACATGTTATATATTTATGATATATATACTTTAGATACTTAGTGTTGGTGATTAGATCTGAAATTGTTGAAGTGTTTAAAAGTTCAATTGATACATTTGGACCTGAGAACAATTGATTCACCCCCCTCTCTATTGTTCTAAATAATATTAATAATTGGTATCAGAGCTGTTGGTGCTTACAGAGAAAATTTTAAAGGTACTTGAAGCTAATGATCAAGATTTATAAAAAGGAGGTACCAAAGTTGAACAAAGAGAACTTCCTTGCATGGTAGAGTTTGATAAAACTGCATCTAGCTGGTATTGGTGATTTGATGAAGTACTATGTTGAACATGACTATGTTATACCTGCTGCACCTTCACTAGTAAATTTTGCCCTAAATTTCGATGAGAATTAGTCAAATTTTCTACAACAATTGGTCGAATAGACGACTAAAATTGTGGTCAATCTTTTTTCGTCGATTATTCTACAAGCAAACCCATTGTCAAAATTTTGACCTTGGTAGTAGTCGACTTATCGACCGACTCTTCGTCGAACTAATCACATGAAGTTGGCAGAATTGAGACAAACTTTGGCAAACTTGATGTCAAAATTGCAACAGAATACTCAACCACTATTCCACAAAATTGACATCGAATGCATAGCATTCTCGTCGAAATTAATGTTATTTAAAGGTCAAAAAATTAACCAAAAATATTTTTTGGTTTAAAAAAAATGACGGTGATTGAACAAAGCATTTTCATTGTATTGTATATTCACAGCCTCAAGAAAAATCAAACTAACTAAGAAAGCTTCGTTTACCTACAGATTTGTGTGCTTGTCTGAGTTTGATACACAGATCTGCGTATCAAACTCAGACAAGCACACAAATCTGTAAGTAAATGTTGATTAAATATTTTATTTTTAATAGCAGTTTAAAAGGCTATTTAAATGTTTTGACTATTTGATAAGAACAAAATTGGTATTCAAATATAAATTTTTGAGCTTCTCTTTGTTTCGATAATAGTTTAACATTCTCTACTTAACAGGGCCAAACACATGAAGGTGGAAGCTCATCTGGCCCCTCCTAGGATCCTCTTATGACCCTTTACGACACTTTAAGACCTCTAAGATGTATTATTAGGGATCATAAGGGGTCATAAAGGGTCATAAGGGGTCCTGGGTCACAACAACTAAGAAACATAAATGTAGGCATCATGGTCACAATGTTTTGGAAACACAACATAATTGAGTGGTATACCTAGACGATGCAATGCAACCACTACTCCTGTAGTTCTAAGTTGACACTGCGGGATCCAAAAACCAAAGATAAGGAATCTATATATGGTTTTTGGATCCATAGTGTCAACTTAGAACTGCAGGAGTAGTGGTTGTGTTGCATTTTCTGGGTATAGCATTCAATTATGTTGTGTCTCCAAACAATTGGGACCATGATGTCTACATTTATGTTTCTCAGCTATTGTGATACCTACATTTATGTTTTGTAGCTGTCATGTTTATTTGCATGTTCTTTGTGTTTGGCTTCTCTCCCTCGCATCGAAAATAAGATTTTTCCCACTCTGAATCGAGAATGTGCGTGCAACACAAGCAGAATATGCACAAATAGTAGGTGGAGTTGAAAAAACACATGTTTACATTTTCGCGATGGTCTATAACTTAAAATACGCAATTAAAGACCTCTATCAAAAATGCAACCCTGTTGTGTTTTTCAACTCCACCTGATATCCTATGTATATGAATTGAGATTGCATATTGAACTAGGCTTCTCCTTCTGCATTGCCTGAAACCAAGAGACTGTCACAATTAACATCTAAATGGCGCATCTCATCATCACAACTAATCCACCTTAAACAATTGAATATGTTTTCTTGTATTAAATATTCATTAATCAAAATTCAAATAGAAAATGTATACCTTGAGTACTACAATTCACATTAGAATCGATGCCTCCATCGTGCTCGGTCGGTGCAGTATCAATATCGGCAGGTTGCATTCCAATGTAAATAAAATAGATGTAGATTTAGATGATGATATTGCAGAAATCCCTAATTCACAGTGTATCGTTTGTTCTCTAAAACACTAAATTAGAGATTTCTGCAATATCCTCATCTGTATCTATAGCTATTGTCTCTGTTGTTGCAGGTGCTTTTCCCCTATTTGATATTTATCTTCAGGTGTCCACACTCATTCTGTTGGTTGTTGCTAGCTTCTCTTTGTTTCGAGAATAGTTTAACATTCTCTGAGAAACATAATTGTAGGCATCATGGTCACATTTTTTTGGAGACAATGTAATTGAGTGGTATACCCAAACGATGGAGAGCAACTTCTGCACCTCTGGATCCAAGTTGTTATCCATCCCGCAATGTCAACTTGGAATCGGAGGTGCAGAAATTGCTCTCCGTGTAGGTATACAACTCAATTATGTTGTCTCCAAAAAAATGTGACCATGATGCCTACAATTATGTTTCAAGAATAGTTTAATTAACATTCTCTACTTAACAGGGCCAACCACATGAAGGTGGAAGCTCATCTGGCCCCTCCTAGGAGCCTCTTATGACCCTTTACGACATTTTAAGACCTCTAAGATGTATTCTTAGAGGTCGTAAATAGTCGTAAAGGGTCATAAGGGGTCCTAGGACACAACGACTGAGAAACATAAATGTAGGCATCATGGTCACAATGTTTTGGAAACACAACATAATTGAGTGGTATACCCAAACGATGCAATGCAACCACTACTCTTGTAGTTCTAAGTTGACATTACGGGATCCAAAAACCAAAGATAAGGAATCTATATATGGTTTTTGGATCCACAGTGTCAACTTAGAACTGTAGGAGTAGTGGTTGTGTTGCATTTTATGGGTATAGCATTCAATTATGTTGTGTCTCCAAACAATTGGGACCATGATGCCTACATTTATGTTTCTCAGCTGTTGTGATCCTACATTTATGTTTTGTAGCTGTCATGTTTATTTGCATGTTCTTTGTGTTTGGCTTCTCTCCCTCACATCAAAAATAAGATTTTTCCCACTCTGAATTGAGAATGCGCGTGCAACACAAGCATAATATGCACAGATAGCAGGTGGAGTTGAAAAAACACAACACGTTTACATTTTCACAATGGTCTATAACTTAAAATAGGCAATTAAAGACCTCTATCAAAAATGCACCCCTGTTGTGTTTTTCAACTCCACTTGATATCCATGCATATTTTGCGAGATTGCATATTGAACTAGGCTTCTCCTTCTGCATTGCCTGAAACCAAGAGACTGTCACAGTTAACATCTAAATGGTGCATCTCATCATCACAAACTAATCCACCTTAATCAATTGAATATGTTTGTTTGCATTAAATATTCATTAATCAAAATTCGAATAGAAAATGTATACCTTGAGTACTACAATTCACATTAGAATCGATGCCTCCATCGTGCTCGACCGGTGCAATATCAATATCGGCAGGCTGCATTCCAATGTAAATAAAATAGATGTAGATTTAGATGACAATATCGTCTAAATCCCTAATTCACAGTCTATCGTTTGTTCTCTGAAACACTAAATTAGGGATTTTTGTGATATCCTCATTTGTATCTACAACTATTGCCTCTATTGTTGTAGGTGCTTTTCCCCTATTTGATATTTATCTTCAAGTGTCCATACTTGTTCTGTTGGTTGTTGCCAGCTTCTCTTTGTTTCGAGAATAATTTAACATTCTCTGAGAAACATAATTGTAGGCATCATGGTCACATATTTTTGGAGACAATGTAATTGAGTGGTATACCTAGACGATGGAGAGCAACTTCTGCACCTCCGGTTCCAAGTTGTTCTCCATCCCACAGTGTCAACTTGGAATAGTTTCATCCCTGATGTGACCATGATGCCTACAATTATGTTTCAAGAATAGTTTAATTTACATTCTCTACTTAACAGGGCCAACCACGTGAAGGTGGAAGCTCATCTGGCCCCTCCTAGGAGCCTCTTATGACCCTTTACGACATTTTAAGACCTCTAAGATGTATTCTTAGAGGTCGTAAATGGTCGTAAAGGGTCCTAGGACACAACAGCTGAGAAATATAATTGTAGGCATCATGATCACATTTTTTTGGAGACAACGTAATTGAGTGGTATACCCAGATGATGAAGATCAACTTCTGCTCCTCTAGTTCCAAGTCGACAATGCGGGATCCCAAGACCATAGATAAGGAATAAATTTTGAGAGCGGAGGAGGGCCATAACGATAAAAATAATACAGGACAAACCTCAAGTTAAATGAGGCAACTGCAAACATTTTAATAGAATTTTATTAAAATGTTTACAATTGCCTCATTTAACTTGAGGTTCATCCTATATTATTTTGGTCATTATGGCCCTCCTCCACTCTCTAAATTTATTCCTTATCTATGGTCTTTGGATCCCGCAGTGTCAACTTGGAATCCGAGGAGCAGAAGTTGCTCTCCATCATCTGGGTATACAACTCAATTATGTTGTCTCCAAAAAATTATGACCATGATGCCTACAATTATGTTTCTCGGCTATTGTGAAATCTACATTTATGTTTCTCAGTTGTCGTGTTTATGTGTATGTTTTTTATGTGTTTGGGAAGACAGCTTTCTAGCCTGAGCCTAGATCCTTTGACAATTAGCTTATAAATAATGTAGATGACAGATGAGCAATTAGCTTTCCAAGAAAAATCTCATAAATGAACTATATGTACCCCAATTAATGTACCCTCTGTGCATACCCAAATCATATATTTGAAACAACAAGGGTAAGGCTAAATTTACCCTTGTTGTTTTAAATATATCATTTAGGTATGCGCAGAAGGCACAGGAATTGGGGTACACACAGTTCATTTACAAGATTTTTCTTGGGAAGCTAATTGCTCAGCTCTCATTTGCTTCATTTATTATCAAGCTAATTGTCAAAGGATCCAAGCCTAGGCTAGAAAGACGTCTTCCCATTCTGTTTAAGCCATATTCCTTGTTCTTGTCAAACTTCCTTGGTACGGTAGGCCTGCTCTCTACAGTACTCTTCTTTAGTGAGACTTCATACCACGCTACGCTCAAACTTCAGTGAGACTTCATACCACGCAGTGTCCGTAGATTACGTTCAATGCGTTATTTACGCTTGTATTGGTGGGAAAACTCTTGAAAACACGCAAAAGAGATTGCATTCAACCATGTTGTTTACATGACACATGTAGTTTACCTCCAGCCTAAATTAGCATTAAATCATGTGATTGATAGCAGATTGGAGCTCACCTGAGCCATAAACATGAAGAATTATTCTAAAAAAAGATGTAAACCATATATATGCGCACTTGAGGAAAAGAGAAGTTATGTCATATCAATATTAAAATATTAGTTACAATATGAAAATACTAAACTAACTAATTCTTGAGTTCATCTCTGCATATGGTCGCAACAAATTAGATATGCGATTACAATATAGAGAAGGCATCGTAAAAATATAATTTCAAAATTTGCCCTAGCCTGACACGTTTTGCACTCAAATCCTTCATCGCGGATAAGTGGAGATGGGCGGATAGATGCAGATGAGTTGTCATCAACCCAACTAAAGTATCCACAGCCATTATTTCCCTGTGATACCTAGTCTACATTAGTTCTTATATTATAATGAATAGTATTTGCATTAGAAACTTTAAATATATACACATTAGCAACTTTTTTTCAATTAGGGCAGCACCAAAATGTTCATCCAGGGTTGTTCAATGTCCGTGAAGTCTTCAACACACACTTCCCACCACCACATTAATAGTTTGGCACATTGACAAGAGTCATAGAACCTATATCAATAATGCACCACATCATCGTTACTACATTTATTATTTTTATATGATTATTTTTACAGTCCAAATACACCAAGGAGTACCATCAGAAATATTAACCATTTACAATAATGAAAAGTAAACCTAAATCAAATAGCTCATTTTTTTATCAGCATGTGTAGTCTGTGCATATATGAAAAATGAGAGAAATATGAAGCTGAAATAAAATAGTGAACAAAATAGTATTCCACATAGAGTGAACGAAATATACCATCAAAAGAAGGTGACAAAATCTTGTCATGAAGCACAGACATAGGAAATCAAAAAGGGACAAAAGACAAGAAATAAGAAAAATCATTATGACTATAGAAAAATCATTTATACTATAATAAAAAAAAGAAACACTCTTTGTCAAGGATTTCCAAAATCATTAGGACTATAAATGGACGGTTCTGATATTGCTTTGCCATTACAACAATTGAGCATTCATCATTTGGTACTTCTTGGTGTATTCCATTTAATTTTTTCAGTTGTCGTGTTTATGTGCATGTTCTTTATGTGTTTGGCTTCTCTCCCTTGCAAGGGATACGTCGATAGGTAATTGATTTGAAAGCATAATGATTTGACAGTCTTTTTTCAGGATAGGCGTAATCATCCCACCAACCTTAATTAGCAACATTGGTGTCCTATCATTGCACAAGTGCAAGACAGTAAGGGTCTATTCAAGGAGGGATGAAAAAAAGTCATTTTAACCTTGCAAGGCAAGAGGAGAGACAGTCCAAATAATTCTATGGTGACTGTCCCAAACAACAGACAAATGATGGAATTGCTAACATGTTTTCTTTTCATGTTTCTAACAAGTTTGTTGCGATGAGGCTAGTGTGGTCACAATTGAAATTGTGAGTTTCTCTTGGAATTGAATAGCAGATTTTATCTATTGTGCAAAAAAAATATGTAGGATTATTATGGTCACAAAGTAGTTGTCTTAGCATCAACATTTCACTTCTAATATAATATTATTAGGAATTTCTTACCATTGATTGTCAAACTGGTCGAGCTATGAGGCTATGCTTTGTTAATACTTTACCACTGTAGAAAATTGGGGTATTGTTTTCGAATATTTGAATTATTTTAATGGGAACTTTCAACCAGAGATATAAGTTTCCTAAAGAGTGATGCTTCAACTTCCATGAAGGACTTAGAAAAAGGGAATTGAACTACAGTGGCTCCTTGTTTACCAATTTTCCATATAACATGAGGCATGTTGTTAGTTTTGTCAGAATTGTGAGAAGATTAAGGGGAATTGTGAGAAGATCATACTAAGGAATAGTGAGGAAGTCGTCGAACAAGAGGAGAGAATGTGTTAAAAGACCAATTTAGTAATCCAGCTAGCTGATTAAACATACACTCAGCAATCAATGGTAACATCAAAGTTGGAAGAATATCTTTGGTACAAACATAATGTAGAACTCCAACGCTATACAGTAAACTAAGACATAACTAGATCAAAAAATTAGGGGTTCTAGAATTATTATATCTCAGACATTATGTGAATAATAGACCCATAATTACAGTAACAGAGATAAAAGAATAAATCTCATCACTATTTCATAAGGAATAAATCTGGAACTATATATAATTAACATATAAGACCAAATCAAAATATTTTATGTTATATTGTGAATGAAAACTTGTTCAAATTTGCAGAGAATCAAAATATGTTATATTGTGATGATATCAAGTTTTATGTAGGTGTTGTCTTATTTCCATATTATATGACCTCGAAATACACCAATCAATGTTTACAAACTTGTATTAATCACAATGAATATTTGAACCCTACAATATTAGGATAATTCACAAAGCTATGCTCATTATTTTATAATATCCCAGTCCCCTCATATTTCTATTTTTAAATTATCTAGTTTTTATTCAAGTTTATACTACGATTAAGTATATATCCTTATATAATTAAGACCATGACTAAGTAAAGTTACATAGCATATCCCCACTCTTATATAAACACTTAGCATATAGAGAGACAATGAAATATCAGCATACATATTGCAAGTAATGTAATGAATAATAGGACTCTCTTCAAATATCTATAAGGAACTTTCCATGACTTTCTGATGACTCAAATATAATAGACTCTTCATTAAATGTAAGGGTGACTTTTAATCTTCACTATTGATCTATATTATTCTTTAAGTACTACCCTTAACTAAATGTAAGAATGCCTTTTGTCTTCACCATTGATCTCTATTTTGAGTATTCTTCAGTAAGTTATATGATTTAGTTACTAGGTTGTGAGTTTGGAGATCTTTATCTCTGCAATGTAGAAGCCAAGAATAGGGGGTACGAGAGTGGAGAATCGGTGAAGAGAGAGATCAATAGGAATGAGATGACCAATGTAATACATATGATGATTGAAAAAAAAAATCTAGTTTTATATTTGATTCTTCTCTGTGATTGTTTAGTGTTTCCTGAATGTTTCATTTTTATTATTTACAACTCATTTTGTTTGGTTTGCTATTTCGGTTCGACAATCTAACACCCATATTGTTGTCATGATCAAGCACGTCTTTATTATGAATATGTTATGATGGAATTCGATAACAGAGAACAAATATTTATTTTAAATGTTTTATGTTGTGTTTGGATGTAACTCAAGTCTTAGTATCGAGTTTATTGAAGAAGTTTATCAACTTGTGGAAACCGTTTCTGTGCAACAGAGAATGCAATTTAAATTTGGTCATTAATTGAGTCGAGAATGGCTTCCAATAATCATTGCACAATTATTATGTTGGTTTGGAGTAATTTTATTTCATTTTAAATAAGTTATGACAGTTTTATTTCGTTGGTTTGGAGTCTTATTCCTTTTGGTTTGGAGTAATTTTGAATCTAATTTTGATCTTGATGATCCAATCTTCATTTAATCATTCAAATAATTTAATAAAACTGCCATAAATTATTTAAAACAAAATAAAATTACTCCAAACCAAAAGGAATAAGGGTGGTGGTATTCAAAACACAATGAGAATTGGTAATTTCAGAGATCTAGGCACTCTAGCATATCAACAACCTCAAATGTTTAAAAGATCTGACTTGTCAATGCCTCCACAATACTACACAATGATGGATTAGGTTTCCTAGGCTTCAAACCACTTAGACTCAAGGAATTCTAAGACTCTGTTTTAATTCCCATGCTTCCAATACACAAAGTTCTTTCAAACTGTTCCAAAGGCTTAATAGGCTGCCAATAACCCTGCAGCAGACTTAGGATGGTAATAACTTTGTCTTCCTTCAAAACACTTGACAAGATGAAAACATTTCTAGACACCCTTTTCAAAGTTCTATAACACTCCAAAAGATTTTATAGGGTTACTTTGGACCAACACACCTAACCATGACTGAACCCCTGTTTTCAACGCATGAAAATGACCAAATTTTCAAAGCAACTACTCTCATCACATTCCCTTATCCCACCAAACCTTCAGTAGAGTTATAAAATGACTCAAAATGGTTAAATCCACAAGCAATTAGACTCACGGGCCCTGCAACACCAAAACCCCCAAATCTTGACTCCAAACCCTGGTTTGCTAGGGCTTCCCCAATCTCCTGTTACAACTCACTCCTGCATCAAATTAGTGATCGAATCACCATTCATTCAACATGAAAAAATGTTTTCAAAACATAAAAACCCTTCCTTATTCGGACAGATCATCCACTGCTACACATTGCATCCAATTTCATTGTATTTTCTCACTGCTCTTTAACTGTGATCACCTTTACTCCACACAACTCTGCATATGCATGGTTAATGATCTAATAATACAGGTTAGAATTAACATTCCATGGTTAGAATGGTTCTAATTATTAGATAGACCACTGGCGTAACAACAATTAGAATGGTTCTCATTATTAGGTTAGAATGGTTCTCATTATGCTAAGTTCCTACTACAATAACAGTAAACTAAAATAAGAAATGCTATTAGATAGACCACTGGCATAACAACAGTTTCAATATAAAATGAGAC
The DNA here is from genome assembly GCA_027943335.1 of Chamaecyparis obtusa. Taxonomy (NCBI): domain Eukaryota; kingdom Viridiplantae; phylum Streptophyta; class Pinopsida; order Cupressales; family Cupressaceae; genus Chamaecyparis; species Chamaecyparis obtusa. The sequence goes on from BSBK01003980.1 coordinate 2,639,474, forward strand.
TCATTTGAAAATGGCATGAATTGAACAAAGAAATGTTGCAATTCCTTTAATGCATCAGAATAACCGAATTGAGACTTCAAGATGAATGAATTTTGCAGAAAATAGAGTATTTCTATTGCTTATGGTTTTATCCATTTTCAACTTATATAAATTCTAAACAACTAATTCAACCAACTTTTCATAAATCCTAAATCCACAGTTTATATATAGCATTTGATTCTTATTGGAAATCGATTCGACATACCTTAACCCTCTGGTTCAACTCTTCACCCTATTAGCTTCTACTGGCTCCTTCGCGCACGCTGAAATGAAATGCTCAAATGAAATGCGCTCGCAACCAATTTCTGGGCATTTCAACCTAGTTGATCAAATTAGGTTGGTGTCGACTGAAACAGATTGTGAGAGGGCATCTAAGACTGGTGTTATTGTTGTATTAATCCATTTTCATTCACTGTTGCAGACATTCGTTTACTTCAGTGGTTCCACACATTGATTACACCTAAACTAGGGCATCAACCATGAAGCGCAGTTAATGTCTTTCCCAATTCCAAGCACTAAATAAGTTAAATAACATTACCCTAATTTGTTTTTTCATCCAGCGGCATGGCATCTCTGTGATGAAAGCATAAATTAGGGCCACAACTTCATAGCAGAGCTGACGCTGTGTACCCTAAACCTCCTTCGCTTCTACCCTTCTCTAGCTTCTACCTCCTTCGCGCGCGCTGAAATGAAGCGTTGAAATGAAGTTTCAAACTTTTGTTTTTTTTTAACACATGCCCGTGTTGGTCGCAATTTTGACTACCATTGTGTTGGTCGAAATTGCGACCAACACGAGCATGTATTAAAAAAAAAAAAAGTTTTCCTTCTATAATGCGACCAACCTAAACATTTTTATTTGATGGTTGAATTGTTTAGTCAAAATTTAAGGTCAAATGTACTAGTGCTTTGACTATCGAGGAAATGAAAGCAAAACAAGAACACAATCAAGTAATGTTGGAGATTGCATCTACCTTAAGCTATCTTGAATTTGAAGATATCAAAGATTGCACTACTGCAAAGCAAATGTGGGATACTCTTGCAACCATCTATGGTGGTGATACAAATGTACTGAGAGCAAAAGATGAAAGCTTGAGAGGTAAGTTTGATGAAATTAAAATGCAAGAAGGTGAAAATATTGCTCAATATTGTGGTAGAATTAAGGAGATAGTGAATGCTATTAGAGGATCCAATGGAATCATTGATGATGAGACTGTTATTGGTAAGGTATTGAGAACTTTGCTTGCTATCTATGCTATCAGAATTTGTGCAATTCAAGAATCAAGATGTAACCCTGGTAATGTTCTAACTCTGGAAAGTCTTGTTGGTAAGCTTACTACTTTTGAGCTATCTCCCTATGATAACTACATTGTTCCTAATGTTGAATCTACATTCAAGTCACAAATGGTTTTGCATAAATCTAAGAGGGAAAAAGAAAAATGTGTGAAAAGTGAAAGTGATATTGGAAGTGATAGTGACACTTCTGATGAGGAATTAGATGATCTTGAAGCACTCATGGCTAGAAGATTAGAAAGAGGAAAAGGCAAATATAAAGGTAAACTTTCTATAATCTATTTTTCACGTAACAAAGTTGGCCATATTGCAGCAAGATGTCCTGACAGAAATGACAAGGATGAGGAAACAGAAAGCAAGTATAAGGATAAGAGAGATAATAGAGATCACCGAAGGTACAGAGACTACAAGGACAAAGGTAAGAAATCCTATTATATTGTTGAAGAGGAAACTGACAGTGACACTGATGATTTTGATATCGAAGTAGTTTATGTTGCTATGAAAGATGATTCTAATGAAGATGATAAAACTGCACTTATTTCTTATGTGAGTAAAGGTGATAAATAGATTATTGATAGTGGTTTCTCACATCACATGACTGGTGATAAAAGTAAATTTGAAATTCTAGATCATTACAAAGGTAGAAGTGTTAAGTTTGGTAATGATGCACCATGTCCTGTGAGAGGTAAAGGATCAATTAAGCTAACTAATAAGATCACATGTGAAAATGCCTATTAGGTTGAAGGTCTTAACTACAATTTGTTGAGTGTGGCATAGCTGAACATCACTGGTTACCGAGTGGAGTTTCATCACAGAAAGGCTAAAATATTTGATGCCACTGGTGAACTAATTGGAAGTGGAGAACATACTAGAGGCAAATTGTTCTATCTAGATCTATCTGAAGAGACATGTTTGTTTGCACAATTTGATGATGTATGGTTATGGAATAAGAGGTTGTGTCATGTAAACTTTGACAATCTGGTAAATATTAGTAAAAAGAAGAAAGTTAAAGGTTTTCCGAGATTGAAGAAACCTGATAATGTGATGTGTAAATAGTGTCAGTTGGGAAAAATGACAAAGTCTAGTTTCAAGAGCAAGACATTTACTTTTGAAAATATTTTGGATTTGATTCATACTGACCTTTGTGGACCTCTGGGTGTACAAAGTTATTGACTACACTAGGATGATGACTGTAATGTTTTTGAAAGAAAAATCTGATGCATTTCAGTTGTTTAAATGGTATTTGGCAAAAGTTGAAAAAGAAACAGGTAGAAGCCTGAAATGTCAGAGATATGATCGAGGTGGAGAATTTATATCAAATGAGTTCAATCTATTCTGCAATGATAGAGGAATCAAGAGATAGATGTCTGCACCAAGAACAGCTCCATAGAATGGTATAGCTGAGAGAAGAAACAGGTCTATTATAGATTGTGCAAGAATACTAATGATTGAGAAGAATGTTGCACAAAAATACTGGAGAGAAGCTATAAGTACACTTGTTTATACCTTGAACCGAGTACAAATCAAGAAAGGTACAAATGCTACACCTTATGAATTATGGCATGGATCTGCACCTAATGTGAAATATTTTAGAATCTTTGGGAGTAGATTCTATATACGGAAAGATAATAGGAATGGAAAGTTTGATACAAAAAGTAATGAAGGCATATTCCTAGGTTACTCCACTAAGAGAAAAGGTTATAAGTGTTTGAATTATAACACTAACAAAGTTGTGGAAAGTGCAAATGTGAGAGTTGATGAATATGCAGAGAAGAACGAACCAGAAGGAAAACAAGAACTTGAAGATTATAGATCTTTTGTGTACATGCAAGAAGGAGAGGAAAGAAACACACTTACACCAGATGCAGAGTCACGGGTAAGAAATGTCAAACATTAGGAGGATGTTGCGGAGCAATAAGAAGCAGACATTGAGAATTTTCATTATGAACCTGAAGATCAAGAAGAAAAGAAATCTGAACCTACATTGGCACAATATGTGAGAAGACATGATAAGCCTGAGAAAATCATTGGAGATAAGGAATCTGGAGTCTTGACCAAAAGTAAGTTGAAAGACCCTACATGTTTATTATGTGAGTTTGAGCCTAAGATAGTAAAAGATGCTTTAGAGAATGAAGACTGGATTCAAGCTATGAATGAAGAAGTAGATGAAATAGAAAAGAATGATACCTGGACTCTGGTGCCAAGACTAGAAGACAAGAATGTTATTGGAACAAAATGGGTATTTAGAAACAAGCTTAATGAACATGGACAAGTCACAAGGAACAAGGCAAGATTGGTATAAAAGGGTTATGCACAAGAAGAAGGAATAGACTATGGGGAAACATTTGCCCCTGTCACAAGATTAGGAGTGAGAACTCTACTTGCATATGATTCATACAAAGATTTCAAAGTATATCAAATAGATATCAAATCTAGATTTCTGAATGGTATATTAGAAGAAGAAGTATACATTGAACAACTTGAAGGATTTGTTGACCCAAACAAGAAAAATATGGTTTGCAAATTGAACAAGGTGCTATATGGATTGAAACAAGCCCCAAGAGCATGGTATGAGAGGCTGCACAATTATTTGATAAAGATTGGATTTACAAGGACAAATGACAACAACAATCTGTATATGAAAGCTGAAGAAGGTAGAGGGATTTTGTTAGCTGAAATTTGTGTGGATGATATCATATTTGGAGGACAAGATGTCCTATGTCATAAATTTTCAAATGAGATGCAAACTAAGTTTGAGATGTCTATGTTTGGTGAGATAAAATTATGTGTTGGATTGCAAGTCTATTAGATGGAGAACGATATCTTTATCACACAATCTAAATATGTCAAAGAGATACTGAAAACTTTTGGTATACAGGATTCTAGACCAGTAAGTACTCCTATGGCTACTGGACAGAAACTATCTAAAACTGATGATATTGCTAAAGTGAATCAAACCCTGTATAGATCCATGATTGGAAAGCTACAATATATTGTCCACAATAGACCAAATATAGCCCTAGAAGTTAGGATAGTGGCAAGATTCTCTACCAATCCTAAGGAAAATCATATGATGGCAGTGAAGAGAATACTGAGATATCTCAAAGGGACATAAGACTATGGATTATACTTCAAGAAGAATGAAAAATTTAAACTGAGAGTTTACACTGATACGGACTAGGCAGGAAATGTTGATGATAGGAAAAGTACAAGTGGTGGAGCATTCTTTCTAGGAAAGAGATTAGTCTCATGGACAAGCAAGAAACATAACTGCATTTCCCAATCTACAGCAGAAGCTGAGTATATAGCAGTTGCAGTGAATTGTTCAAATTTGATATGGATCAAACAATTGTTGAAAGGAATGAAAGAGGAAATCACTGAGCCGGTTGTTATTTTTTGTGATAAAACAACGGCTATTAGTGTCAACCGAGTGCCATAAGATAATGTATTGTTTATCTAAGTAAGAAGAAAGACTAAAGAAGTAGGCTTAATTGAGCAAAAGTGAAGAAATCTAGTTTAAGCCGAGTGATGTTAGTGTTAAACCTTAACTAGTAAGACAGTTGCTATTTAAGAGAGTACCATATCTATTGATTGATGAAAAGGATTAGGGCAAGGGAGATAACAAGAGAACCTACATAAATTTTGAGTTATTTGGTACTTCAATGGGTACTTGATTATTTGGCACATTGATAAGATAATGTATTGTTTATCTAAGTAAGAAGAAAGACTAAAGAAGTAGGCTTAACCAAGCAAAAGTAAAGAAATCTAGTTTAAGCTGAGTGATGTTAGTGTCGACCAAGTGTCAGTATATGCCGAGTAAATTTACTGTTGACCGAACATCAGTTTATGCTGAGCGACATGAAATTAAAGAGCAAGACAGTGTTAGTCATGGAAGACAGTTTGTAGAGTTGACCAAGTTATGCAGTGATGACCGAGGAGATAAACATAGTATTGACCGAGTGTCAGTAATTTACATTTGGAGAAAGAATTGAGATGCCCAACTGACATAGTTGAATTCTTGGGATATGTAAATCGTGTTGACTTTATTAATTGATTGTATGGAGAATTTAATTCATGGTAAATCATTTTATTATGGATTCAATGAGAAGTTTGAAGATGTATCTAGAAGGAAGGATGAAGAACTTAAATGATGGAAGGATTCGATGAATCTGACCTAAACCTAAGATCTACAGAGGAGATCAAGCGGTAAAAGATGGATCTACCTAATTGAAGAGGTATAAAGGAAAACATAATTGTGAGGTTGCAGAGGGAGCTGAAGTTGTTGATGTTATTGACTGAAAAGTCTAAGCAGAAGGTTGAACGTGAAATTGTGAAGGAGTTTATCAGAGTTGTGATTGCTTGTAGAAAATTTTGAGCAGATCAGTGATGGAGATGGAAATGGAGCTCAGTTAGTAAATCAGCATATATGTGCGAATTGGATCTGTTATTTGCAAAGTAAGTTGTATATTTTTTAGATCAGAAACTACTATTACTTTCTAACCATTGTATCAGTCTAAATCTTTTAATCAAGGTTCACCTAACAGTCATTATTGAAGTCCTTTAATCAAGATGGAATTCTAATGGAATGTACTTAAATCCTTTAACCAGGTCACTTTTGATAGTGTTTAAATCCTTTAACAGGGTTACACCTAGTAGTATGTTTGTAAACCTTTAACAAGGTTGGCTTTTCACAGAGCTCACTTTAGAAGAGTGAAAATATCAGTAACATGTTACAAAGTGGTTTTTCCCAAGTTGGGTTTCCACTATAAATCCTAGTGTTATACTTGTGTGAATGTTTTGATGTGAATGTTTCTATATTCTGCAAGTTAATTACTTTTGGACAGTGGATTGCATGTTATATATTTCTGATATATATACTTTAGAGACCGAGTTGTATTGGTGATTAGATTTGAGATTGTTGAAGTGTTTAAAAGTTCAATTGGTACATTTGGACCTGAGAACAACTAATTCACCCCTTGTCTCTATTGTTCTAAATAATATTAACAAGTACCTATAGCGAAGAGTTCCAAAAATTGTGCTTGAGGTCAAAGGTGCAAGAAGATGAGAATCTTAAAGTAGCAAGATACTTAAATGGTTTGAGATGGAGCATCCAAGAGGAGATCAGATTGCTTAGCCCTACTACCATGCACAAGTTCTATCAACTTTCCCTTAAATTTGAAGAGAGAAGTAAAAAGAAACAAGATTTAAACTCTAGGGGTAGAGGCCGAGGGAGATATTCAAGAGGCCATAGGGGTAACTATAGTGGAAGGGGAAATGAAAAAAGACCTTACAATGAGTCAAGGAAAATGGAGCAGACCAATGAACCAAGTGGTAGAGGTAATCAAAGCAGAGGAAGAGGATTTGGCAGCAATAGAGGCAAATTTGGTGGCTCTAGCAAAGGATCACACTTTGCTAACATGAAATGATATAGTTGTGGGAAAATTGGGCATCTTGCCTATAGGTGTCCGGATAAGGTAACATCTTCTCAATCAGATAAGAGAATAAAATTTTTCCAAGAAGAAACAAGTAGTGTGAAGTCTCCTAAGCTAACTCTTGATTCAGAAAGTGGGGAGAACTTCATGCTTAGGAGAATATTGTTGAAAGAACCAGTGAAAGAAGAACCCAAGTAGAGAAGGGCCTTATTCAAGGTAAAGTGCAAGATTCTTGGGAAGGTTTTAAAGGTGATCATAGACTCAGGGTCTACTCATAACTTCATCTCTGAGGAGGCAGTACAAAATCTTGGCTTGACAAGAATCCCCCATGCCCATCCTTACAAGGTGACTTGGTTGAATAAGAGACAAAATGTGTTGGTCAATGAAGAAGTGTGGGTACATTTTTCCAATGGTAAGTATCAATACAAGGTTCTATGTGACATACTACCCATGGATGCATGCCATTTGTTATTGGGCAAGCCATGGGAGTATGACAACAAGGCCATGCATAATGGGGAAATGAATTCTTACTCTTTTGAAAAGAATGGAGTAACATACAATATACAGTCCCTTGTGGATGAAGAGGAGACCAAGACAACAACCTCCAATGTCATATTTACAAGAGGAAAGGAGTTCTTGAAGGAACTCAAGAATGAAGATGGTGTGAAGTTTTCCATAGTGGTGAAACCAAAGGAAGAAGACAAGCATAAACAAGAACCCCTACTGATAGAGGTGACAAGATTGTTAGAGAAATACAAAGACATAGTGAGTGATGGAAGTCTTACAACTTTACCATCTAAGAGGGAAATTAGTCATCAAATAGATTTTGTACCAAGAGCTTCTTTGCCAAATAAGGTAGCCTACAAGGTGACCTCGGATCATAACAGAGAGATAGCACAACAAGTTCAAGAATTTCTTAACCAAGGGTTGGTAAGGAAGAGCATAAGCCCTTGTGTTGCCCCTGTGGTGTTGGCCCCTAAAAAGGGAGGTAAGTGGAGGTTATGCATTGATTCTAGAGAAATCAATAGAATCACCATTAGATACAAATTTCTCATTCCTGGGATAGAAGATCTAATGGATTGTCTTGGAGGTGCTAAGTACTTCACAAACTTAGACCTCAAGAGTGGGTACCATCAAATTAGAATCAAGGAGGGGGATGAATGGGAGATGACATTAAATACTATACCAAGCTTATATGAGTGGTTGGTCATGCCATTTGGGTTCACCAATGCCCCTAGCACATTTATGAGATTGATGAATGAAGTGTTAAAGTACTACAGAGGGGTGTTTGTAGTAGTTTACCTTGATGACATATTGATATTCAACAAGACATGGGTAGAAAACCTTGAACACTTGGAAGTTGTGTTGAATAAGTTGAAGGAAGAACAATTGGCTATCAACCTAGAAAAGTGTGAGTTCTTGAAATAAGAGCTGGTGTATTTGGGTTTTGTAGTCTCACAAGGTAACCTCAAGATGGATAAAGGTAAGGTAGAAGCTATCCTTAGCTGGCCTACTCCAAAAACAAGGACTGAGGTAAGGAGTTTCCATGGCTTAGCTCAATTCTATAGGAAATTCATTAAAGGGTTTAGAGATATTTGTGCCCCTATCTTGGACACCATCAAGGGTGGAGTAAAAACTAGATTTAAATGGACCAAGGAAGCTGACAAGAGTTTTGATTTATTGAAGACCAAGGTGGATACCCAACCTATTCTTGTGTTACCAAGTTTTGAGAAGTTATTTACCTTGGAGTGTGATGCTAGTGTTGTTGCAGTTGGAGTTGTTCTTAGCCAAGAAGGAAAACTAGTAGCTTTCTTTATTGAAAATCTCATTGAGGCCAAGACAAGGTACTCATCCTATGATTTGGAGCTTTACGCTTTAGTTCAAGCTCTTAGGAAGTGGAGGCACTATTTATTGCCCAAGGAGTTTGTGTTCTTTACAGATAATCAAGCTTTGAGTTACATTAATACTTAAGAAAAACTAAGCCATAGGCACATCAAATGGATGTAATTCCTACAAGGTTACACCTTCAATATCAAGCACAAGAAAGGGAAAAATAACAAGGTTGTTGATGCCCTTATTAGAAGGTTACTCACTATTTAAGAGGTGAAGTTACAAAGTATTGGAATAGAAGGCTTCAAAGACCTATATCAAGATTGTGCAGATTTTGCAGAGGCATACAACGTATGTGTAGATTTAGTAACCATTTCCATAGTCAATTTGTAGATTATACCTTGAAAAATGGTTTATTATTTAAGGGAGGATAATTATGTGTACCTAGAGGGTCTATGAGAGAGAATCTCATACAAGAGAAACAAAATGCCAGTTTTAGTGGTCATTTTGGGCTTAACAAGAGACTTGACTTAGTAGGCTCTACTATTGGTCAAAATTGCAAAGGGATGTCAGGAAGTATGTAGAAGAATGTATTGTTTGTCAAAAGGAAAGAGGGATTGCTTCCAATAACAGTCTTTACTAACCTCTCCCAATTCCTAAGAGGCCATGGGAGTTCCTTAGCATGAACTTCATTATGGGTTTACCTAGGACTAAAATTGGATATGCTAGTGTGTGGTGGTTGACATATTTAGAAAAATGAGTCACTTCATTCCATACGAGACCACCCATGATGCAAGTTATATTGCTCACCTATTCTTCAGAGAAGTTGTAAGAATCCATGGGTTGCCATTGAACATTGTTTCTAACAGGAATGTGAAGTTTATGGGACACGTTTGGAAGAAATTGTGGAAAAGGCTTGGAACCAACTTGTCTTTTGGTTCAGCCTATCATCCATAGAAAAATAACCAAACAGAGGTCATCAATAGAATCTTGGGTAACCTCCTTAGGTTCTTGACAAAGGGGTATGGTCAGATGTAGGACCAGGTATTACCCCAAGCTAAATATGCATATAATGACAGTGTTAATAAAACGACCGATAAGAAACACATTAAGGTTGTTTATGGTATTCACCAAAGAGGGGTATGTGAACTTAGGGACTTGAAAAATACAGAGCATAAGAGTGGGCATGCTAAAGATTTTGCATAGTCCATGAAAGAGGTTCATGAGAAAGTAAAGAACACACTAATGGAGGCTACACAAACGTTGAAAGCTAAGGTGGATGACAGGAGAAGGGATGTGCAATTTGAAGTTGGGGAACTTGTTATGGTTCACCTCAACAAGGCTAGACTATAGAAGGGAATCACTACCAAGTTGCAAATGAGAAAGATAGGCCCTTGCTCTATTCTGGTCAAGTATGGTCAGAATGCCTATAAGGTGGCACTTCTAGTAGATTTAGCCATCTCTCCCATTTTTAATGTACATGATTTGACCAAGGATAAGTGCCCTATTATATATAAATACATACAAGGTACATAGGTTGCTAAAGATCTCAACAAAGTGTCATTACCACCCAAGAGCCAGCCTAAAGAAGAGAAGATTCTAAACTCCTAGATATTGAAGCTAACAAGCATGGAGTGTACATGGAACACCTAGTGAAATGGAAAAACCAACCGAAGTTAGAAGCCACATGGATTGCTGAAGCAAAGTTTAAGAAGTTAGGTATAGATAAAGCTTTTTTGACACCAAATGATACTTGACTTCTTTTGTTCAGGGGGAGTATGGTGTAGGAGCACCTAGGTAAAGAGGCTTACTCCCTAGTTGCTTTTGGCTTGTACTTGACCTTAGCCAAGTCAAGAAGAGAATAAGACTCCAAGAGATTCTCGTAGTTAGGTAGTTAGATTAAGTTTTGGACTTGGCACTAAGTTGCCACTAGTTGGTCTTAGTATGCCAAGTTGGCCAAATAGGGCCTAGAGAGTGAAAAATGATTAGAATAGGTTAGTGAAATTTATTTTTTAAGTATTTCAAGATTTAGAATAGGGTTGAGGTTAGTTGGGTCACTTTGAGGACCTTTAGCACAAAGTTGCTATGACAAAATGTAAAAGTTGTCAAAGTTGCTTGAGCAACTTTGACAACATTTTTGACAAATTTTACAACTTTCGAACAAGAAGTGTCTAAATGCCCTAAATGGTAGTTAGGGATTGTCCTAATTCTTTTTCTGAGGTTAGAAATAGTATTTAACACTTTAGGAGAGAAGGTACGATGTTAGAAATCTTGTACACATAGGTCTTGAGATAGATTCTATTTTTTCATTCTCTGAGTTTTCAATATAGTCTATTAGAGTTTGAAACTAATCATTGGAATTTAATTAAGAAAGACTTTATGTTTTGTCATTTCATTTCTTCTATGTAGATTCTTCCTCTATATATAGGTTTTAGTGTATTTTTCTTTTTTTATTTTTGTTTTTGCAAGACAAACCCTCATTGGACTGTGCCTTGCCAGTTTGAGAGGTTACCATATAAAAATGGTTCCACCATAACTTCCCTCCATGGAAACTTGATGGACCATGGAGGAAGTAAAGTGGAACCCTTGTACAATATGTTCCAACTTGTACAGGTTCCAGAAGTGATGGGAGCTCAATTTGAAGGCTTGTCCTAGGTGAGACAGGGTGTCCCTATTAAGAGGAAAGCCTACGATAGTGAATGTTTTAATGCAGGGTTGGATTGAGAAATGACATGTGTATATTGGGAAGTGTTATTAAAGGTTGGATAAATCCATAGAACCAGTGCCAAGAGTTGGAGTAGCCAATCTTGTAAAATGATGACCTACAACTGATTGAATATCTAGATGAACTGAAGGAACATTGATTAGAGATCACCGAACTACTAAAGTGATATGTAAGATGATTAAATAAGTCAATATGTTGTCATTGATGTCAACTACTTTTGACTATAATTATCATGATAGTTACAAACATCTGAACATCTGTAGAAGGAAGAAAAGATGAAGAAATGAGATATCTACATAAGGAAAAGATGGATATGACAGATAAGGATAAGGTATAAATTGGGTAAATTATTGATGAGTCTATGGCTTTATATTGTTGACTTGATCATGTTACATTAATCTATTATGAAGAAGAGATTTGAATTGAACAAGTTAATGTGGTCGGTAATTGAAGACTTTTGTGTACACCGGGCCCGTGCAGTGTATACCGAGTGACAGTAACAACTAAGTTAGTTATCACCGATGCATTCAATATTAACCGAGTATGGATGAAAACATTAAATGCTAAGAATAGATGACTGAAATTGATGAGTTGGAAATTGTTATGATTTCGAGGTAAAGGATGAAGTTATTTATAAGATCCATGACTGACATAATTTAGAGATGATCTAAAGGATGAGATTGAAATGTGTTATGGACACATTTGCCGAGGAAGGTTTAAGAGGCATAATGGACGAAGGAGATTAAGAGGCAAAATCTGATGGTTGATATGAAAATAGTTTACTTGTCTATTTAAGAGACATAAGTTTCATTGTTGAAACATGTCAGAAAAATATAGACTGTAGAGATTTCACGTGAAGACTTTATTCATGCATTCCTGATCAAACTGGTTACAGAAAGAACCAAGCTGCAGACATTACCGAGCGTCAGAGAACTATTTACTGAGTAAAGTAAGTTGGGAAAATATTGAGGAAGTGAATTGATTAATGATTAGATGAGTTTTATGAGCATAGCATAGATCTGAATATTTGCAATTAAGCTGTATTTGAATCAGATCAGAACTGTATCAATTTAACCATTGATTCAAAAAAATCTCTTAACCGAGTGGACTTAACAGTCTTATTGTATTTCCATATGACATTCAAAGAATGTTAATTGTTATCTTGTTGACCCCATAGTGAATGTTGGTCAAGTGTTAACTGTTAGTGATAAATCCTCTAACTAGGTCACACCTAATAGTGTGCATTGTAACCTTTAACAAGGTTGGCTCCTAACTGAGCTCACTTTAGAAGAGTGAAATATTTTGGGTTACCGGTCCCAGGTGGTTTTTCCCTTAGCAGGGTTTCCACATTAAATCATTGTGTTATGTGTTATTTTTATGATTTTTTTCTATCATACTTTACATACTGCATAGTTGATTTAATCGGTAATCACAGTTTGGATAATTACTGGTATTCGGTAATTGAACAAACAGATTGATATTTTATCTTACCGAGTTGCATAAATTGTTGAAATAGTCTTCAAATGTACATCTGAGAGTTTGGGACAGTAGGATAACTAATTCAATTGATTCACCCCCCCCCCCCTCTCAATTATTCTAACATAAACTTAGTTGAGTGACGTAGTCAATTAGGCCTATTTTCTAGGAAAGAGACTCAACAATTACAAGGTATTGTACGACCAGTTGGGAAACCCTAAACCTTGGAAATGTTTAAGTTTTTCCAAAAGGGTATATAGATCCTAAATCAGTTTGGGGACTTCTTTAGATTTATTAGGCAAAAACTGTGTTCAAAGACCTAGTTTTGGGCTAAAAGGGCTACAAGCCTAAAATATAGGAAACCTTGAGATTGATAACAAGGATCAATCTAGATGGTGTCAATTTGCATCAAAAAAGTTGAGAAACACCTAACCACAATGGACTCAACCCTTTTTAATGTTGGTGATAGGCATGGTGTGTGGATGGTGAACTTACCCTGGTGAGTTCAAGGAAGAGGAAGAGTAACCAAGTTGGTAGGAAGACCCCTAAGTTGTGGGAAGATTTGTTAATTTCTCCCAAGGTGTAAGGGCAAGAAAAGATACCCTAAGAGGTCTAGGAAGTGACCCTAGTGATTGATCTTTCTTGGCTCAAGAGGTGATAGAGGTCACCCTATCATCATTCAATTATATCATTTATGTACCCTCATTTTCAACAAATATCCTTTCCATCTATGAGATCACACATGGTGGGGAAGGAAAGAGCATTGAGTTCACTTCTGATTTTGTGATTATTCAAGATTTGTATAGTAGAGATATTGTTGTAGTTGGGAATTTAGATCATCAATCTCGATTATACACATTCTCACACTTTTCTTCTATTGTTCCTTTGGCTGACATACACACTCATGCATCTAGTGTTGATAACTTTTAGGAGATTTAATATGGTCAAGTAAATCTTGGTATTCTTTCAACTGAGGTTCAAAAGACATGTGTTGATATTGCATCTCTTACATCGAATATTGTTTCTTGAAATTCTTGTATTGATATAGATCCTATTGATTTAGTACAACATGACATTCATTATCTTCCAAACACATCTCCTTGGGATGAGTACTTGAAAAGTATTTTTGGTTTGTTTGTGAGTCCTATCTTGCAGACTTGGAGGAAACTATTGAGTGCATACATCTTCTCTTTGATGAGTTTCATATATCTTCTTCAGATCATGATGAAATAACATTTGACCCTCTTATTATTTACCCACATGATCATTCCTCACATTTTAAAATGATTGTGGCCACTATTGAGAAACATTTGAAGGAGGCACCTTATTCCTTAGAGAATATAACTTTTCCTCTAAATTTTATTCTACATTCATATCCACTAGGTTATGGATTTTAATCTTCTATAGAATGGCATATAACACTTGATTTGATGGTGAAAACTTTTGGCATTGACATGGGGTCACCTGAGTAGAATTCAGAGACATCATACATCTTCATCATTGCTCCTACATATTCCTTTCAGGAATGGGAGGATATCATCTATACATCCTTGGTTTTATTTCTTCCTAAGGGGAGGAATATTGTTTGGAAATCTTGGACCATACTTAGTCAAGAATTTACCAATAATGCATGAGATTCTATATAGAGGGGTTGCATGGTCACTCTTCTTCTCTCTCGGGGGGATTTCTATCCTATGGGTTTTCTCTTTCTCAGCTTTTGGGATATTTTATCATTGTAAATGGGTACCTAACATGGCCTTGTATATGAAACCCATGTTTGCATCTTTGCATCTTGACGCCCACCTAAGCTACACTAGGGGGGTTGGTGCAGCTTATTATTTTTAGCTAATGTTAGGGAATATTTATTTTTCCTACACATATATTAAGCTTTCTTAGGTTATATTATAATAATTAGGACAACACACAATATAATCCTACAATCACATGTGTCATTCATACCTAGATTTGGGTAGTTGAATGTCTCACCCTCTTTTGGATTTATTAGCGACCTCCCCATAACCATTTTCTTTTTTTACCCGAGTTGGCATAAACTCCTATTTGACATTTACCAAGTAGCTAAAACTCCCACCTAGTTTGGGTTTTTGGGAGTTATTATTCCTCTTCGAATTATATGCCCATATTCTACTATATAATCAACACCCACCTCTCCTTTATGAGATACTTAATCTAATTTAAAACTAACTTAGATGATTTCACATAAGCTCAATTAGTACAAGGGAGTTATAATGCATATTGTATTATTTTGAGTGTGATAATATCATTATTCTATTATTGTTCTATATTCCAACATTTCATTCTCTTTGTTGCTCTCATGTAGAAGGTTGATATTGGTTTTGCAAGTTATCCTAGAAGATCAATTCAATACGTGACTCTTATAGGTTCTAGTGCTTCTACACCTATTCTTATTGGGCACTCTTTTGAGAGACCTATTCCTAGGTCTAATACTGTCATGAAAGTGGGGGTCATCTTTAAGCCTCTTTCTATTATTGATGGGTGAAAATTTTCTTGTGTGGATAGTTGTGTTGTTTCTCTCCCTCCCAAAGGGAAATATCAACTTCTTTCTTGTGATAATACCTCCCCTATTGTGGTATGTGGCTATGATGTGGTGGGTAATGTGTACTTCAAAAAATGTTACAAGTTGGTATGTAGGTTTTCTAGTATTTGACCTTCTCTACTAAATCTTAATTGATGGGTGATAGATTATTGGAAGCCCTTAGTTTTTGCTAACATTGAGATTTTACCTTGTGCTAAAGGGTATTTATTGGTACTTTCTTTTTCTCTGATGACAAAGATTTGGTGTTGAGCAAGTTGTGGGCTTGGGGGGTTCACTCTCTTTCCACCCAACCTTGGATGGTCTCATTCAACCCTCTTATTAAACCAATCAATGTGTCTATTATGGTTCATATTCCAAATATTTTGATACTTTTTTGGATAATTCTTGGTTTTAGACCATCAACAACTTTATTGGTTGTTTCTTGAAGATGGGTGATACCATTGCCTCCATGGGTCTCTCTACCTTTGCTCATATTTTAGTTGATATTGACATCTCAATACCTATTCATGGGGATGTGGTTCTCATT
Organism: Chamaecyparis obtusa; assembly: GCA_027943335.1. Classification (NCBI taxonomy): domain Eukaryota; kingdom Viridiplantae; phylum Streptophyta; class Pinopsida; order Cupressales; family Cupressaceae; genus Chamaecyparis; species Chamaecyparis obtusa. The sequence goes on from BSBK01003980.1 coordinate 2,655,367, forward strand.
ATTAGGGATAAGCCATGGACTTAATTGTTGGATTATGAGGCTCTCCCTTTCAATATCATCAGTGCTTCTCAATTGGCCACTTGGAAATAAATTGTTCTCTCTCGCATCGTAAAGGTGCTACCACTTAGTGGAAGGAAACTAACGGTGATCACTTGACTACTATGGTTTCTAATTCTTCCTCTAGTGACTCTTCATAAGATGACAATGAATCATCCTTGGATGATGCTCCTATTGTTGGTTTGACCTCCCCAGGTTCTATGGATCCAACTCCACCTTTCTAATAGTGTGGCCCCTCTGGCAACATGGGCCCTTCTCCATCTGTTGCTCCTACTCTATTACAACCTTTAGCTGACAATGTATAACTTTTCCAACACTTTTCCCCTTGTTCTCATAGTCTCACAAAGAGGATTTCCCCACTTGTCCCCCCTAGTAGTGGGGATCCTAGTGATAGTATGGCCTGGATGGTTGTTTGTTAGCATAGGAAATATCATTCTTTAGTTTCTCATTCTCTTCCCTACATTGTGCATAATTTTTCTACCCACTCTTGATGTGAGTTACTAGTTGCTCTACTAGTGTATTGTTAATGGTATATTCTTGACCTTGTTGTAAATGACCTTTTTAGTCTATCTTTATATGGAACAACGCCCTTTTTTTGCTTCTTTTTAATATAAAAAGCATTATATATGTTTGTAGGGTTAAAGAAGTTACAAATATCTTCCAAATCAATCCAAATGAAACTATCATTATTGGCATTTCAATTCATTAAAATAGAACACTCTTTCAAGATTTACATTATGAAGATAGGTATTGTATCTCACCTATTTTATCTCTATATCCTCCTTAATGTTTTTATCTCTCTTTTTAGGGGTAAATGCTTTGACCCAGAGCTATGAACTAGTGAGGCCACAAATGGGGGACCTCATCCCTAGTGGGTTTTGAACCTTGATGAAAAGAGAAACAACACAAAAATTTAACCATCACAACATGCCACTATTGGCTAATGTTTTTATCTCTTGCTAACTTAAGATGAGCCCAGTTTTTTTTGCTAGGGAAAAGTAAATGCAATTGGACTTTCATTCTATTCATGTTAGAATACTATAAAAAATATATATATCTCATATGTGTTTTCTAACTACTTATAAAAATATTAATAGTTTTGAAAATCATTGTAAAGAGAATTTGTTTATATATATTATAATTTAATTTATTTTTCATTTAATTAAAATTTAAAAAATAATCATTCATTTTATTATTCTAATGTCATTAATAATTATTTCTTATAGATAAATTTTGATAAAATATTGGGTATATTTAAATTTTATATGATGTTTAATTCAAAATTCTATAATAAACAAAAAAAATATGTTAAAAAAATAGCGAGTCATCAAGAACAAGTGTAAAATCCAAGTGGGAATGCTCTGACACAATCCATAAATTGGCATGACAATCAATATATCCAATGAGGTTGATGAGGATGTGAGCATGTTGGATGATTTGACAGTCATTTGTAGGTTCATCGATCCAAGATGAGATAGAAAAATCATTAGGGATTCAATATACAAAAATTGGAAGGCTGAGAAAATTATCAATTTCCTTCCAAGAGGTTATTATTATTATTTTTGTATCAGCTCAGAGGAAAGGAAGAAGGTGTTAGAGGTTTGTGGAAAATGGGCAACTATTTGTTGTGCATTCATTATAAGACAATTTGGATTCATCAGTATAAGCATCCTATGGAATGTCTTGAAATGATCAGGTGATCCTTAAGTACCCTAATTGATACTGATCTAGATATTACTATGGAGGATTCATATTTCTTTGCATGATTTAAAGTTGTTGTAGTTTTGTGGGTACCACAATAAATCATTTTTTCTGTTGATGAGGAGCACTCAACTCAATCAATTGAAGTGGAGGAAGATAATTTTTTTGTCTAAGGTGTCATGGGAGGGTTCATCATGAAGATAAATGCAAATGGTGTCCTAGAACAAAATGTATATGGGAACCTAAGAGCAATAATCATTTGGTTATGACACATAAAAAGAGAAAAATTTGATAAATTCACACACAAAAATGATGTGGGATACTGGTAAGTGTTCTTCGTATTCATATATGAGGATCTTGACAACAGTTGGGATTGGTGCAAAATTATCCTTTGGATCTAGAGGTATGTCTATTGATAGATGTTTGGGAGAAGGTAAAATTATGGGTTGCAACTATGGAAATTTTTGGGAGGAGTGCCTAGGGATAAAGGAGGTACAATGAATAATTATAAATGGGATTTGGAAGGAAGGATCTATGATGGGGAATATCCCTTTCACCAGTAATTAGATTATGGAGATTGATCAAGAAGAGGAGAAAAAGGATTTATAAATGGAAGAATCGAAGGAATATTATATCAATTTTGATGGTTCGAGGGTGATAGATGTCATATTTATAATCCATTTGACAACTAAAGCATTGGGAAAGACTTGAAGGGGGAAGATAAGAAAGTGCAATAAGCCAAAAATAAGAAAATAACTAAAAAGACCTTCTTAGTGTCGTTGTTTTTCTTAAATCCAAGGGAGAGAAGGCTTCCCTTTGATATAAATGAAGGTGGTTACATGGAATGTGAGGCACCTACAACCCATCATAAAGACAAGTTAGAAATAGACATCCTTTTGCTCCAAGAAACCAAAACTAGTGGAGGAAGGCACTAAATTTTTGAAATTTTGTTGTAACTTTGGGTTTCTTTCACAGTCCCCATGGATCAACTGGCAAATTGGAAATTTTGTGCTCTCTACATAGTTTTAATGTAAAAATCCTGGAAGCCAATCACAATTGGATTTTGTGTTTGGTTAGAAGCCAAATTATTGATATATATTTCCCCCCTTTCAATGTTTATGGCCCAATTAAGACAAAGTAGAAAAAAATGGTGTGGGAATAAGAATTAAGACTTGTAACCTAAACAATATTAAGGTAATACTTAAATGTAATTTTGGATCTCAGTGAAACTAGCAGTAAATTGAATAAGGTAAACAAAGTGATAATGGTCTTCAAAAAAATTATAGATGATATCTTGGTGGTGGATATTATCCCAAAGAATAAGAGGTACACATTGACCAATTAGAGAATGGTTTTACAAATATTCTAGAAAGGCTTGATAGATATTTTCTAGGCCTCAAGTGGATGGAAAAATATTATTCTTTTGAGTCAAGCATATAGCTAATTGTTCTTTCAAAAAAATTAGACCACTTCCTCATTCTTTAAAATATGAAATTAAGTGAAATATTGGCCAATGGTTATTTGAAGCTTGAATCTATATGCTGACAAGACCTACATCTAGTCAACAATATTGAGAAATGGTGGGAGGAGAATAAAAAGGTGGTTGACACTATGAGTTTCCATTTTATCAAAAAAAATGTAACATGTAAAAGATAAGCTCAAAAGATGGAACAAAGAAAGTTTTAAAAAAATAAAAAAAGAAGTGGAAACAAAACTAGAAATCTTAAATGATAGAATTAACAAATACAATATGCTTGCTATTTATTTCCAAACAAACAAAGAGCTCAAGGTAGAACGTGTTTAATTTAACGTACATGAGTTGTTATTTCAACAGGACAAAGCCCAAGAGACTTGACTAAAAGGTATGACTATAAAGCTTGATGTTAGAAAAACATATGATATAATTTAATGGGATTTTTAAATAGTTGTAATGAAAAAATTTGGTTTCAACAAGGTGTAGTTGGATATCATTTATTCTTGGATTTTGACTCCTCATTACTCAATTCTAGTCAATGGTTCAATATGTGGCTTTTATTGAATCAACAAACAGGATCCAAAAGAGGGACCCATTGTCCTCATTTCTCTTATTTATAATGGCAGATGTCATTGAACAAAAATTTAAATGACTAAGCTCGCCAAGATTGTGGAAGGGTATTAGGGTTATTGATGATATATATATATATATATATATATATATATATATATATATATTACAAATGTCCAAGTTTTTGATGATACCTTTCATTTTTTGGGAAGCAACTTTAAAGGAGGTAGATATTGTTAAATCTACATCGCATGAGGTTGTTATTAAATAAGGACTAGTGTGAAATATTTTTCTTCTCTACCTAAAGAGTGACAAAGGAAGATATGAAATATGTTGGGGTTCCCAATCTCCTAAATCCCCTCCAAATATTTGAGATCTCCTTTATTCAATGTGCTTCAAGGTCATCACATTGGGAGGAAAAAATAATAATTGCATGAACAAAGCAATAACTGTTATCATAACTGATAATAATGTTGATGATTGGTTATCTGATGGAGCTGATGATGAAGACCAACCAATATCAGAGGTATGCATGATGTTAGTAGAATGATTAGATCAGTTATAATCTTGTCATTGATGTCAAGCAATTGATTTTTTATTTATATTATGTTGTCATATCATTCGGTAATGATAAGATGAATGAGTTAAGGAGAAGAAAGAAATGAGAAGTTAAGAAGTTGTAGAACTTAATTGGGCAACTGATACATATTAGACAATGATTTGATTATGTTGGTATGATTGTTTTATACTTGACATATGATTATGTTAAGTTGGTAAAGTATGGTGATAAAGATTTAACAACTCGATAAGATAAGTTGTTATGGCTACCAAGATGGAAAAGTCACTCAGTAAGGTAAAGAGAAAAAGATGGTCACTAGGTAAAGCGGAAAGGTTTAGGCACCGAACGATGTAACCGAAATTCTAAGTGAAGGACACCAAGCAAGAAAAAGGTATTATATGGATGGAATCGATATTTAATGATTAGCTATGATGAGTTGGATGATAATGATGATGAGGTAAGTTAGTTACATAGATCTACAGTTATGAAAATTCAAGATGGAGATCTATGGCAAGATCTAAGCAGCAAAAAGAAGTGGAACAAGTTTCTAGAAAAGTTCAATTTCCTAGGTGAAAAGGAAACATGTTACCGAGATCCAGATCCGATGAATGATGAAATGAACGATCAAGATTGATTAAAGGAAAACGTAATAGATAAGATTAAGAGGAAAAAAATGTCTATATAAAGGATAATCTTGTATGGAAAATGGGATAGAAAACTGAATAGTTGAAGGGTTACCGACTATTGCAAAGGTGAAGGAACAGTGAGATTTCGAGAAGGAAAACAGTGATTTGATGAAGTGTTAATACCAAGGGAAGATGAAGAATTGAAGTGAAGATTGAAGAGCACACAAGGATCCAATTGAGCAAATATAGTTACACATCTACAGGTAATTTTTATTACTATTTCTTACTAGCATTTGTAACAAATAAATCTCTTAACAAAGTGGACTTAACAGTCTTATTATAAATCCTTGAGAAAGGTGACATTACAAAAAGAGTGTTTAAAGCCCCTTACAAGGCCACTCCTAATAGGGTGAAGTTCCTAACAGATTTGAGGTTAATCCCTTAACCGGGTCACACCTAACAGTGTGTTTTGTAATCTTTAACAAGATTTTCTCTTAACCGGGCATACTTCAGAAGAGTATGTTTCTTAGTGGGTGACAATTCCCACAATGGTTTTTCCCATAACTGGGTTTCCACGTTAAATATATGTGTTACACATTGTGAATGATTTGTGAGATTGTTTTACTGATTGATATAAAAAAATTTACTGTTGTCGGTAAATAGAGAACTATGTTTCTATCGAGTAGTTACCAAGTTAATCAGAGAAAATATTTTAAGGTATTTTGTGATCAAGATTACAGATTCACCCCCCCCCCCCTTCTGTAATCCAATAATAACATTGAGAGGTAAATGGATTTCATTGGAAAGTAGGATCCTTATGATTAAATATGTTTTATCTATCATTTCAATTTACATGATGTCATGTTTTAGAAATTGAAAATAAAGATTGTGCAAATATGGAAGGATACCAAAAAAATTACTATGGGAAGGGTCTATTCAATACACACTAAATGTTGAGAGGGGGGAGTGAATTAACATAAACAAAATCTCACTTAAGTAATCAAATATCTTGAATGTTCACCATATAAATATTAAGAAAATAATGAGTTGAAACAATAACACATGAACAACAAGACTTGTATACATGGAAAACCCAAATTGGGAAAAACCACAGTGAGCACTTGCCTACAAAGATAAATCATTGATATATAGTCTGATTACAAAGATAGTAGGAGCTCACTGCTCTCAACTTATAATCAGAGGGTCACTGCTAATAGAGTACTAAATATAGATAGGAGCTCACTACTCTTGACATGCAACATAGGCTCACTACTAGAGTAGCAAGATACATAAACGAACTTGTGCACCCAAGACTCATTGTCCTAGGGACAAGCTACATACAACTCTCTGGAGTAGATAAATAAAATTTCTCCTAATAGTGTAGTTTTCCTACACAACTCTATCAACCTCAAAAACACACTATCTCTACCTTTACTTCTCTACCACGGTCACAAAATAATAACCTCATAAACTAAGCTCTTCTCTTCTGAAACTTTGCTTGTAGATCTTCACTTTCTCACTCACACACTCTTACATTTTCCCAAAGCACACATTGTACTTATATACAAGATTGGTCATTGGAATTATAACAAGGTCAAACATGCCAAAAGAAAAGTATAAGTCATCCAAGCCAAAAATATATTACAATAAGATCAAATTCCAAGAACATTCAAACCAAAACATAGGTCACACATAATATGAACCCATCCGGATAAGAGATAATTGTTCAATGCAATATCTAGACCAAAAACATGAAGCATGATTCACCCCATAAGAGAGAGAGGTCCATGAGCATGTTACACATTTCCCAATACCAGATCCACAATCATCAAACATCCATAGTCATCTCAAACATGTAGGATCACACTGCCCAAATAACTACATCACTTGTGAGATGTATTCAGACCTCCACACACCATAGTGAGATCCAAAATCCACATCAGATGCTATATCAATTTCCATATATCCATGTTAAAATATATCATAACACATATCCATACTAGAATACAAATTGATTATAGTTGCATTACTCAGTAACACTATTTCTAAATCACTAGAAACTATTTTCGGATCACCAGGAAATACCACAACCAAGACGAAAACCTAAATACAATATAAACCACAACTACACATCCTAAACCTTTATTTATAGAGAAGAAACCTTTTAGAAAATACAACTAAACAACTGCCATTTTCAACTGAATATCTCTGTTACTAAACCGCTGACTTCCAGACTGAAGAATATAACACTAAAATATTAACAAACATCATACTCACGTGATATCTAGAATAAATAAGTATCATCCAATTTTGTGTAGCACTATCAACTCCAACACACAACCTTACTACTTCTAGACCAACTACCTTCTTTCAGACAATAGATAAACTTGAACATGCCTTTAAAAAATACCTCTAGACTATAATGTTAGAGAAAACAACTCCAGACCACAGTGTTTGACATCAATGAAAACCAGACAATAACAACCAAACATATATTTCCAACAATCTATCCCCTTTTTCATTGATGGAAAACAACCACAAAAAATGTTTCATTAAGATAGTATTCACTATCAACCCCCCAACTAAAATAACCAAAACATTCATGTATACATTTCACATAAATATTTTTCTTATCTTTCTCCCCCTTTTCCATCAAAGACAAAGGGCAAAAAGAATACTTACCATTGCTCCCCCTAAGCACAACTAGTAGCATCAGTCCATAATATCTCCTAGACAGATGCACCACTATGATGCATTTAATTAGAAGGATGAGAAAAAACCCCAAGCTTCTCGCAAAAAAACTCAAAAGTATCTTTCACAAAATCTTTAGTTATTATGTTTGTAATTTTATCTTTCCTAGAAATGTACTATAATCTCAAATATTGATTTCACTTGTATTATCAAACATAAATGGAATTGTTTCATCAAATGTCACTTTTATATCATTGAGTGTCTTTTCCATCCAAAAATACTTAAGTACATCAAAATATTGCAACAATGTATTATGCCTCTAAAGTACATAAAGATACTAAATCTTGTTTCTTATTAAGACATGAAGCCAATATGTCACCTAAGAAGAATGCACCACCACTAGTGCTCCTCATGTCATCAAAACTTCATGCCCCATCAAAATTAGTAAATTCTTGCAACATGAATTTTCCTTCATTTTTGTACTATAAACCATATTCCTTTGTTCCCTTTAAAAATATGAAAATTCTTTTCACAGCTTGCTCATGGATAATCTTTGGTTTAGCCTAAAATATGTAAACCAAAAATGCAACCTACATAATGTATGGTCTAAAAGGAGTTAGGTACAACAGTCCACTGATCATTGATCTATACTTTATCTGATATACTTCCAAAGACTCATCATTCATTCTTAACATGCAACCAAGATTCATAGGAGTTGCAACAGGTTTACAATCACTCATACCAAAATTCTCCAACATCTCCTTTACATATTTACTTTGAGAAATAAATATTCTAATAATAGACTGACAAACTTGTAATTTGACAAAGAATAACATATTAACAACTCACTAGTCATTGACATTTCAAACTCTTTTTGCATTTTTGTAGCAAAATCATTACATAATTCATCTTCTCCACCAAATATGATGTCATCACTATATACTTCAAACATCAACATTATGTCACCTTCTATTTTAAAATAGAGATTAATATCAATTGTTCCTTTATTGAATTTTTGTTGTATCAAATATTTATCTAATCTTGCATACCATGCCCTATGTGCCTATTTCAATCCATAGAGTGCCTTCTTCAATCTGTTAGAATGATTTAGAATAAATGAGAGGGGGGTGAATTAGTTATCCTCGGGTTAGATGTACCAATTGAACATTAAACACTTCAAACAACTTAGATCTATTCAACAATCCACTTGGTCTCTATAGAATATAATCAGTAACATAAACTTGCAGTCCACTGTCCAAAAGTAATCAACTTGAAGAATATAAAACTCTTAACAATGAAACACATCAAATAAAATTCACATAATTATGACACTAGGATTTAATGTGGAAATCCAATTTGGGAAAAACCACCAGTAACATGCTACCAAATTTTCACTCTTCTGAAGTGATCCCTATGAGGATCGAACCCTGTTAAAGGTTACAATACACACTGTTAGGTGTGACCCTATTAAAGGATTTAATCACCCTGTTAGGAGTGGCCTTTTTAGAGGACTTAACAACATCCCATTAGAATGTCACCTTGATTAAATGATTTATAAATGACTGTTAGGTCAACCTTGATTAAAGGATTTTAACTGATACAATGGTTAGAAAATAAAAGTAGGTTCTGATCTGAAACATACAACTCACTTTTCAAATACAGATCCAATGAAGCGCATATGCTAAACTACTGACTGACCTTCATTGTCATCTCCATCTCTGATCTGCTTGGAAATTCCTTCAAGCAATCGCCACAAATCTATTCACCGCTTCACATCTCTTTTTAGCCTTCTGCTTAGGTTTGCCAATCAACAAAATTAACCTCTATGCATAACCTCCAATTAGGTCATCCTTATACCTCATTGATTAGGTAGCTTAATCTTTTGTCTCTTAATCATCTCTATAGATCTTAGGTTTAGATCATATTCATCGAATCCTTCCAACATTTTGTTCTCCTCCTTATCCTTCTAGATACTTCTCAAAACTTCTCCTTGAATCTATAAGAAAAATAGTTTACCATACATTAAATGCTCCAAGTCATTCATCTTTATCTTCAACATATTTTACATATCCCAAGAATTCAACTATGACGGCTGTGAATCTCAATTCCTTCATAAATTGCAAATTCGTGACACTCAGTCATCACTGTGTTCTTCTACTCAATCATCACTAGATAACTCGGTCATCGCTAAAAACTATTCTTCTCAGCAATCACTATCTTCACTCGGTTAATTCTTTGATACTTGGTAATTACTTACACTTGATCGACACTAAATTTTCTCAGCTTATACTGGAGGTCGGTCAACACTAGCATCACTCAGCTTACACTAAATTTTCTTAATCGTCTGCTCTTTTGCTCACTTAAGACTATGCTTTCAGAATTTCTTTCCTCATTTCTTCTAAGCTTCAAAACAACTGACTTCTTCACTTAGTGTTATAGATAAACAACTCATTACCTTTCCAATGTGCCAACTAGTCAAGTACCCATTGTAGTTTCTCATAACTCAACCTTTCCACTAAGTCTTCTTGTTATCTCTTATTTTCAAATCCTCTTCATCAATCAAAGATATGGTACTTTACTAGATAGCAATTGTCTTACTAGTTAAGGTTTGACATCAATGAAAATATAAAAATTATTTTAATTGTAGTTTCCAACAATCTCCCTCTTTGGTATTGATGGAAATACCACATGCAACACCATATTGAAAGTTACCATACAATCCAAAAAGTATGTAATGAAGTAACTTTTGTCAAACTCTCTCTATGATCAGATCTTCATTAATATCCTTAGCTTCATTCTAATTCTCATCCAAATATAAGCTCCCTCTTGGATAGATTTCTCTCTCTCTTTATCTATTCATCAGTTTATTGAATCTCTCCCTCATCGTATTCATGGTAACTCCACTCATTCACAGGTTACTAAATCTTCTCCCTCTTTGAAAACAATGCCAAAGACATTCATCTTCACCATGTAGATATTTTCATGTCAATTCTCTGAACTATATATTCCCTCTGTCATCTTGCTTATGACTAATCAACATCTTGTGCTTTACTCTTCAAAACTTTAGACATCTCCTAAAGTGTGACCTCCTTGCATCAATTTTTTAGATATGTTGAGTAATACATTTGATGCAATACTCCTATTTGATTCTAGGTAGCCTTAGTTAGGGGAATCACCCCTAATTTACCTCTTAGATACTCATGAGCATCCTTAGGTAATGCTTTAGTGAATATATCTACTAATTGTTCCTTTGTATTCACATACTCTAGTGTCACTTCTTTGTCTCGAACTAACTCTCTCAAGTAATGATACTTGATAGTAATATGCTTAGTTTTAGTGTGCATCACAGGGTTCTTTGATATATTAATAGCACTTGTGCTCATAGAAAATAACAACTGGCTCAGTGATTTCTTCCTTCATACCTTTCAACAATTGCTTGATCCACACTATGTTTGAACAATTAACTATTGTTGCTACATATTCAACCTTTGTTGTAGATTGAGAAATATAGTTTTGTTTCGTTCTTGTCCATGAAACTAATCTCTTTCCTAGAAAGAATGTGCCACCACTTGTACTCTTTTTATCATCCACATTTCCTGCCCAATCTGCATCAGTATAAACTTCCAATTCAAACTTTTCATTTTTTATGTAATACAGTCCATAATCCTCTATTCATTTTAGATATCTCAGTATTATTTTCACTGTCATCACATGATTGTCTTTAGAATTGGCAGAAAATCTTGCAACAATCCCAACTACTAATGCAATATCTAGTCTGCTGTGAATAACATATTGTAGCTTTTCAATCATTGACCTATACAAGGTTTGATTCACTTCTGTTGTATCATCATTCTTTGATAGTTTTTGTCCAGTAGCCATGGGTGCACTTACTAGTCTGGAGTCCTCCATGCCAAAGTTTTTCAGTATCTCCTAGATATACTTAGATTGAGTAATGTAAATACCTTTCTTCATTTGATAAACTTGCAAACCAACAAAAAAATTGATCTCTCCAAACATAGACATCTCAAATTTAGTTTGCATCTCATTTGAAAATATTTGGCATAGTGCATCTTGTCCTCCAAATATGATATCATCAACAAATATTTCAGCTAACAATATCCCTTTACCTTTTTCTATCTTCAAATACAGATTACTATTGTCATTAGTTCTTGCAAACCCAATATTTACCAAGTAATTATGCAATCTCTCATACCATGCTCTAAGGGCTTGTTTCAATCCATACAGTTCTTTGTGTAGCTTACATACCATGTTCCTCTTGCTTGGATCAACAAATCCTTATGGTTGTTCAATGTATACTCCTTCTTCCAGTATTCCATTCATAAATGCAGATTTGACATCCATCTAATATACTTTGAATCCTTTGTAAGATGCATATGCAAGTAGAGTTCTAACTCTTTCCAATCTAGCAAATGGGAAAAATGTCTCCCCATAGTCAATGCCTTCTTCCTATGCATACCCTTTGCATACCAATCTAGCTTTGTTCCTTGTGACTTCTCCATGTTCATTCAACTTATTTTTGAACACCCAATTTGTTCCAATAATATTCTTATCCTTTGGTCTAGGCACTAGTGTCCAAGTTTTGTTCTTTTCTATCTGCTCAATTTCCTCATTCATGGCTTGAATCCAATCTTCATTCTCCAAAGCATCTTTCATTGTTTTAGGCTCAAACTCACATAATAAACATTTTGGTTTTTCAACTTGCTTCTTGTCATGACTCCTAAATATTTTTCTCCAATGATTTGATCAGGTTTATGATGTCTTCTCACATATTGTGCTAATGTAGGCTCTGGTCTCCTTTCTTCTTGCTTTTGATCTTCATATTCATCTTGCAATTTCTTTGTAGGTTCATTTTGTATCTCTGCTTCCTATTCTGATTGCTCGACTACTTCCTCCTATTGCTCGACATCTTCTTGTTGTAACTCGGAAGACTCTTGTTGTTTCTCGACAGCTTTGTTCTCTAGTTCAGATAAATTGTTGGCCACCTCTCCTTCCATATATACAAAAGATATGTAATCTTCAAGTTCCTACTTGAACTCAACTTCATTCTTTTTTGCATATTCATCAACTCTAACATTTTCACTTTTCACAACTTTTTTAGTGTTATAAATCAAACACTTGTAAGCTTTTCTCTTAGTGGAATAACCTAGGAATATGCCTTCATCACTTTTAGCATCAAGTTTTCCATTCATATTATCCTTGAGTATATAACATTTTCTTCCAAAGACTTTAAAGTATTTCACATTAGGTGCATAACCATGACATTTGCCTCTTAGTTCCTCTATCATTTCAAAATATGTTGAAATCATTCGATATGAACTCTCCTCCTTTGTCAGATCTCAAACATTTCAAGCATTTACCTGTTTCTTTCTCAAATTGTGCAAATACCACTTAAACAACTGAAAGGCATCAAATTTTTCTTTAAGAAATAGTACAGTCATCATTCTAGAGTAGTCATCAACAAACAAAATGAAATATTTATCACCACAGTAGCTTTGCACACAAATAGGTCCACAAAGGTCAGTATGAATCAATTCCAAAATATCATCAGAAGTATATGTTTTTCTCTTGAAACTAGATTTTGTCATTTTTCCCAATTGACATTGTTTACACATCACATTATCAGGTTTCTTCAATCTTGGTAATCCTCTAACTCTTTTCATCTTACTAATGTTTACCAAATTATCAAATTTCTAATGACACAACATCTTATGCCATAACCACACATCATAAAATTGTGCAAACAAACATGTCTCTTCATATAGGTCTAGATAGAACAAATTACCTCTTGTCTAGTCTCCACTTCCAATTAGTTCACTATTAGTATCAAATATCTTAGCCTTTTTGTGATGAAACTCAACTCGGTAACTAGAACTATTCAATTGTGCAACACTCAACAAATTATAGTTAAGTCCTTCAACCCAATAAGCATTGTCACATCTAATCTTATTGATCATTTTCCCTTGACAAGACATGGTGCATCATTACCAAACTTAACACTACTACCTTTGTAATGATTTAAGATTTCAAACTTACTTTTATCACCAGTCATGTGATGTGAGAAACCACTATCAATTATCCATCTATCACCTTTACTCACATATGAAATAAGTGCAGTTTTATCATCTTCATCATAATCATCTTTCATAGCAACATAAACAACTTCTACATCATAATCATCAGACTCACTAGATTCACTGTCAATTTCTTCTTCAGCAATATAACAAGATTTCTTACCTTTTTCCTTGTAGTCCTTATACCTTTTGTAATCTTTGTCATCCCTTTTGTCTTTGTACTTGTTTCCCTTCTCTCATCCTTGTCATTCCTGTCAGAACATCTTGTTGCAATATGACCAACTTTACTACATGAAAAATAGATTATAGGAAGTTTACCTTTAAATTTTCATTTTCCTCTTGGTAGTCTTCTAGCCATAAGTGCCTCAAGATCATCAAGATCATCATCATAAGTCATAAGTGTCACTATCACTATCATTGTTCACACATCTTTCGCTTCCTTTCTTAGACTTTTGAAGAACCATTTGAGACTTGAATGCAGATTCAATAATATGAGTATTGAAATTATCAAAATTTAACAACTCAAAAGTAGTAAGTCTACCAACTAAACCTTCCAAAGTTAAATTGTTACCAAGAGCACATCACAGTTCTTTTATTGCAGAAACTCTAATAGCATAAATGGGAAGCAGGGTTCTCAAAACCTTGCTAATAACAGTTTCATCATCAATATTTTCATTAGCTCCTCTAATAGTATTTATAACCTCCTTAACTCTGGCACAATATTGAACAATAGTCTCACCTTCTAACATTCTTATTTCATCAAACTTACCTCTCAAGATTTCAAATTTGTCTCTCAACACATTTGTGTCTCCACCATAGATAGTTGTCAGTATTTCCCACATTTTCTTTGCATTGGTACAGTCCTTGATGTCTTCAAATTTAGGATAACTTAGGGTTGATGCAATCTCCAACATTGTCTGATTGTGTTCGTGATTTTCCTTCATATGTTGGGATGTCAAATGTGTCGGTACTGTTATGTATTCATGTTCCACATAGTATTTCATTGAATCACCAATTCCAGCTAGGTGTAACTTCATCAAACTTTTCCATGCAGGGAAGTTCTTGTTCAAATTTGGTACCTCCTTTTTGTACATATTGATCTTTAGCTTCAAGTACATTCAAAATTTTCTTTACAAGCACCACAACTCTAATACCAATTGTTAGAATGATTTAGAATAACTGAGAGGGGGTGAATCAGTTATCCTCGGGTCAGATGTACCAATTGAACTTTAAACACTTCAACCAACTTAGATCTATTCAACAATCCACTCAGTCTCTATAGAATATAATCAGTAACGTAAACTTGTAGTCCACTATCCAAAAGTAATCAACTTGTAGAATATAAAACTCTTAACAATGCAACACATCAAATAACATTCACACAAGTATGACACCAGGATTTAACGTGGAAACCCAATTTGGGAAAAACCACCAATAACATTCTACCAAATTTTTACTCTTCTAAAGTGACCTCTGTGAGGAGCCAACCCTGTTAAAGGTTATAATACACAGTGTTAGGTGTGACCCTGTTAAAGGATTTAATCACCCTGTTAGGAGTGGTTGTTTCTTGTTCATCTAAAACAGTAAACCAACAAAGTAATATATTTATGTAGAAACCTAAAGTTAAAGCAGATGCTTTAGTTGTACAAACTGCACTTCATACAGTTAAGAAAGATTTATGGGTGCTACATAGTGGTTGTTCACACCATATGACTGGTGATAAATCCAAGTTTGTTCAATATGAAACTCATCTAGGAGGTTAAATTAAATTTGGAAATAACCAATGTTTTGAAATAATTGGCAAAGGGACAATTCTTCTTGATAATGATATCTCTTTGAATGATGTATTTTACATTGAAGGAATGACATATAATTTACTCAGCGTGAGTCAAATATGTGATGTAAGAACCAAAATGTTAGGAATCTATCAGTCCTAACATGACTAGTTAACAATGTCTGCAAAGAATGTCAAGAAGGACAAAATCTTTGCAACTTGTTCACACTGACTTGTGTGGACCAACAAGAACAAAGTATTTGAACAATGAAAGATATTTTATGCTTTTTATAGATGATAATACAAGAATGACTTGGGTAACTTTTATGAAACATAAGGATGAAGCTTTTGATAGATTTAAAATCTTTAGAAAGATGGTTGAAAATGAGTGAGATTTAAAACTAAAATGTCTTAGATCAAATAAAGGCAAGGAGTTTACCTCACAAGAGTTCATTGATTTCTGTGAAGAGCATGGTATCAAAAGACAATACTTAGCTCTTAGAACATCTCACCAAAATGATGTAGATGAAAAAAAGAATAGGATTGTTAAAGAAATGGCTAGGACAATGTTACAAGATACAAGACTATCAATTTTTTATTGGAAAGAAGTAGTGCATACTACTTACTACATCTTGAATAGAGTCCAATTATGGGTAAATACAAAATTTGCTCCTTATGAATTGTGGTATGGTAAACCAGCAAATGTAGGCTACTCTAAGATTTTTGGTAGTAAGTTTTATATTAAGAGAGATAGTGATAACAATGGCAGTTTTGAATCGCATTGTGATGAAAGAAATTTCTTGGGCCATTCAACTCATAGAAAATCTTATAAATGCTATAACAAAATATTAAGACATATTGTAGAGAGTACAAATGTTAAAGTAGATGAAAGGATGAATACCTTAGTAACAGAAGAAGTAGAAATTGCTCAAGAAACTGTACAAATGTCTAAACCTGAAATTGAACAAAAATTAGAAGAGGAAATCAAACAAAATCTTCGAGCTGAGCCAATGATTTCTACTCCCAAAAGATCCTTAAAATTACTTCTGAAAAATAATACATGAGAACATATCATAGGTGATAAAAGGATTGGGATTCAAACTAGATCAAGAGTACATGAGCAAATTCATTTATATTAAGTATCTCAATTTGAGCCAAAAAATTATACTGAAGCTAGTACCGATGATCTTTGGGTTAAAGTCATGCAAGAAGAGTTAGATCAAATAGAACATAACAAAACATGGAAACTTTTTCCTATACCCACAGATAAAAACATAATTGGTGCAAAATAGGCTTTTAGAAACAAACTTGATGAAAAAGGTAATGTAGTTAGAAACAAAGCTAGACTAGTGCGCAAAGGGTACTCTCAAATTAAGGGTATTGACTTTGATGATACCTTTGCACCTGTGGTACGACTTGAGGAAATTAGAATGTTTCTTGCCTGTTCAGTTTACAAAAACTTTAAAGTATACCAAATAGATGTGAAAATATCTTTCTTGAATGGTGATTTAGTATAAGTCTACATGGAACAACCTGAAGGGTTAGTTTGTACAAGAAAACGGTCACATGTATACAAACTCAGAAAAGATTTATATGGTCTAAAACAAGAACCTAGAGCTTGATACTCTAAACTTGATGCACATTTAGAGAACAAGGTTTTACAAAAGGAGTTGTTGATAGTAATTTGTATTTTAAAGCAATGTGTGTGTGTGTGTGTGTGTGTGTGTGTGTGTGTGAGAGAGAGAGAGAGAGAGAGAGAATTGGTTGTAGTGGTTTATGTAGATGGTATTATCTTTGGTAGCAATGATAATGATTTTTCCCTGAAGTTTCTAAAATTATGACATCAAATTTGAGATGTCAATGGTAGGAAAACTCTCTTTCTTTTTGGGCTTACAAGTTAGTCAACTTGAAACATGGATTGTTATATCGCAAACTAAATATGCTAAAGAAACTTTACAAAAATTTCAAATGGATGGGTGTAAACCAGTTGGTACACCCATGGAAAGAGGCTACAAACTCCAAAATGATGTTGATCAACCTGATATAGATCATACTATATAGTTCTATGATTTGTAGTCTCTTGTATTTATTTGCCACTAGAATTGATATTACGCACTCTGTTTGTTTGGCCTCAAGATTCCAATCTTTGACAAAGATGTCACATTTGAATGTTGTAAAACAAATCCTCAAATATTTATTAGGTACTATTAACTATGGCCTATGGTATCCTAGATATATTGATTTTACTCTTAGTGCCTATACTGATGTTGATTGGGCAAGATGTCTTGATGAAAGAAGAAGTACATCAGGTGGTGCCTTCTTTTTAGGAGGTAGATTAGTTGCATGGCATAGAAAGAAACAAGAGTCAGTCACTCTATCTACTGCTGAATTTGAATACATTGTAGTAGTGTCTTGTTGCACTCAAGTTCTTTGGATGGCTCAGACTCTGAAATATATACAAGTAATTGTTGCTAAACCTATACATATTTTTTGTGATAACACTAGTGCCATAAATACCTCAAAAAAAATATTAAACATTCTTGCACTAAACATATTGACATTAGATATTATTTTCTTAGAGAGAGAGTTTTGGCCACTAAAGTTATCTTGGATCATGTTCCTAGAAAAGAGAAAGTTGCATATATTTTTACCGTTGGTTATTCACAACCCTCATAACATTTTTGAGATATCTTTTGATCTCTCTAGTTCTTACATCTCTTGGTATACTTTAGGTTTTTTGTAGTTATATTTTAGATGGTTATCAACATGTCTATCTCAAATTTGATGATTCTATCAAACTCAGATCATTTTTTTTCTACTTATGATCGGGATTATATTGCTTATTTTTAGAATTGTGTAATCATATGTGATGGTTTACTTTCAATTGTTGGTCATTTTTAGATTATCTACATCTTGCATAAGGCTATCTTTCCATCATATTACTATACTTTTGTATATGACAATTTATTGTTTCAGTTGCATCTATCTATTTGGTTCATTGATGCTTATTTTAGCTCCATGGTGTCACAAGTTTCTTCATCTCATGTTGCTACAGGTATATTGGTGAAGTTTATTTTGGTTCATATTGCATATCTTTATTTGTTCACCTCTCATTTGTCCTTGATGCAAATAGGGGGAGAGGCTAGTGTTTTGACACCAAGAACAACAAGGGAGTTTTTTTCTCCACTCCATGTTGTCCTTGATGCCAAATACACTAACAGGTTAGGCAAGGCATGAGGATATGGCTCATATAGTTTTAGTGAATGCATGATGATATGGCTCATACTGTTTATATTATTCATTACTTGGTTGCATTCAATAGCATTCAACACACTAATTACAAATGACATGTTGTTTGGTTTTATTTAGTAGCATTGATCATGGTTGATCATAGTTGCATTGAGTACATTTATTCTATTGTTCAGTTATAACTTTACATTGATTACCATTTACATTGATTCTATGGCACAGTTATAGTTACATTTATTACCATTTGAATCACACTTGATTTGCATTGATAAGGTGACACACACTTGATTTAATGATACATTCATTAGATTCCTTGCATCATTTATTTGTGCAGTTGATACTCATATATGATCAATGACATTACATTAATGTTCATGTTTTGCTTACATATACAGTGGCATGATATTGTCTTGTCAATTTCACACCTTCTTGAGTATATGATTTGACAATCAAGTTTGAAGATCGAGTCATTTGGATCATTATCACATTCAAAAGGTTCAGTTTCAACTCAATGTCTTGAATAGACACAATGCATGTTTTAGAATATTATGGTGAATCTTTACTCATATGGTTATAATGGTATCATTACAAAGTTTAAAATCGGTTTGTTTTGGATTCAAAAATATATTGTAATAAGTCACTAAAAGTGACTAAGGCATCATCAAAGTCTTGTAACCTTGGCATTTTAAATAAGTTTCATTAGCAAGCCTTTTGGTTGGTTTTACTTTGGGATTAAGTGTTGTGAATAACACAACACTTAGCACATAATGCTAAGGTTGTGTCAAATACATGAAATAAGAACTAAAGAGAGCATTTAATGGGTTAAGGACTGATGTGACATGCCATTAAAGTCTACATGTAAAGAAGAAAATAAAGGTGTCTTTGACATATTGTATAATGTTCATTTTGAAATCTTTTGGTTTCATTTGAAACTCTAGCTCGGAGGAGCTAGGGCATGACATTGTGAGTTCGGTTGGGATCTTGTTGTTCGTCCAAATAGTTGCAGAATGTTGTGGAAAGATTGTGAAGTTGGTTTGAAAGTAGTTTGGAAGCTTTTGTTGCAGAGATCATGGGATTTTGAGGGGGAAATTCTACAAGTGTTTTCCTTATTGTTCTTTGTTAATCACTTTCATTATCTAAAACATTTGCTTAGTTTGTTTACCTTAGTTGTGATTATGTCTCTGTTAAGCATTTGTTTCTTACTTTAGCTACAATCCTCCATTCAAGTCATTGCATTATGGTTAAGGGTTATCAACAATGCATATGTTTTGTACATATAATTTTTTTCTATTTTGTGTTAACTTTTCTAATTAGGGTTTTGTTTAAACCATATTTCTACTTGAGTTAAGGGTATTTTGTTTTGGTCTCTCAGCTTAATCTTATCTAATCTTTGTTATGTTTAAAAGTAATGACATTGTTCTTACTTATACCTCTTTTATTTGAAACCCTAGTTGAGGGTTCTTAAGTTTGCATTGACTATCCACAAATCCTTGAGTTGAATTTGTTCCAAGTTGTCTTAACCCAAGATCTTTGAGCTATGTTCATTATGTTTGTTGGGTCTTTGTTTTTGCTTAACAATTTTGTTAAGTCTATTCATTTGATCTGTCAAAATTTTATTAAGAGGTTATACATGTGGACCGAGACTTAATTATAGAGATAAAACATTTTATTTATGAAGGAACTTTTTAAAGAAAGTAAATCAATTTTTACTATTGAAAATCAAATACTTTGATTAGAGAGTTAAAAAAAATTAAGGGGAAAATGGCAACTAGTTTGTTTCGAAGATAGTTGTGGCAAGTTGTAAATCAGTTTGAGATTACAGTTTTACTTTGGCTCATTAGTTTGACATATTATATATACATGATATTGAGGATATCAAAGGTCTACAAAGAGGAATATTAGATTTACAATAAATATTTATGTTTATATTGTGCATGTGAAATACACAATTAGAAATATTTGATTAAGTTTATAGTTGATCCAATCCTGTATGATTCATTGTTTGATACAAAGCATTATTTGTATCCAAGAATGTATGATATTGGATCATGATCACTATAATTAATCAAATTCTCTAACTATGTATGCATCAACAATTGTATTAGAAAAGAGAAGCCAGTGAGGCATAAAAAGTCTATCAGTGAGATAGATGTACATCTAGTGAGGCATTGTAAAAGGATATTTTCACATAAGTCAGTGAGGTAATTCGAGTGGTTTTATTCCTCAAAAGGGTTTCCACTCAGGACATATTTTAATCACCAAAATTTGGTCTAGTAAAACCTAAGCCCTTGATCTCAATCAATTTTCCTAATTTCAAATCTAAATCCCTATGATAAAATTTACTAGACATAATTGTGCAGAGTAACCCTGAAAATCTCCTTTGCATAATTAAATCAAAAAATAAAATAAAAATTATATCAAGATTATACTATGGTCTAGTTTCTAGAGCTTGCATATTTATTTTAATTTCTATAATATTGCTTTTAATATAAAGTTTCTACACTTTTATTAAAAGAACCCATTCATATGTGTGCACATACTTGATCCTAATTAATTAGCAATTAAAGGGTATTTGTGCTTTCAAAATTGTTATTTTGTCCTAACATTTATTTTGCCTCTTAATCCTCACCACTCATTTCTACCTAACTTTGCATCTATTAGAGTAATAAAGTGTTTGCGTATTAATTGAATCATATTGATTTAATTATTATGTCACCTACTACCTCTTTCTACTTAAGCTAAACTTTAGGCATATAATAATTAATTATTTTATTAATTATTATTGTGCAACCTAGGGTTTTACCTTCTTAGGTTTTCTGATCTCCTTTTATAAGGATTGATCTCATAACACTTTGTAACTTTTTCTGACATTATCATTATTCATTGCAACTTTTGTTTTTGCACATCAAGGATTTCTCCTCTCTCATGGATCCATACGTTCAGGTCTCCATAGTTGTTTGCTTCTCTCTCTTGCTGTGACAAGTGTTTGCGTACAGGTGTTCTTGGGGGCTATGGGTTGTTTTTCATCAACTCCAATATGGTATCAGAGCTTCAAATCTTCTTGCTCATGTCCTCTTTCTGAGAGATTTGGCCATGTTCGTTAGATCTGCATTTTCAGAGGGTTTCCTTTCAGATCTAGAGGGACCTATTTTTTTGGTGATCTTGGCTTCAAACGGACCTCGTGGTTGTGTTCAAAATGTCTAAGAACCCCAAGATCCATATAAAATTTGTCCAATTTGGACAAAATTGGAATCTATGCCAAAAAAAAAATTGCAATCGACCCTAACACGGATATTGAGGTGATCACTATTTTTTAGAGCACTACTAGCCGAAACAGACCCCACGGTTGCGTCCAGAAGGTCCGAGATAGCAAAACTCCATATAAAACTTGTCGATTTTGGACAAGTTGGCTACTGAGACAAAAAAAATGTTTGCTTACTAAGCGGTATAGCCTAGCACGTAAATCGAGGCAAAATCTATACAGTCTTTACACGCAAGTCGAGACAAAATTATATTAATTTGGTACACAAATCAAGGTAACCATTTTACTATTTATCATGTAAATCAAAGAAAACAAATTAGCACGCAAATCGAGGCAAAATTTTAAACTGTCTAGCACGGATCCCGACACGCGTGCAATTTTGAAACAATTTTTTTTAATTGGGCGGTGACGGCCATTTGGTCGTCAAATTTAAGCCCACTAATCACATGCATTCTCAGCCCCTGGTCATATGGCGACCAGGGGCCCAGATTTTTATCCCCAAGGGCTTTGTATGCTGCGATGGCCATTTGGCCATCAATTTTAAGCTTGTGAAGTGTTGATGTCAGCACATCTGGACACATTTTTGGGCCTTTTTGAGCTACC
Source organism: Chamaecyparis obtusa (assembly GCA_027943335.1). Classification (NCBI taxonomy): domain Eukaryota; kingdom Viridiplantae; phylum Streptophyta; class Pinopsida; order Cupressales; family Cupressaceae; genus Chamaecyparis; species Chamaecyparis obtusa. The sequence goes on from BSBK01003980.1 coordinate 2,678,025, forward strand.
TGTGGATTTTTGCCCATATCTCGGGCATCTGGGATCGAAATTGGGCGTGCGATATATCATCAGAAAGCTGGTTCCAAGCTCGATCTGCATTTATTGGTATGGTTTTGTGATTTTTCATTTTGATGCCATTTTTTGCTGTCAAAGTCAGATGTTCTCTATGATCTTGGTGTTTCAGACCTCCTACATTCCAGGATCCATTTCTCTTGCATCCGGACTCTATTTTCAAGAAATAAGATATTGTCGGAAAGCTCTTTTTAAACTTTTATCAGATCTAATGGTTTCATGTGTGATTTTGTCCTTTTTCTGACGTCACCCATCCTCAAATCCTTCCAGACACCTTCTTTGGGCCCTCCAGCGTAGCTGTTGGTGTTTTGCTCATATCTTGAGCATACGGTGTCAAAATTTGGCAAATGAGATATCGTCAGAAAGCTGATTCCGAGATCTTTCCAAATCCGGTGGTTATATTTTCTGGTTTTATTTTTCTAATGGTGTTTTTCCCTATCAAAGGAAGATCTTCAGTTCTGCACTCCGAAAGCTCTATCTTGCGCATCTAGACTCCATTTTTGGAAACTGATATATCGTTGGAAAGCTTGTTTAGAGAGATTTTTAGTGTTGTGAGTCATTTTTCCAAATTCTACACCAGGTTCATTTTATTCAGATTCTTGCATTTTTGCATTCTGGTGGATATCTTGGTTGTTTCAGGTCCTGGGATCTCTTCCCTTTGAGGGATGGATCATCTTAGGTTGTTCTTTTGTTTCAGAAGCCTTCTCTCTTCTTTGAGAAGTGTATACTTCATTTTTTGTAGCATTATTTTATGCACATGCACTGAGATAAAGTGTCATTCTATTGCATGTATAGGATCTTGCACATGTTCATGCTCTTTGTACTCACACTTCATTCTAAAGTGTTAGGGGGGTTTGATGGTTACCTTTGTTTTCCATCTTCTTTTGTCATGTGAGCATTCCTCCAATGACATTAGCCTCGAGTATCTCTATATGTGTTTGTACTATCTCTGAACATTCGATGTTTCAAATTCTTCTTCATCATGCAGTTCATATTGGATGATCTTTTCAGTGTACCTGTCATTACTCCCTTGTCAGTAGTATGGTGGGGTTTCTACTGTTGGTTCTACTGCTTCCTTGGTTCGATAGTGTGATCTATGTATTTAGCATTTGATTCTATGTACTAGGCGGTTGCAGTGGCTAGGTACCTATGCATTCCGGTGAGATGGATCATTTACCATATGGACACTCTTTTCTTTCCTATTTTTAGATGCACTCTTCTAGCTTTGATTGATTAGCTCTTCAAGCTTTTGGTGTTTATGCCATTTGTATCTTCAAGTTCTGGTGTTTTCCTTTGTTTGCCTCCTCATTCAAGTAGTATTATTTGAGGGCACTCATGCAGATTACAGTCTTTTCTACCGGGTCATATTTCTATGGAGGATCTTCAGATCATCAGTTTCTTCTTGACAAAGTTTGCAGTTTCATGCTTCAGTGATGTTGTACATGTTCATCTTTGTTCCTATTTTCTGGAACATTCCTAGTTTTGGAGGCTTCTTCAGTCCTTTAGACTAGTCTTTGTCTCTTTTTGGAGTAGAGTTTTTCCCATGTGATTTTCTCTATTTCTCCGCTTTATAGAGACTTTTTTTTGTACTTGGGTACCTAATCAGGCCATTTGTTGCCAAGACCCATTTGCTTTCAGTTGTTCTTTCTAGGTTTTTAGTTTCTCCCAAAGTTCATCTTAAGGGGAGGTCTTAGAGTAATAAAGTGTTTGCTTATTAATTGAATCATATTGATTTAATTATTAAGTCACTTATTACCTCTTTCTACTTAAGCTAAAATTTAGGCATATAATAATTAATTATTTTATTAATTATTATTGTGCAACCTAGGGTTTTACCTTTTTAGGTTTTCTGATCTCCTTTTATAAGGATTGATCTCATAACACTTTGTAACCTTTTCTGACATTTTCATTATTGATCATTTTCATTATTGATTGCAACTTTTGTTTTTGCACATCAAGGATTTCTCCTCTCTCGTGGATCCATACGTTCAAGTCTCCATAGCTATTTGTTTTTCTCTTTTTATGACAGGTGTTTGCGTGCAGGTGTTCTTGGGAGTTGTGGGTTGCTTTTCATCAACTCCAATAGCATCTCCTTCATTCTACATTTGCCTATTAATCTCAATCACACGTTCTTTGCCACTTAATCCTAACCCTCTATTATAGAGGAAAATTATTTAAAATCTCTTCTCTCTATTGAACAAAGGATCAATAATCAAGCATACCTGCATTCTAGAGCACTTTTTGGCATTCTTGAGCATTCCTAGCAATCTAGTTTACTTTCTTTCATTGTTTATCATAGCATAGTTTTTTGCATTTTCATTCTAGAATACTAGTTGCTTTGCATCCATTCTAGCTTAGTTCTTTCCTTTTATAGTTGTTAATCTTGCATTAAATCGTAGATTACTATTACATTTGCTTAATCTAGTTCATTTCTATAGATTAGTTTGCATTATCATTCTTAGTTTAATCTTGCATGTCATAGCTTTGCAATCCTCTTAGTTTACTATACATTTCATCTTCCATTTCAAAGAAGATTGGGATCATCTTGTGAATCTTCCATTTTGAGGTTGTCTAATCACTAGTTCTATTGTCTCAATCTGATGAGAACAATCTAGAACTAAACTTGCTTCAAATAGGAAGCAATAAGCCTCTTTCAAACATTTCTTTGTTTATTTCATGTTCTTACTAGATTAGGAATGTTTGATGTAATGGTTTATTGAAGTGTGTGATTTGCATATCTAAAGCATCACATTTTTATTATACACATCTTTGGCACCCACTGTGGGGCTCATGTCCCTGATTTTCCTTCATTTTATTTGCACTTTTCAGATTTTATAACCTTGCATGGTTGTGTTATTCAAGTTTTTCAAGGCTAACCCTTGTGCAGGTTGAGTTGAAGAAAAAATCCTAGGGTTTTAGAAATATTTGATCATTTCTCACAAATAGCTTGGAGTTTTGGTCTGAAATTTTATTGCAGGTCGGGGATGTTTCAAATGTGTCTCAGTCCGAAAATTAGATTTTTTTGATATTTTTCTGCGAGTTATGAATTTTATTTTTTTTCATAAAAAATTATTTTTGGTCGCAAATCAGAGAATTTTTTTTTAAAAAATTACATTTTCTTGAAATACTGAGAATTCTACGGGAGGTCTGTTCTTTGTGTTTTTAATTTGGATGAAATATAATAGTTCAAAAATTTGATCTTTGAAAACTAGTCTGTTTTCATAAATTAGGTCTCTAAGACACTAGTCAGGAAATATTGCTAAAGTTTTTATATTTTTGGAAAGCTCTCATATTTAGCAGGGGTATCTTCTTTTCATTTCTAATTTTGGGGTTGAAATTATAGCAAACAAATTAGATCTTGTTGACTAGGTCAAAAAAAAATTAAAAAAATAAATTTGTAATTTTCATGATGAGCTTCCTTTTTTGTTTGCAAATAGTCTAATGTACCATAATATCACTTTAATTTTTGGGAAATAGGTCCTATTATGAGTCTTAATTTCATGTGAAATCTACTTTTTAATGTTGGCATTATCATCTTTTTCATGATTTCACATGCTTGATTTGAGTTTGTGATTGCGGGACATTTGACCAAGACAAATCCATTAAACTACTAACACATTGTTTTGTAGGACGCTTGAAAAAAGACTTAAAATCATTCAAACTACTAACATTGTGGTTTTGTAGGTTATCTTGGAAATACAAATAAACATTGTGTCTTGGTTAGTGTTTTCTTCTTAGGCATATAGTCTAATTAGGAAGGTTCATTTCTTGTGATCTAATTGGGTAGTAGGAGAGTATGCTTTTTCCTCTTTAAGGGGAAATCACAATTCTAGACCTACTTAATTTGGTCATTAAAAAGGGATCTTGGTTAATTAATGTGTGTTTCCTATGTTTGGGAGAAGCCATTAAAGTAGGAGAGTATGCTCTTTTCCTTCAAGGAATATCAGAAATCTAGACCTTCCTTGGTTATTCATTTTTATTAAAAAAAAATTACCTTTAGACGGTCTGCCAAGAGAGAGATCTTTTGGGAACAACCCAAGTGGGGAACAAGTGAAACTGACTACTCCACCCCACTATAATCAAAAGATTCCTTCAATCCAAAGAGAGGGATACTTGGCTATTATCTACTTTCAATGTCTCTTCATGTGTAGGGCCTAGTTGCCTCAATCTGGCTAAGCAAGACTATACTCTTATAGGCACTTGTAGGGCCATCTTGGTCTCAATCTTGTACACAAGACTACAAGAGGAGTACATCCAACTAGTATAGGGTCGAGATCTCTCAATATTTCTTGCGAGACTACACATTTTTGGGTGCTTGTAGGGCTATAGGCCTCAATTCCGTTAGTCATGAATAGAGATCCTTACTAGACAACTTAGGATTTAGAGGCCAACCATTTTATCCGTACGACTTCCTTTGTGCAAGGATTGATCCAAGTGGACTACCCGAATCACCCCAAGATTACTCAACATATGTGCTCCCTTGGATGCTAAGGCTTGAATGTGGCAATGTGGAAAGACATGCGCTATGAGCATTGATCTCTTCTAATTGATCCATAACTTGTGTAGTACTAGGAAAGGCCATTCAACCACTTAATTGTGGGGCTAGGAGCATCAAGTTGTGGGAAACGGTTGGAACACTTCCCTTTTTACCTTAGGTAGATTGTGTTTGATGTGTCTTCGATTGTGTTGAAACCTGTGGAAATCTTTTGGACATACACAAGCGCTATTGCATACACCTTTGAAACTAGGACTTCACATGTTCTTGTCTCCCTAATGTTTCTTTGTCCATTGGTGGGTTGTTTGAAGACATTTTGTTTGGTCACAATTCTTGCAACATTGAAACACATCCTTACCAACTTGAGAGGTGCGATATCCAATTTCTACTTTCAAGGGTTCCTAAACACTACTATTGTTTTCCAAGCTTTCCTATTTGATCCTAAGACAATCCTAATTACACTAAGATGATCCTACAAGAGGATTTTGACTTGCATACTTGCCCTAATCTGACCATAGGTTCCCTATACCCTCTTTAGCTTTTGTAGTTTCCCTCTTGGACTTTTATCGCCTGACTCTTGGTTCAGTCTTGCATCCTAAGTTGTGATTTACACTACTTGATTTGACTCCAAAATTGGTCTTAGGATAGTTTCTGCTCATCCTACTATTGAATTTCATTCCTCCACATCCCTAATTGGCTTCCTGAAGTAATCTAGTGGACCAGTTACCTTGTGGATACAAGATTTAGTTAATTCATTGCTTCATTCACTTTGAGGTTCTCACTGATCTTAATCTATCCAAATCTATCCTAATCTTCTATCAGACTTTGATCATAATTTTTTGTGAGTGCTAGAAGGTACTCAGACCTCATATCACACCTCACACTAAGTTTACTTAGTCTCTATCAACTTGTCTTATCCACCTATCCTTTGGATCAACCAGTACTTTGGATTTTTTGGACCTTGAGTCTAGTTACTTAAGTTGAAACTTGTTTGTGTTCACTTGGAGAATTTCATGTCAGTCTTTACCCATAGTCAGTATCAACTAGCTAACGATAAGGGTCCTAACTTTGACTTTGAACCCTCTACCTCAAGAGAGAATCAACATACCACACCTGATCCTTTTATTTTCCAAGCTTTACGTACCACTTTGCACAAACCTTTCCAACCTCCTTTTTCAGGACCTTTCCACTCCACCATCTACCAAAACAACTTGTTTGACCAACCTGAGCAGACTCCTAAGATTAATCACACTAGTCATACCAATATGGATGATCATAATAACAATGATAGACTCCACCATGACTCAGATGATGAGGTTACTGAGGAAGAACTTTGAAAGTGCCAAGAGCACAAAAGCTTTGTAAAACTCCTACATGTTGTCCTAGAGAAAGATAAAGAAAATTAATTTAGACATCTTTCATCCCAAGGAGTTAAATTACCCACCAACTTTGACATTGAAGGCCTCATTGAGAAAGAGGAAGAGTCCCCTATGAAGGCCCTAACAAGACAATTCCAAGATCTTAAGTGGGACCTCATGCAAATGAAGAAATATAATGAGACTTCATCTAACAAATATTCTCTTGAGAATATATGTCCCTTTCCTTTTGATAGGAACCTCTATATGCCACCATTTCCACCCAAAGTTGAGATGCCAAAATACGACAAGTATGATGGTAGTGGTGACTCAATACCACGTTAGGAAGTTTTGCACCCTTAGAATGGATTTCATGCACGAACAAACATACCTCATGACACTATTTCCTAGAAGCCTTGGTGGCCAAGCCATGTCTTGGTTCACATCCCTCGCCCCTGGTATCAAGAGCTTTGATGAGCTGGTCTGAAATTTCATCCAACATTACTCCTATAATATACAACACCCTACCACTATGCTAGACCTTTGTAACACCAAGAAAAGAGTGGGTGAACCTTTTGTCACTTTCCTTCAGAGATGGAGGAATATGTTTGCTAGATATCCAAGGAAGTTTCCTGAGAGGGAAATGATTGACATTTTTGTAAACACCTTGGTTCTTGAAATGAACTATGCTCTACAAGTCCAGATGCATTCCTCTTTTGATAAACTTGTTGAAGTCACCTTTAGGGTGGAAGATGTCCTAGTCCTCAAGGGTGATATCACTTTACAAAAGGAGCATAAATCCTCTAACAAGGATGTTGTTGTCAATGATGGAATTGTTGGCACAACCTCACCCAAGCCTAGGGAGCAAGCCTTCAACCTTACTGCCAATATTCAAGCCGTATAAGCCAAGGCTAATTCCCCTCCTGATCCTTAATTTGATTCAAATCGGAATAAGGATAAACCTTGGGTTTCTAAACCTAAAATAACCTTCACTCCCCTAGGAGAGCCATTACAGGATGCCCTAAAAACTCTTGTTTCAAACAAGATTATCACTCTTCCTAACAATTCCAAACCCTATGAGCCTGCAGTCAAGCCTAAGTGGTGGAATGATGACCACTATTGTGAATATCATAGGAACAAGGGATACAAGACTAATGAATGCATGAAGCTCAAACACTTGTTCCATGATTTGATCGACAATTTGACCATCTTTATGGATGAACCTCAAACCAATACTAATCATATTGCCTACAAAGAACCATTCCCTAAATATGAAAAAGGTGAATCCTCTAAATCTCAAGGAAACAAAGTTGGCTATACTTACACCAATATGGACAATGTCATTCACATGATTGGTCTTAAAAACCAGTCAATCAATGTCATCAAAATAAAAGAGAAAGATGCTTCCCAACTAAGGACTGATTCTTTCGATGTTGTTACTCAATCCTAGGGGAGAATTGTCCTACGAGGTCCTAATTCTACTGCTAATACCAAACAAACCTCCACTTTAGCTCAAAAGTCTTCTAAGCAAATTGTGTCCTCAAATGACTATAGTCTTGTGGATCAACTTCAATGTACCTCAGCTCAAATATCTATCTTTGACTTGTTGAAGATTTCCCTTGCGCATCATGAGATCCTCGATCAAGTGTTGCTAAAAACAAGCATACCTAAGGATTTAGAGACAGATAAATTTCAGTCCATGGTGGGACATCTTACATCCCCACATTACCTTACCTTTACAGAAGAAGATGATAGATCTATGGACCATCCACAAAATCTACCTCTCCACATTGAAGTCCTTATCCAAAAAAATAGAGTCAAACGTGTCTTGATAGATGGAGGCACAGGTTTGAATATTTGTACACTTAATCCTTTGCAAACTCTTGGGTTATTAGAGTATGCCATTAATCCAAGGAGAAAAATTACTATTAAGGCTTATGATGAAGAGGAGAGATCTTCTAAGGGCATGGTTGTCCTTCCTATCCGAGTCAGTCCTATGGAGAGAGAATTTGTTTGTCAAGTCTTAGATCTTCCTTTCGCATACAATATTCTCTTAGGAAGGCCATGGATTCATGAGATGCAGGCAATGCCTTCTACATATCACCAATGCCTAAAGTTCCCACACAACGGTGTTGAGATAACTATTCATACTGATTCTAATAACTGATGCAATGACATCAAACAAGTAGAGAGAATGGTTCCTCATAACAAAGAATGGTCAAACACAAAAGAAGAGGATCAAAAAGGAAAAATCACTTTACCTGATTATGGGAAAAGAATAGTAGTCAGACCCACTGGTATGGAAGAATATAGACTTGACACTCTTCCAATTTCCCCAAGATCTTATGGAAAACCATCTCCCTCATTTCCTCCTACAGTCACAACAACATTTTTTATACGTCAAGGCATGACAATGGTTAAAGATAAAGTTTCTATTGTTAAGGAAAACAAAGAGAAAGTGGTATTACAATGGCTATATAGGGAAGAAGAATTTGAATCTTATGTAAAAAATATAGAGATCTCTCCCGATAAATATGGTATTGGCTATACTTTAGCTAAAAAGATGGGGTATCATGGTCGTGGTTCTTTAGGCAAAGGAAAAGGAATTGAGGAATTTATACATACTGAATTCAAAAATCCTAGAAACAAGGCTTGTATTGGATACTAAGAACATAAGTTTGAAAAACCTATAAGAAGTGCTCCTATATTTTACCAATATGAGGACTCAGATGAAGAAGTTGAAATTCAATCAATGTCATATGAGAGGCTTCTGCACATTCAATCTACTAATCCGAACTATCAAGAAGAACCATATGTGTCATCTCAAGTTCCTCAAAAACATAACCAAGTGGAATCCATGAACCTAGAAGGAAATGGTCATAATCAAGAGGATTCCACTCAACCTACTAAGAAAATCACTACTATTGTTGATGTTACTACTTCAATTACTTCTACTGCTACTGTTGAAACCATTACTGATTCTGATTATAGACATCCTATTTGGGGGAAACTTGTTGACATCTCTTATATCTTGGATATGCCTAGATTCATGCCTATTCAAGACTATACTACCACTATTGTTGATGACAACATTGTTGATATTGTTATACAACCATTGTAGCATCTCTTCAGCCATTTAAAAATATCTGATGTTTTTCTTTTACATAATAGTATAGATACTGCTTCTAGAATGACTTCCACTCCCGCTCATGCACCTGCTCCCATTCAAAATGCTTATGCTCATGGTCGATATGCAGTCGTTCACGCTACTCGATTTGCAGCTGCTCCCGGTCCCTCTGGCATGACTCATGTTTCTTCGGCGACTGGTGGTGTTGCGTTTGGCGTGGCTTCTCTATCATCCCATGTTTCTGCGCTTAATGGCCCTAATTCTAAGCTTTCTCAGACGAGTGGGATTCATCCTGGGCTTTCTTAGATAGGTGGGATTCAGATTGGGTCTCATGTGTTACCGACGTCCTTTGTTAAGGGGATCTCTCGGTTTGAGATCTCTTATGCAGATGTGGTTGCTTTTGAAGCATATATCTATGGACCTTCCTCTATTGGGAGAGGGGGATCCCAGTCCACTCCTTCAACGGTGCATGTCTCTGTTAGTAACCCCGTTGTGGTTAATCTTGATACAAATATAGTTGATGAGATCTTTAAAATTGTAGAGGACTTCTCCTCTACTGCTGCAATCTTTAGATTTAGGGGTTTTTGGCCATCTCTTTCAGATTTGCATACTTGGATTTCCAAACATTGGGAACCCATCTTAACTGATACTATTCAAATATTCCCTGTGGCAAAGGGTTTTTTTATTGCAAAGTTTGAAAATGTTGAAGATAGGAATACTATTTTGTGTGATAGTTGTTTCTCTTGGGAGGAGCATTTCCCTCTGATGGCCAAACCATGGCATCAGGGGTTTGATCCTCTTTCTGAGTCCTTTAATAAAATACTCTTATGGGTGAGGTTGTTGTATCTTCCCCTTCATCTTTGGCTGAATTCTATGTTGGAATCTATGGGGGAGGCTTTTGGGAATTTCCAGATGGTTGATTCGGACGACTAATATTTTTAAGACAATGTATGCTCATATTCTTGTGGAGGTTGATGTTTCTAAGGATCTCCTTGAGAAGATAACTTTGGCTTCTTCAAAGGGCTCTTGGACCCATAATCTAGATTATGAGGGTATCCCGTTCAGATGCAGGAAATGTCACAAGACTGGCCATCTTGTTGCGTGATATTTATCTGATAAGGTTAAATCGAAGAAATCACCTTCTTGGTGGTTGGGGGCTTCTAACCTATTATACGGTTCATAAAGTTTCTAAGGATGGGGATTTGGCAGCTTTCCCTTCTCAAATTGATCATGCTTTAGCTGGTGCTACTGATGTTGTCTCTGATGTAGCTTTGGTTCAGTTTGTTGATGTTGTCCCTTCAGGTGTTGTTGATGTTGTTCTTGACCAAATCATTGATGTTGTCTCTAGATCAACTGTCTTGTCTACTGGTGTCGTGGGTTTTGTTTCCCATGATTCTCCTATGAGGGTTTTGGGGATTGGTAGTGGTGCTATCCTTGTCCCCTTTGTGGATGTTGTTGTGGCCTACCCTTTAGTGAGCTCTTTTGGCTTATCTTTGGATTGGCAGAAAGCTGTTGGGAAGGTGGAGGATGGATGGACAACGGTTAAAGGAAAGAAAGTTAAATTTTCCAAACCTTCTTTTGATACGTATTTCTGATCTCATAAAGATGGGCCAAAATGTAAATCTTGAATGCCCTTTTTTTGTGGTTTGTTGGGATGGTTCTTGTTCCACTTGGTGGGAACTATGGTTAGCTCCTTTGGTTTGTTTAGTGGTGCATCACAGTTGTTTTATGGTCTTCCATTGCCCTATATTTTGATGCTTTTGTATAAGGTTTCGGGTCCTTTCAAAACCTATTTTTATTTAATCAAAACATTGTTGATATTGTTACTGAACAAGCCTGTACTCCTAAAAAGTTACAAGACCCTATTGAAGATACTGTTATTGAACAAACACAAGCTGATACTATTGAGCAACAACCACCTCTTAAGAAAGAAGAAAGTGATGATGAGAATCTATCTCCTACAATGTCCCTAACTGACTACATTAGACAAAACCATAATAGTGAAATAGATTCAAATGAATATAAGTGGAACTCATTATCAAATGCTACAGTGGAGATTAAGGTAGATGTTGTGCACAAATACGCTACTACAAAAAAAATTGAAAGAGGAGAAATCTCAAGTTCTCAAAATCAATTGAATGATAAGGATTCCTCTAATCCTCTTATGGAGATCATCCCCATGGCTCCTAGGCCATCTTCTTCTGATCAAGTCACCACTCTAGCTAATCAAGAAAACCATGGGTACATCAAACCTCACCCTAAAACAACTACATGGAATCTGGGAAGGTCTAGGATTGAGATGGTCCTCGTTCATACATTTTTGGAGTGCGTGTCTATTCAAGAGCGGGAAGAGGGACTTAGCTCTAGGAGTAGGCCCTCTCGGTTAGGTTCGTGTAACACTCCTCTAAACTCCTTTGATTCTTCTAGGATATCTCGTGATCGACAATGCTCTATGGAGGATAACTTTCTTAACCTGTCGGAGACATTCATGAATGATGAGGATGATACTGATGTCTTTGCACTCAAGCATGTTGAACCCTTATCCCTCATCCATCTTGAGATAATTGACTGGACCCCTTCTAAATCTATAAATCTCATATCATTTGATAGTGACCATGAACTATCATGTTACCTCAATGCTACTAAGCCTTATTACCCTTCCACCAGTGCAATGAGTGGACACATGATCATGGAAGATACAAGTATCTCAGTTTGAAAAATAAAAAGTGATATGATGGGGAAAACCACTATGTGGTCATGTTAGATCCCAAAATAATAAAAATAAAATACGTATCCAAAGGTGAAAACCTCTATGAGGCACTTGAGGATGGGCTTTGTGATGTTCTTCCCAATCATTTTTAGGAAAGATCTTTAGTGTTGATAGAACCCACTCAGTTAGTTAACTTGGGTACTATGGAGAATCCTCAAATCATAGATCTAGCACAATCATTGAGTGAGGAAGAAAAAGAGCAATTCATTCAATTTTTCAAGGCAAAGAAAATTAATTTCGCATGGTCATATTCAGATATGCATGGCTTGGATACAAGTCTCATTATGCATCATCTATCTATTATACCAAGTATAAAACCAGTGAAACAAAAGCTAAGAAGGATGCATTCTCACATTGCCTTACTTGTGAAGGTTGAATTGGAAAAATTGCTAAAAGTTGGTTTCATTAGAGCAATTGACTATGCTGAATGGATTTCCAACATTGTACTAGTATCAAAACCTGACAAATCCATTCGAGTCTGCACTGACTTTCGAGATCTTAACAATGCATGTTCTAAAGATGACTTCCCACTACCCAATATAGACATGATTGTTGATCTCACTACTAGATTCCAAATGTACTCTCTAATGGATGGATTCTCCGGGTACAATCAAATCAAAATTGCACCAGAAGATCAAGAAAAGATTTCCTTTACCTGTGCATGGGGTACTTTCCGTTAGAATGTAATGCCCTTTGGATTGAAAAATGTTGGAGCAACCTATCGATGAGCTATGACAACAATATTCCATGATATGATGCATAAATGCATGGAGGAATATGTGGATGACACTCTGGCTAAGTCTACTATAATAAATGCTCATCTTGTTGTCCTAAATGATATCTTTGATCGCATGGAGCAATTCAAATTAAGATTAAATCCAAAAAAGTGTGCCTTCGGGGTAACCTCAAGTAAGCTTCCAGGATATATTGTGTCAGCAAGAGGCATTGAAGTAGACCCTGCCAAGGTGAAGGCCATACTTGAAATGACACCTCCTCGCAATATAAGTCAAATGAGATCTTTACAAGGAAAGGTCCAATCTATAAGAAGATTCATCTCTCAACTTGCAGATAAGGCTCAAAATTTTACCAAGACGTTGCATAAGGTGGTTACTTTCAATTGGAATGCGGATTATGAAAGAAATTTTCAGCAAATCAAGAACTATCTAGCTAATCCTCCAGTTCTCATGGCTCCCATTGTAGCAAAACCCTTACTACTCTACATTTCAGCTACAAAAACATATTTAGGTGTATTACTCGCATAGCATGATGAGCAAGGAAAGGAAAGAGCAATCTACTACATCAGTCGCACATTAGTTTCCTATGAGCACAATTATTCAACCATTGAAAAAGCATTCTTGGTAGTTTTATTTGCATCTCAAAAATTTGAGCATTACATGCTAGCACATTGTGTTCAACTAATTGCTAAAATTGATCCTCTTAAGTACTTGCTTGGTAAAGCTGCTCTCACGGGTCGCTTGGCTAAGTGGGTTATGATCCTTAGTGAATTTGACATCACTTATGTTGACATAAAATCTATCAAAGGACAAGTCCTTGCATATCAACTTGTTGATGCACCTTTAAAAGACAACAAACCAATTCACACGGAGTTTCTAAATGACTCAATTCTACAACTTACTCAACATCCCTAGAAGATGTATTTTGATGGCTCATTTACACAAGACGTTGGTGTTGGGGTTTTGTTTATTACTCCTCAAGGATATAAAATTCCTAAAGCTCACAAAATGAAGTTCCCATGTACTAATAATGTGGTTGAATATGAAGCTCTTGCCAACGGATTAAAAGTTGCCATCAAGTGGAAAATTGAAGAACTACATATTTATGTTGATTCTCAACTTGTGATTAACCAAGTAAACAATGAATACCAAACTAAAGATGAGAAGTTGACACCATACAAGAAGATGGTTGTTGATTTTAAGAAATATATTTCATTTATTACCTTTCAGCAAGTTCCAAGAGCGGAAAACAAGGCAGTTGATGCTATGGTCACATTAGCGTCTATGTTACAGCTTCAAGAACATCAATTTCGCTATGAATTCCTGGTGGAAGAATTGTCTTTCACTGCTTATGACTCATTCGAGACCCAAATTGTGTGTACCCTTATTGCCTTTGACTTTTCACGCTACTCCCAAATCTATAACTACCTTCAAAATCAAACCATTCCTAAAGGCCTATCTAAAAATGAAAAGAGAAACCTTATAAGAAGTGCATCCCGATATCTACTTGTCGCTAATGACTTGTTTAAGAGGAGTCTAGATGGTACCCTCCTTAGGTGTCTAGAGCATGAGGAATCTGACAAAGCATTAAGAGAAGTCCACAAAGGTGTTTGTGGATCTCATTTGAATGGTCTCTCCTTGGATAAGAAACTCTTGAGAGTAAGATACTATTGCCTACCATGAAAAAATATGTTGTCCACTTTGCTAAAACCTGTCAAAAGTGTCAGTTCCATGGAAACTTGATTCATGCTCCTGCTCGAGACCTGTTGCCTTTTATTACTCACTGGACATTCCAGCAATGGACTTTTGATCTCGTGGGTCAGATATATCCTTCATCCTCCAATGGACATAAGTTCATTTTTACAACAACTGAATACTTTACTAAATGGGTTGAAGTTGTACCTCTTACCAAGGCAATAGGAAAGTAGGTGGTCATGTTCATTCTCAACTACAAAATCAACAAGTACAAAATACCCTCCTCAATTATCACAGACAATGAAGGACAGTTTAAGAACAAAGATATTGATGAGCTATGCACTAAGTTTCACATCATGCATCATTCCTCCTCTATTTACTATCCTCAGGGGAATGGACAAGCGGAAGCTTCAAACAAAACAATCCTTAAGATCTTGCACAGAACAGTTAGCAAATCAAGGAGGGATTGACACTTATAATTAAATCCATCTTTATGGGCTTATCGAACAATCATCATAACGTCTACATGAGTTACACCTTTCTCATTGGTTTATGGTAATGAAGCAGTATTAGCAATAGAAGTCGAAATACCTTCATTGAGGGTATCCCTACTTGCACTCATCACAGATGAAGATTACAAAACCTCCTGAATTCAAGAGCTGGAATTACTTGATGAGCATAAAAAGGAAGTATTTGACCATCTAAGTGTCTATCAAAAGAGAATGTCTAAAGGCTACAACAAAAAGGTTCGCCATCGTGAATTTTAGGTTGGTGATCTCATTCTAAGAGAGAACTAGAAAAATCAACAACATAGAGAACAAAAGGGAAAATTCAAACCTAACTAGCTGAGTCCTTTTGTCATTACTACAACATTCGGTTCTAGAGCTTATCAGCTAGCTACTCCAGAAGGTGATGTTCTCAAAGAGCCTATCAACACTCTCCACCTGAAACGGTTCTATAGCTAGACATTTTGCATCTTGTACAACAACTTATGATCGTGAAAAAAATCCTAAAAATTGTAAAAAGTCTTGAAAAAATAGTTATCCTGGCGAAAACCTAGCAATATGCACCTTCATAACACTAAAAAAATAAAAAAATCATGCATTGGTGAAAACCTAAAAATAAACACCATGGTAGCAAAAATATGCAATAATTTCAAGTGGTGAAAACCTAGAAATAGGCACTACTCATAACTTGCACTCTGTCTATCAATCCATTGTGCTAGCTCTTGCCTCCATCTTGTTTCACCTACTTATCCTATCTCTCCATTCTCTTTCTCTTGTGTCACCCTAGATGGGAGTCTTGATCTTTGTCTTCGGTCCTTGCTTGCCACTAGGGGGCATCTTCTATGGCTTCCTATCTGAGCTGAGTTACCATCATTTGGCATTTCTTCTTTGAGCTTAACCTGGGTCATTCATATGTCCTTCTTGGGATCCAATCATCTCTGAGACCAATCACAGTGTTTCTCAACACTACCCTTGAACATCAACTGTATTTTTTTACACATATCAGATATTACACTATCTAACACACTTGCATACAAGCACACTAGTGTTTCTTAACACTCACACAGACACATGAGCCAAAACATGAAACTTTTTGAGATATGTTGAATTTTTTGTTATCATTGGTTTTTGTTTGTTGTGTGCCCATGACTATCGAGGATGTCACTGGACTAGAGATGTATGACTGGGGGCATAACATTTTATTTTTCCTTTAATTTTTGCTTGTGAGTGTGTATGCTGGAAAGCACTCATGGTTATCCTGACATTTATGTCTTAGTACTGGTGTGATCCTTCTACATTAACTTGGAAACATTGTTCTAGTCATCTCAGCCTCTATGCATAGATGCTTATGGTTGTTTCCTACATTCTATTTGATAAGGTCCATATTCATATCTTCATGGTTCTTCTTATACCAATGAAGATTGTATTGGCCTTGATGTCCCAACACCATTCAAATGGTGATTAAAATGACATAATATCCTATGGACTAGTGACTAGACACACCATGTCCCTTGCATTTCATTCTAGATTTGCATTTAGTTTTGCATCTTGGATCCTTTGATCATCTCCCTTCCATCTTCCTACTGAAGCGGTCCACTATATTTATCCTTTGCATATCTATCATCACAAGATCAATTCCCTACTAGGGGCACCAAGTGCTAAACTCTCATAAGCTTCATCTGATTTCGACGTTCTAAATCCATTTTTCGGTCTCGAAATCAGAATTTGAAGCTAGTTCGTGCCTCAAATTGTAGATTTAAAGTTTCTACGCTAAATGTAGCCCATGGATGCATCTTGATCCCAAATCATCCTATTCTCATCCTCCTTCATCTTGGTCAACTCTAGTCAACTCTGCTCAACTCTAGTCAAACTTGGACAAACCTAGTCAACATAACACGCAAAATAGATTCCAATCGCTATATTAGACATCCAAAAAACTTTTCATGTTGACCTCATTCTTTTGCATCTCATTTCACCTCTTTTCCACCCCTCTTTGCATCATTCTGATTTCGAGCCCAAGGAGGCATGACAATCAGATACTTTGATTAGAGAGTTAAAAAAAATTAAGAGGAAAATGGCAATCAGTTTGTTTCGAAGATAGTTGTGGCAAGTTGTAAATTAGTTTGAGATTATAGTTTTACTTTGGCTCGTCAATTTGACATATTATATATACATGATATTGAGGATATCAAAGGTGTACAAAGAGGAATATTAGATTTACAAGAAATATTCTTTTTTATATTGTGCATGTGAAATACACAATCAGAAATATTTGATTAAGTTTATAGTTGACCCAATCTTGTATGATTCATTATTTGATACAAAGAATTATTTGTATCCAGGAATGTATGATATCGGATCATGATCACTATGCTTAATCAAATTCTCTAACTCTGTATGAATCAACAATTGTATTAGAAAAGAGAAGTCAGTGAGGCATAAAAAAGTCTATCGGTGAGATAGCATTATCAATGAGATAGATGTACAACCAGTGAGGCATTGTAAAAGGATATTTTCACATAAGTCAGTGAGGTAATTTGAGTGGTTTTATTCCCCAAAAGTGTTTCCACTCGGAGATATTATAATCACCAAAATTTGGTCTAGTAAAACCTAATCCCCTGATCTGAATCAATTTGCCTAATTTCAAATCTAAATCCCTATGACAAAATTTACTAGATATAATTATGCAAAGTAAACCTGAAAATCTCCTTTGCATAATTAAATCAAAAAAAAAAAAAACTTTATATCAACATTATACTATGTTCTAATTTCTAGAGCTTGCATATTTATTTAATTGTTATAATATTACTTTTAATATAAAATTTCTACACTTTTATTAAAAGAACACATTCACATGTGTGCACATACTTAATCCACTAATTAATTAGTAATTAAAGGGAATTTGTGCTTTCAAAATTGTTATTTTATCTTATTCTACCTAACATTTCTTTTGTCTCTTACTCCTCGCCACTCATTTCTACCTAACCTTGCATCTCCTTCATTCTCCATTTGCCTCTTAATCTCAATCACACATTCTTTGCCACTTAACCTTAACCCTCCGTTGTAGAGGCAAATTCTTTAAAATCTTTTATCTCTATTGAACAAAGGATCCATAATCGAGCATTCAAGCATACTTGCATTCTAGAGCACTTTTTGGTATTCTTAGCAATCTAGTTTACTTTCTTGCATTGTTTATCATAGCATAGTCTCTTGCATTTTCATTCTAGAATACTAGTTGTTTTGCATCCATTCTAGCTTAGTTCTTTCATTTTATAGTTATTAATCTTGCATTGCATCATAGATTACTATTGCATTTGCTTAATCTAGTTCATTTCTATAGCTTACTTTGCATTATCATTCTTAGTTTAATCTTGCATTTTCTAACTTTGCAATCCTCCTAGTTTACTTTACATTTCATCTTGCAACTCAAAGAAGATTGGGATCATCTTGTGAATCTTCCATTTTGAGGTTGTCTAGTCACTAGTTTTATTGTCTCAATTTGGTGAGCACAGTCTAGAACTAAACTCGCTTCAAATAAGAAGCAATAAGCCACTTTCAAACATTTCTTTGTTTATTTCATGTTCTTACTAGAGTAGTAATGTTTGATGTAATGATTTATTGAGGTGTGTGATTTGTAGGTCTAAAGCATCACATTTTTATCACACACATATCTTGTGTCATATTATTTGTGCATGTTTCATTTGTCATGTTATCTCTCTTTATTCCATTTGAGTAAATGTTATAACCTTTGATTAAAAATTGAAACTAAGTTGTTATATCACTAATTCACCCCCCCCCCCCCACCCCCCCCCCCCCCCCCAAATATTGTACTCCAACATGAATATTATAGAAAGGGAAAAAAATGTAAGGAAACTTGGAACCAACTTTATGACAATTTCCACATAACCCATAATATAGAATAAACAAATAAGTACTTAGAATCCACATGCAACAGAATATATCAACCATCCATGTATTATTCAACAATGCATCAATTATAATATATCGTGAAAGTCTTTGAAGCCCTAATCATAAATAAGCATTCCATGTAAACAAGAAAGCAACCACACATACAATGGCATGCTTCCAACCTTCACAAATGCTAACCTAGCTAACCTCAACAACTACCCTTGTGGTTGCTTTTATAGAAATAAGCTCCCACAAAACCACTAAGTGATATTACATAAACCATGTGCTACCTAACCTTATTGACCCACATTCAATATATACAACTTGTAACATACAACCACAAGCCTCAAATGCATTACCTGCCACATACACACCAATAAGCTCCCACTGCATAGGTAATGTCAAATCTAAAATGAATCCACTAATAACATCACCTAGAAATGTAACTATGTAGTATCAAGAACATCACAATGATCCACACATGCAACCCACATGGTTGCATACTCTCCCACAATATGTCACCCTCCTCACAAATCATATGAACATGAAACTCATGAAAGAAATCATATAATGAAAAGAGAAAACTTGTGAACCAACAACCTGCAAGAACAAGTCTCCAACACTTTCCCAAGTTCTCCATAACCAACATAGGGAAGAGATAAACGAACCACCACATCATCTCCTACATAACATACATAAACACAAAAAAGTGATCACAAAGCTCCAACCAATCCAAAATCTAGTGTAAGTGAAACTGAACATCCAGGAAGGTAACCAAGACCAAAGAAGGAAATATTGCAAATCATGTCCTACACACACCTCTAAATGCCAACTGTGTCAAGTATGATCTCCTCCATAGAACCCAAAACAATAAGCCATAACAAACCCAAAACACATTCAACCTCTTTAGGCCAAATAAACATATATGCCATATAATCAACATAGATGTAAGCATCTCACAAGAAGATCAAACCAATACCATTCCCAAACCAAGGAATACGCCCAATAATCTATCTCCCAAACTCAACCATAATGATATCATAATAAAAACATATGCACAATGGGATAACCAATGCCAAACCATCTCTCAAATGAACCCTCCAGAACTAGCTCACACCATAGCTCAAGACCCATATCTATGAAATATAAGCATAAATATAACACACCTGAAAGGAACAATGGGCAGTACCTCTCAAGTAGTAAACCATTGAGTAGACCAAGAGTTGGAAATGAGAATGCTCATCAAAATATCCAAGTCTCCAAGACTAATCCAAGAATACTCTCCTCTCAAGTCCATACCAGGTGAATGCTCATCAAAATATCCAAATCTCCAAGAATACTCTCCTCTCAAGTCAATACCAGGTGAATGCTCCCTGGTCTTCCTATTTAAACCATCAACATTCTTAACACGCGCAAGAGAATATCAGCATCACCTAAGTCTCCAAGTATCTATGAGCACCTCCATTTGATCAATCCATGCCAAACTCCAAATGCAACACAACCCTATCATGGAGTATCAAGAAAATGGTCAATGTACTCAAAGAGAACTAAACCGAGATCAATGTCAAAGCTCCAATCAGTTGAATCATGAACATTAACATGACAACATGATCTAACCATCTCCTCGAAGGAGATAACATGCTCCATATGAACATACCAAACAACTATACCATTCCAACACTCTAAATAAACTAGTATCAAGAGTCAACCATGACATAATAGCATCCATGATAACATATAAAATGAAAGCATGAAACCAAACCTCAACCAAGGACCCCTTAAATCCTTAAGATGTCAACATCTCCAATCACATGTAGATACCATCTCCTTCTAGTGAACCAGCGAATTAAATGTGAAAGACCCATTTGCAACAACAGTATCTAGGGCATCCTCCAAAATCTACAAACACTAAAGAAGATCATCCACCATCTAATGATGAATCCACATCACTGCCAACAACTCCCATTGAACCGTGGTACTAAGTCAACATGGCATCATGACAACCATCTCCTACATGAAGATCCTCTAGGTCTACACACACAACTGATATGTTAATAACATCAAGTGAAACCAATATCTCCAAACCAATAAGATACATACAACTGCCAACAATCGCTAATCGGGAATCAATCCTACACGGTCAACACATAATTGTCAAAAGATCCCACTAAAAGTGCAATCAATATATAACCAAGCTATCATGACATCATGACAAACCACATGCTACAAGTCCCAACATCAACTATCCAAGTACCATGAACATCATCCATCCTCTCATCTCAAAAACAAGCATACCAATGCACTAATGACCACAGACAAGACCAACTAATGAAGTCTACAATAACAATAAATCAAATCTAGTGGATACAGAAAATACACATTTGGGTCATCCCACTGCAATCAAATAGGTTGTACACACCTACCAATCACATAACTCGTAGATCCAATCATTGAAACATGCAAACTCATCATCACATTAGTAACCTGTAACTGAGATATCATATAGAATAATCCTATAGACCAAACAACTTAAACACCAAATCAACATCCGATCTAATTTTGCAAACATGTCCACAATCATGTACCATAGTCAAGGAACCAAATAAGCTTTACGGAGATAAGCAACAACCTCCTAATATCAAACCAAATCGGCACTATTCACTACAAACATGATTATGTCATATCAATGCAAAACATGTACCTGCATACCCATGATACCACAATCATCACCATCGTTGCACCTGCACTCAACTATGACCCGCATGAGACTCCATGTGTCCCAAACCATGTCCTCAAATCAAAGACAACATGTGTACCTATCACCATCAAAGCCAAAACTCTAAAAACACTTGTAGCATCACTCTAAAAACATAATCTGATAATCAATTGTAGCATCACAAATATCTCATAAAAATATGTACTCCCTTAAGGTAGTGTCCCTTGACTCGTCCAGATGTGCTCACACTCACACCCTAAATCTCAAGTATCAAGTGAATAAACAAGTATACAACTCTCCATACCCATCAAATTGATCCAATAACAACACTAAAATAAAGTACATTGAACGTGATCTCCAATGCCTATTCAAAATATATAAAAATTGATTCTATATGCAAAATATAAGACCAAAATTGCATACAAAGAGAACATCTAGCTTCCAAGCTAAAAAAAATGATAATATACCAAAATCACATAACCAAACTAGTACCATTGTCTAGTGCTTAGAATTAGCTTTCCAATGAGTTTAAAAAGTCTAAAATCTGATATCTGATATCTTAGGTGAAAGTTATGCCCCTTTGAAAAAACAACCAATTTTGCTACATGGGCAATACATGGACTTCAAAAAATCTCCTATTTTACTTAGTCCATATGCAAGAATTTCTAATAAAAATAATTTAGGGGGTGCATGTTGGACACGCCCAAAAATTACATGTGGTAAATTCCATATATTAACAATGCCAAATAAATTATTTTTTTAACAAAAGGCTAAAAGCCTACTATATATTAATAATATAAAATAGAAATTTAAATGCCAAATAAAATATTATTATAATGCATGGCATTAAATATAAATAACAAATTTGATAAAAATTTATTAAATTAAAACTAACCTTTTTCAAAAGTTTTTATGAAAAAGAAAACTTAGTAAAACTTTGCATCGATGGTTTTGTTTAACACCAAGAGCAAGGCTCCACCAATGAGCCAACAAGGTCCCCTACCGGAAGAGGTACTACTGACAAGTGGCACCATCTTGCTCTATGGGGAGGGTACAAGGATCGAGGTAATGGCTCAAACCCTACCCAAAATTTTATTTTTATTTTTTAATTTTCATTCAAACATTGAAACACCCCCACCACACAAGCATAGACGCATTTTATATTTTTAATTTTGCATACACTTGGTTATATATGACAATAATTAAGTTGTCCGACTAAATTATTTTTGCATCAAATTCAACTTCCACTAAACATGTGCAAATTATATAAAATTAGATCATTACTTTAGATAGAAAGCAAAGCATTACATCCTTGATTAAATTTAGAAAAATATTTTTTTTAATTGATGATATTAAATATATATTGATATTAATATATTTATAATTCAATCAAGGATGTGATTTAGATATATTTAAACACATATTCTATCAAGGATGTAATGATTTCTATCAAAAAGATCAACCAACTATTCACACAAGGAAACACACGCACATGCGTGCACACACACACACACACACAAACATGGATGCGCACATGCACATACACACACAAACACAAACACAAACACACTAGGAGACACATACATGGATACATACACACATAGACACACACAAGCACATGTACGCACGTGCACACATGCACACACATAGATACACATATCCATGCACATGTAGAGGCACACGTGCACACACACACACACAATACTAACTCTTATGAATAATGATAGAATTCAATATTCAAATCCAAATTCAATCTCTCTCAATGAGAGGGAACCTTCTTAAATATGGGACTTATAAAATACCTGAAGGAACATTAGTTACACCATTCAAAACTACCATTTATGAATGATCAATAATCTAGTAGTTATTAGACTTATTAGTTTAAATGAGATATACTTAATAAAGCATATAATATATAAGGTATATAACCTTAAAGTAGAACAATGTATAAATGCTATAAGGGTATATAAGGTCTATAACCTTATAGTAGAACAGTGTATAAATGTTATAAGGGTAATTATCCCCAATAACACTATCTTCCTATGTTCCCCTTAATTGTGCAAGGGGAAATCACCTTTTAGTTTCTATAAAAGAAAATATCAACTACCTCAATAAGCTTTTCTTTGATAGTGACAAATAGAGCACAAATATATGTCAAAACAAAGAACATGTATTTTGGACTACATGAAAGTCATTTTTTCATATTTTATAATCTCAATGTTGTAAAAATGATGCTTTATATGAGGGCATATAAATTTTTCATTCGAGCTCAAGACTCCTCAAATTTTCCTCCTCCAAATCCATTACATAGTCCTCATAGATCATATAATACAATGCTTTTTTAAGAGGACAATTTATAAAGAGAAAAATTTACAATCTATCCAAAAGACTTATACATACAATGCCTATAGGTCTTATTATGCATATTATGACTTACATCTAGGATTTAGACACTAGGTGGTGTTATTGATCTTGTTTTCGTTGTCATGGAATGGATTGGAAGTCATTGCCACCCTCATCCTACTTTAAGACACCAATTGTATTTTTGACCACTCAAGGTATGGTATCTATTAGTTGTTTTTAATATTAATCAACAACAAAACAAGGGAGTTGTCCCTTACATAACCACAACTTGAAGGCATCAAAACTAACAACCCAAAAAAGTAGAAAAACAAGGATGTTCACCCTTATAAAGATTGACCAAAAAGGTCAAATACAACAAGGTCACAATTAAGAGCACACTAGTAGAACAACTAGTAACCCACATCAAGAGTGGTTAACAAGTCACCCACAACATGGAGAGGAGAATGAGAAAATGAAGGATGATCTTTCCTAGGTTGTCCAACCACCATCTAGGCAATACTATCACTAGGATCCCCACCACAAGGTGCAGTAAGTGGGAAAATCCTCTTTCCAAGGCTATTAACACAATGGGCAGAGTGTTAACAAGGTTGCACACCATCAATCAGAGGTTAATGCAAAATAGGAGCAACAAATAGAGAGGTGTATGTATGGTCAAAGGGGGCCACACCAGCAATAGGAAGTGGGTAGGATCCACAAGGTCTGAGGAGGCCAAATTAGTAGTTGGAGCATCACCCTGAAGGGAGTCATTATCAGCATGTAAAGAGTCATTAGAGGAAGAGTATGAAGCTATGACAATGAGATGTTCATTGTTAGCTTCCTTCCACCAAGTGGCAGTGCCTTTACGACGCGAGAGAGAATAATCAATTGCCAAGTGACTAGTAGAAAAGCACTAACAACATCAAAAGGGGACACCCTCATAATCTAAAAATTGAGTCCATAATTTATCCCCAACCATAAGAACCACATCTCTAGGAAGAGGTGTGGAGATGTCAATGTCGATCAAGATTTGGGCAAAGGTTGAGCTACTCATTGAGGTCACGGTATCATCCACCTTTAAGAATCAACTAATAGAGTTGTTGATGGCCTCGAAACAAGAATTCTCCCAAAAAAGCAGAAGAAGATTGGGGAGACAAAGCACCATTGGACACACACTAAGTGGTTCAGTAAGAGGGTTGAATGAGGTTGTCTAGGGTTTGGCTGAAAGAGAATGAGTCCCCCAAACCCATAACCTTCTCATCACCAAATGTTGTTCTCAAAAGAAACAAAAGTGGCAATAAAAACCCCTTAGCACAAGGGAAAAGCTCAATGTTACTAGGAACTAAGAGTCCAAGAATTGGTCACCTAACAATGAAGATTTGGAAGAGAAGGCCAGAAACCAACTCACAACATCTGTAGAAGTCCACATCATCCACCACATCCAAACCACATACCACCATAGGAGAGGTCTTGGCACAAGAAAGAGGTCAAGATTTCACTTTGGGAGGAAGAGCAGCAGCAACATGAGCAAAGCTTCTCCCATCAATAACATGTACCAAAGCACTTGACCCAGCAACATCATTGTAGTAGAAACCCCTAAACCACAAGTAGTGCCCAAACCAGAGACAAACTTACCCTCAAATCCCAAAGGCACTGAAACAGGTACAACAGAGGAAGAAAGTAGTGATCCATCACAAGCATCCTCATACCGTCACTAGCAACACCTACAACCCCAAATCCCAACCTAACAAGTGATGTTGAAGCAAATTGATTCAATTTTTTTCCGTGGTGGACGATAGAGGAGGGAGCTCTTGGGGCCATCATGTTTTTGTAGAAATATCATGTTATGTCGAATAAAGCAAGGAGTCTTCACAACTTGATACAAAATCAACACAAGAATTTGAGGAACAATCCTCATAAAGTGCAACATCATGTAATGAAGCACAATGCAATGAGTAAGTATGAGATGGTAAAGGAAAATCATGATCAGGTCCAACATCATTACAAATTGAAAAAAGTTAGTTCTCATGGCTCCTCATATGATGCCACATCAAAAGAACATTAACCAAAGGATATGGAGATGGGGTTAGCATCACAAGGCACACCAACATCATTATATATCACATCTTTATGAGTAGGAAAAGCTATCATAATAAATAACAATATACAAAGGCATGGATGACTTCCTTATGGCATCCCAAGGCATTATCATAGAGCATCCTAGTTAGGATTAGAAAAAATATAGGCACCATGAAGCATGCACCCCTAGCAAGGAAGCTAGGCAGTAGATGTGAAAGGTAAACATCATTGATATGCAACCTATAATATATTTCAATTCTAATATAAAATCAAGAATATTGTAAATGGGCAATTTATAATACAAAGAGTATTTCTATATATCAAAATACAAAGGTGGGTAGGGTAGGGATCCGAGAGATTGCATAAGAAAGACTAATCCTTAGAAGAGATAATGATATAATAAAAACACAAGGATTGATAAAAACCCTAATCAAATATAAAAGAATGCATAGCGACCAAAGATTTCAAACTTCAAAAGCAATTAAAAAAAAGGTCAAAACACTAAGGTAAGGTAAGAGGAATTGAATTCACTAAAAATGAAAAGGAGAATCAAAATCTTTACATAAAATCCTAACATTAATTAATTCATTAACAATAAAATCAAATATTTTAAGACCAAGAGATGGGAACGATAAACATGATAAAATTAATACATGCAAGTTTTCTACTCAGCTCTGTTCTTCATGTCAAATATGACTTTACCAAGTGTTCCATAGCGAACCATACATATAGACCTTTAAGGCTTGTTGGACAAATGTATCAAAAAATCGTGATACCTTTATTATCCTTGTAATTACATGTACAAACCTACAAAATCAAAATTATGAGTATATATGTAATCAATCCCACGAGTGTATGTGCCTTCAATTGCTTAGTTTATTCCCATATAAAATTAGTCCTTGTGTTATATGGTTTACATGACTCAAACCATACAAGGATGACCAGTCAACAACCTTTTGAACATGATTGCGCACATGAAGCAATCATGATTGCATGCCTTCAAATTTTGATGCAGTAATATGTAGTGGGCAACAGAGGCTTTCGCTAGGGGAGTAGTGTAGATGCTCTCGTCTGTGCATTTGGAACATGATGGCAATGCTTTGCTTGCAGGGCAAAGGCAACGTGCTTGGGATATGGGCATTGGAACCGTGATGTCCCGGTAAACTACATCTTCAGTGTGCTAGTTCTATAGTGGTTTAGAACACCTTTTTATTCAATCTTAGATCATGGCCAATAGAATTTTAGGGGCTATGTGAGTGTGACAGTCACTACGCAATCAATTGTCATGCGAACATGTAATGCTAAATCACTATATGGTTTTGGCTAAGCTCATAATGTTAGCTAGAAGACTTAATTTCATGTGTTCAATTTGTCTTTAAATCCAACACTCTAACTTGTAATTCAACTATATTGCCTCATAATGGTCAAATAGAAGGGAATTAACTAGGCTCAAATTTGAATTTTACTTTTTGAACAATGGGATCATTTCTATGAGTGGTAATGTGGATTTTGCTCTAGGCAAATAAATGGATAAACTAAGGATCAAACCTTGGCCCTAGGTATAAGAGGATATGGGAACAAAAATTCAAGGTCAGATTATATGCAAACAATGCAAGACATACAATTTTCACCTTTACAATTTCTAACTTATAATAATAGTCAATAATGAAAGTTGTCCTAGCAATGTTCTTAAATGGTAATGAAGAAGTTTAAACAAATGAATCCTCTATTTTATCAAAATTTTAAACAAGGGAAAAAAAGGTATTTGAATGAGGGTAAATCTCATCTTGAATTGATAAAAAGGTAATACATGCAAATTCAATTTAAAATTGAAAACACATTGATTGAGGCTCTAGTAATTTTTGAGATTTTTTCAATTGAATTTTTACTTCTTGATGTCGACACTATTTGTTGCTTTTCTTACCCATTTTATTAGCTTTATGATAAACATGTAGCAAGAACTTGAGTGAATTATATACATTTATAACAACGTTAAAAGACTTATCACAAACATTTAAGATTAACTTGTGTGCAAAAAAGAAGCAAATTCACAAATTCAATTTTAAAATTGAAAACACGTTGATTGAGGCTCTAGTAATTTTGGGGATTTTTTTCAATTGAATTTTTACTTCTAGCTTTTGACACAATATTTGTTGCTTTTCTTACCATTCTATTAGCTTAATGATAAACATGTGGCAAGGGCTTGAATGAATTATACACATTTATAACAATGTTAGAAGACTTATTACAAACATTTAAGATTAACTTGTGTGCAATAATCTTTTTTGCATTGCCTGTTTTGTTCATCAACATCCTCCTTGTGTTTGGACAAGGCCTGCTACAAATTATTTTCCAATTTATTATTACAACTCCTGATTGTCAAGTTTTCTTGACGCTCTGATTTTCTTCTCTATTATATTTGTTGATTGTGTTGGGCAGATTATTTTCCAATTTATTATTACAACTCCTGATTGTCAAGTTTTCTTGACGCTCTGATTTTCTTCTCTATTATATTTGTTGATTGTGTTGAGCAGTTGCTCATCATCACACCGAGTTCGAATTGAATCAATAGCACAAATTTCAAAACTTTAATGTATCCTGCCTCACTTTGAGAAAAAAAAAGATGCATAATGTATAAATGTTCATATATTGAACGAAAAGCACAAGTTTAAAAATGTATCCTCCTCCAATTTGAGAAAAAAATTTAGATGCATCATTTATAACTGTTCATAAAAATATATTATTAGCCCGTTTTTTAAAATGATAATAGGTTCAGGAAACTATTTATAATGGCCCTGCCAAATATTTGCATACCTAAAAATGACTTCCATGGAAAAGCCTCTCAAATATTGAAGTAAATTTAGTTCAATCGATTATAGTTGTGCCAGCTGACTATAATATGGGATGCTAATAGCTAAGAATTAAAAGAATGAACTAGATATTTCATCTCAATCCTCTATTGCTATGTAAATATTTAGAACTTCACTCATTTCCTTAATTACTGTCTTGTGCCTATCATATTAAACGTACAAACACAAATTTTCTGGCAAAACAGTTTTAAGAAGCACTGTTGAAACTTGACAAAAGCAATAAATCACGATGAACAGGCAATAAAGAATGTTTCAAGCCAGTTTATAACTTTATTAAGAGTGTACAAATCTATCATACCATAACCAGCCAAAACAAGGGAAATGAAAAACACAAATAAATAGTCAACCTTCCATGAAAATAATCTCTTTTTAAAATGGAACAATCAAGATTTAACTCCCCGAAGAACAGAGATGCTAGCTATGGACTCTCCAATCAAGATTAACTCCCCGAGCCAGCAAACAGCTTTTGATACACCCATCATGAATCAAGGAATAAAGGAAGTGTCCAGATACAAAAATTGCTTAATCACCCATGCCATCAGAAGGATTATCGGCTTCAATTACATTCACACAAACCATTGTCTCAGAGTGGACTCAGATATATGTTCTGGGTTCCTAGCTTCTATCTTGCTGGCGGAGGTGCCAAAAGTGATAGCTGAAGATTTCTGCAACAGACTTTTAAGGG
Organism: Chamaecyparis obtusa; assembly: GCA_027943335.1. Lineage (NCBI taxonomy): Eukaryota > Viridiplantae > Streptophyta > Pinopsida > Cupressales > Cupressaceae > Chamaecyparis > Chamaecyparis obtusa. The sequence goes on from BSBK01003980.1 coordinate 2,707,369, forward strand.
AGAAATATCTGTTGGGCCCCTCCATGAGGCCATTGTTAACATAGATAACAATCTCACCATCCCCTTCCCTTTTGATTATGCCATCGTCATGAGAGTTCGAGATAAAGACTCTCAGGTTTTGGAGACAGACCAAGAAATAATTACGGAGGGCCACCTAGACATTTCTTTGTACTGATGGGTTGGGAATGGGAATTTCAGGAGTTGAGGTTAAGCATAATGAACAGAAGCATAAAGTTCTTAAAAAAGGTTTTGGGCACCAATGAAGTTCTTGAAAACCCTATTGGAGACAATAGAAACAAAAATGATGAATGGGTTCTCAAATACAAATATGTTGAAAATTTAGATGGATTGAGAAGCGAGGATTCCTCTAAAGCAGAAGACTGGGAAGAAGATGACGATGCTGAGGTAAATCCTGTTGAATTATTTGGTGGCTGCGAGATAGATTTTCTACCTCTGTTGATCGACTGATAGTTCCTATGCAGCAAACCTTCTGCGTTGGTGTCGTCTTCATCTTTGCCGGGCCCGTGTCATGGCAGTTCTCTTTCTACATTCTTCATTCACCTCTATGCATGCTATGTGTTTTCCTTTTTGTTAAGGTTTTAGGATCATTGCAAATGTAATAGCACTATCTAATTGTATGTGTTTTCCAAATGCATCAATCTCATGTATATATACGAGGCAAAGACAAGACGAGACATGTCCTTTCATGGGACATGTCTATTCATTAATCTAATTTATTAATTAGCTATATAGTTATTATAAGAATAAATATAGATTAATTATATATATATGTATATTAATATATAAAATAATATCAATTATTATTATTATTATATATATATATATATATATATATATATATATATATATATATATATATATATATATCATTTCTCATAATAATCATATAGTCAGTTTTATTTATTTGATTGCTGCTACATACATCAACACTCCCTCTTAGCTAGGGAGGATAAATCAATCCAATGTCAACACTTATGACACCTGATAGCATCAACCCTAAGATGTAAGCAATAGAAGCATCGTCCTCATGATGTAATCAATAGAAACATAGTCTCAAGATGTGGATTGCCTCCATCGGCGACTCTATCCACAAGCTCTCATGTGGATTTCCTCCATCGACGATTCTATCCACAAGCTCTTGTGTGGATTGCCTCCATCGGTAATTTTATCCACAAGCTCTCAGGTGGATTGCCTCCATCGGTGATTTTATCCACAAGCTCTCATGTGGATTGCCTCCATCGGCGATTCTATCCACAAACTCACGAGCTTTAGTGCGGATTGCCTCTATCGGCGATTCTATCAAGTTCCCAGGTGGATTGCCTCAATCAGTGATTCTATCCACAAGTTATGATATCTTGAGTATTGGCCTATCAGAATATCAAGTCTCATGATATCCACCAAGTACTCAACAAATGTTCATAGGTAAAGTGCACTTAACATAAGAACATTCACATCATCTATTATGATCTATTAAAGCAATCACAAGATGTCTATCACAATAGAAGATCAAGTTATTGTAAGATCGTCACCTTCCAATAACTTTTGCAAATACAAGTGATAATCATTTGGAAGTCATCACTTCCTCCTAATTTACACAAGAGGCAGGCCCATTAAAAACATTCATGATTCATTAGTATAATAATCAATTATATCAAGTTTACCTCAGAAGTGTTTCACCTTCAATAGTGAACTCCCTCTCAATCAATATGATCAACATTATCACAAGTTGACTGAACCATCTACTCCCTCTGAAGCTCAAGTTTATCAACTTCTTGACCTCTTTTGAAATGTCAAACTCCCTTTGCATCTAGTCTCAATCATCAATTCATTTGCAAGCATCAAGTTCTTTCTCCCTTGAATGCAATTATCTTGTGCTTCTGTCCTGAAGGTATGTCAGGGAGAGATTACAAATAGCTCACTAAACTATCTCGACCGGGAATACCAATGATAGAAGCATACAAAATTTTACTAACCAATAGTATAGCATGAATTACAAACTCAAAAATTATGTGCATAAATAAAACATGAAATACTTATCTTTTATAAATTTCAAGTATTTCATTCTGTAAGGTGAGCCCATATAGAAAATATCATGCAAATTCACAAAATGATGTCGTCGTTCTTGAACATTACCATAATTTTTCACGTGGCCTTTCTTGAATATCCAAAGGTTCTATACACTATAACAACCTTCAATATGATTGGATCTCCCTCCAAGCGGTTAAGCTTTTAAAGAAGGAACCTCGCTCTTTTACAAATTTTTGCATAGACACCCATACACAGTCAGTCATAACTTTTGAACCTGACATTTGCTCTCCAATCGCTCCAGTGAGATTCTTCTAAATTTATTTATCACCAACATATCCAAAATTTAGCAAAATCCAACGGTGCATTTGTGAGATATGGTCCTCGTACTGAGACTGTATTTTCTAACACAAACACACATTCACCATCAACAAACTACTCTCTGACATTTGCAACTTGGCTCTGATACCATGTTAAGGTTTTAGGATCATTGCAAATGTAATAGCACTATCTGATTGTATGTGTTTTCCAAATGCATCAATCTCTTGTATATATACAAGGCAAAGACAAGAAGAGACATGTCCTTTCATGGGACATGTCTATTCATTAATCTAATTTATTAATTAACTATATAGTTATTAAAAGAATAAATATAGATTAACTATATATATATGCATATTAATATATAAATTATATCAATTATTATATATATTAATACATATATGTATATGTAATAAATCATTTCTCATAATAATCATATAGTCAGTTTTATTTATCTGACCGATGCTACATACATCAACACTTTCTGTCGAGCTAAGGAATTTAAAGACTTTCATGTGATCCTTATTTCTGTTTGTGCGTATGTGGCATTGTGCATTTGTGGCAGTGTCCCTTTGCTCACGTCTTCGTGACTCTTCATGTAGGCAATGGTTCCCACATTGATCATTAACGGCACTCATTATGTGTGTCAATTCATATTCTTACGCTGCGGTGGATATTGTAACTGAAAAAGATTTGTCGTGTGTAAGAGACTCTTCATCGCATACAATGTCTATTCATTAGAGTGTATTCATTCAATGTGCGATTTTCTTACGGAACTCACCTGACATCGTATGCGATTCAGTTTTGTGTGTTTTTGCAAGGAATCGTCAGTATTTAGTTTTTTGCAGATTTTATATATGCTCTGCTCTGTGTGAGCGGCATTTTTGAAGTCTTTTTTGTGCTTTGTATTTAGCGTGTGATAGCTGTGTATCACGTTTATACACATATTCTCTGTTGTTTATATTGTATCTGACCATTGTGTGATCGTTTGAGCAGTCTCTGTGATTCATTTGTATAAGTTAAATCTCAGGCTTATTGACTGACAAGCTGTAGATGTCAATAAGGAGCAAGAATTATTGTATTGATTTTGAGAACTGAATAAAGACATCATCTTTTGGGTGTGGCTGGGTTTTTCTCTTGAGTAGGAGGGTTTTTCCCTTGAGTAGGAGGGTTTTCCCAGGATAAATCTGTGCCTGGTTTTCTTGTGCTTTGATGTTAAAGATTCTGATCATTGCATTTATATTATTCTGGTTCGAAAACATTAACAAATCCTATTCAGTCTGAGGCAGGAACTTTGGTGGACATGGAGGTTGAAAGGCAAGCTTGACAGGGACCATGGACAGATTCTGCAGAACAGAAGGCAATTGAAGATCAGAAATTTTCAACTTTTTTGAGATAATGCTGTTAGAGCTGTTTTTAAGTAGACTTTGTTTAGTTTCATTTAGCAGTAGCATATCTTTAGCTGCTTATGTATGTAGTTTTCGCTAGTTGATATCTCCATGGTTGCCCTGTTTTACGCTCTGATCCTGTGATCTGGGCCTAGTTTTTTGTAAATCTTAAACTATTATCTTAATTATTAATATATATTATATATCTATCAGCTCTGGCCCCTTATATATCAAAAAAAAACCATCTCAATTTCATACTTGAGAGTAAAAATGGATAAAATAAAATATATTTCAGATTTATAAACCAGTGTCTTCACCTCAAAAAGCTAAAATTAGAGCATTTAGAACCCTTTTAACCACTTTGTAAGACTCTCGTAGAGTATCTAAACGCCCCACATTGCAGACTCGTCCTTAGCTTCAGATGCTAGGGGTATGATCGTCAACTTACAAGTCATTTTCCTAACAAGTCTCACAGACATTTCTCTGTTCTAATTATCTTTAGGGATTGTGTTTGTTGTAATAGTAGTTGGAAAATTGCCTTGGACATAGTTCTATTAATTTCAGTTTGCTATTTGAAGGCATCAATACATACTTTATTTAATTAATTGAACTCCTCAAATATCCATCATACCCATGCAGGCATGATTAATTAAAAAAAAATAGCAACAGACATATGACTTTCACTACAAAGAGTTGACGAATAAACATTTCCCAGATATTGAAAAATATGGTGACCTTGATATTAGAAATTTAGAATGGTATTGGAATGGCATGGTACAATGTCATCAACTTTCTACTGCAACCGAATTTTGATTTATTTCAAAAGCTGTTAGACAGCTCTACAACTAGCATAATGCAACAAAAAAATAATAACACGTATCAATGCAGTTCCAATTGAGAGAGCATTATCTGGCAGTCTCAATGTGCAGCAAACAACCTCTTGATAATAGTTCAATATAACAAAAAAAATCTACATCCAACCACAGCAATCATTGGTTCATACATGCTGTATTTGGTTTACAAAACTTTCTACAAAAGTCTATTATGCTTTATTTAATGGCTTCCCTGCTTATTGATTTCAAAAACAAATTAACTCTATACAAATTATAAAGTCTTTTCTTGTTTGTAGTCAATGTTCTCAAAACCTGCAGCCAGAGCTCTTTTCATTCATTCTACCACTGATGGACTTTGAAATTATTTTCCCGACTCTTGATCTCCCATGCCTCATGCTCTATCAGTAATGTTCTATCTTCAGCACCAAAAGACTCCTCTCTTCCTGTGCATCTGCTCCCCATTTCCTGCACTCCACAACTCTCCTTCACTCCACTATGTGTTCTTTTATCTCTGTCCTGCCCTTCTTTTCAACACCTCTTCACTTTCTCTCTGCATGCCCCCTCTCCAAAAAAACCTCGTCCTTTATTTTCTGTTCACTTCAATCTTTAATGCACCCCCCCCCCCCCACCTAATGCTTATTCCCTTTTGCATCAAATATTATTTAAAAAATTAAAACTGTACAAAAAACTGATTGACTTCCCTGCGCACCTCTCTTTGCTGTTCCAAATCACTGTATTTTGTCTTCTCTTACCCTGTGAGAGTCTTCCTTAGGCTGCCAGTAACTGGAAGAAAATTACAATAAATGTAGTTGCATTACAGCTGTAGCAATAAGCAAGTTCCCAGTTTACATAGATTTTACAAATTTGCCTCAAGATAAAATTTACTAATTAACTGCAAGCTTATGAAAAATCAATGCACAGTTAAAACTTTCTCCCTGGATGCTTCTTCATCAGACATGCTGGGTAGGAAGTATTTTGAGCTAGCTCACAAAACAGAGTTAAGTGATTGAACCACCCTTCCAAGTTGAAACAAACCTGCAGCAAACTCCACCATTGAAAGCACTTCTTTCTTCTCCTCTTCCAGCATTTGGCTAGAATAACTCCCCTCTTCTACCAAATCTTCTCTTCACTTCTTCCTCTCGTGGACCTATGCCCACATTGACCGACATCCTCCACCAAAATCTTCCGTCCATTCCAATTTATCTATATACAAATTGAGATAATCAATCCCATGGAAATTAACGATTTTCACCTTGTCATCTATATTCACTTCACAATTTTTAAATCTCCAATCTTCTTTTCCTCTCACCATATTTGTGAAATGTAAATCAAAATCAGCTTCATTACAAAATTCAAGAAACTTAACATTTACCTCTAACCCCCTCTACATTCACTCCTTTTTCTTATTTGCACTCTTTCACTCTCTCATTTGTATACAAATCAGCATCCACTTTATCATTACAAAACTTAGAAAATTCAAACATTACCTCTTTCTTTGTCACTGCTTAAATGTCTTCTTCACTCTCAACTGCATTTTCCAATACATTCACGTCCTCCAAAAGGCTCTCAACCACAGTTGCATTTTCATCTTCTTTTCCATTTGATGTGCACAATGTCACTTGGAAATTATTATGAGAGGGATAATGGGATTCAACTTTACCCATTTGCTGATCGTCTTCATCCTTCATCGTTGTCTCATTTGTTGCAAGCTTCAGAACAATTGTAAAACATGCCTCCTCTTCTTAACTCTTTCATAAATGTCTTTCCAAAAACCAAGCACACCTTCAGATTATCTTCACTTTCCTCTTCCCTACTCTTCAACAGGTTCAAAGTATAAGCTTTTCCATCTTTATTTAGTAAGTATTTAATTCAACCATTATGAGCAGCTTGTCTATCGAATGGACACAGTCTTCCCAAAAGTAAATCGCATGCATCTATTGGCATCACATCACACAAAGTTTTATCATTGTAGTTATCAATTTTCAAACTTACTAAACTTTGCTCATTTACCAACAAATGATGCTCCTTTTGCAACCATGAAAGTTGGTATGGATTGTTATGCTTGTATCTCTTCAATTTTAGCTTATCTATCATCAAATACTATGTGGTCAATACTACCACTGTCCACAATGACTACACAACATTTCTCATTCACTTTACACCTTGTTCTAAGTAATTTTCTTCTTTGACTTGGTTTTGGACTCTCCATCTTTGGGATCCTCTCCATGCCTTAGTGAAGTCTCAATTTCATTTTCAGCCTGTAATACATGAACTCTTGCTTCTTTTCCTTTTCCACTAACCTGCTGAATTTTTGGATATTCAAATGCATAGTGTCTCACTTCTCCACATGGAAAACATTTACTGTTGAATCCCCTTTCTCTACCTGTACCAAAATATCCTCTCCCGCAAGAATAATCTCCTCTAGAGAAGTCTCCTCTTCTTTTGCCTTCTAGCACAATATGTGACTGCTTCCTCTTGCCTATTTTGGTAATTTCTACCATTGTCGGGCTGTCCTCTCTCTCTAGAGCTCCTACCCCTTTCTCAATTGCTACTTTGTTGGTTTCTATTCAATTTTTCTTCGGCCTTTAACACAAATTGGTATGCTTCCTTACATTGACTAAACTCATTTCATCATGAACAGATATGCATAAACCATTCAAATACCTTGAAACTTGTTCATCATCATCCTCTGCGTAACAGGCTCTTATGCTTAACCAATAGAAATCTTCAACGTACTCTTCAATAGTAGTTTCACTTTGCTTCATTTTTCAATTTTTCTGAACAAATAAATATGATAATTTGCCGGCAAGAATTTGGCTTTTATCTTCATCACTATTCAATCCCAGGATCTTGTTTCTCCTTTTCTCTTCGATGTTTGTCTCTCTGCAAATGATCCCACCATATGGATGCATGGCCCTTCAATTTTTTGCTTATGTAATTTTTTTTTTTGATCTTGTTCTTTATTATCATACTCAAAGTATTTCTTCATTTTGGTGATCCAATCAAACAATGCTTCTGGATTCAAACCTCCTTTTATAGTTTGGGGGATCAAATTGAGTTCTGGAGTTAATCCTCGTTATGGCTATTATGAATCACTCTTCCCCTTGATCAAGCTCTGGTCGATTTACTTCACCACCTCCTACAACAGTTTCTTCTTTGTCATCACTTATGTCTTCCACGCGAACTCCCTTTCTCCACTCTCTCTCCATCACATCCATTCATTTTGTGATACCTCTATTGCTTCTGAACTTTCAGGATCCATGCCTCTGGATCCTCTACCTCTGCAGCCAGGTCCGCTGTAGGCCATGTTGATTTACCCTCTACAGTTGCAGGTCTTCTTCTCTCTTCACTCACCCACAACACCGCTCCTCAAGGTTTTCTCAAACATCATCTCACATCTGCTCAGGTACCAACTAATGAAGTTCAAATCCAGAGAGTCTTATCAGGCAGTCTCAATGTGCAGCAAACATCCTCTTGACAAAAGTTTCAATACAACAAAATTTCTTTCTACATTCAACCACAACAACCATTGGTTAATACATGCTCTATTTGGTTTACAAAACTCTCCACAAAAGTAAATCATGCTTTATTTAATGCCTTCTCTGCTTATTGATTTCAAAAACAAATTACCAAGTATTTTCTTGTTTGCAGTCAATGTTCTCAAAACCCGCAGGCAGAGCTCTTTTTGACATTTTGTTCATTATATCATATTGATGGAGTTCAAAAATATTTTCCCTACTCTTCATCTCCCACATCTCATGCTCTATCATTAATGTTCTTCCTTCAGCGCCAAAAGACTCCTCCCCTTCCTGTGCATCTGCTCTCCCATTTGCTGCACTACACTGCTCTTTTTCCCATTGTGCGTTGACTTTATCTCTGCCCTGCTCTTCTTTTCAACACCTCTCCACTTTCTCTTCTGTGTGCCTCCTCTCCACAAATAACCTCTGCCTTCTATTTTATGTTCACTTCCCCCACCTGCCCCACCCCGCCCCCCACTTTATGCTTATTCCCTTTTGCATTAAATATTATTTAAAACTGAAACAAAACTATTTGACTTCCCTGTGCACCTCTCTATGCTGATCCAATTCACTTTTGTTTTAATCTGCATTTAACATAAATCTTCGACCTTCCTGTGTGCCCCTTTAAATCACTATTTTGCCTTCTCTTACCCTGTGCAAGTCTTCATTAGACCACACAATAGAGATGTTAGAATATTAAGATAAATGTAGTTGCATTATGGCTGGGGCAATAAGCAAGTTTCCACATTTTAGGTCCGTCTCTATAAGCAATAGAGATGGATTTTAACATTTTGACATTTTGTTCATTATATCATATTGATGGAGTTCAAAAATATTTTCCCTACTCTTCATCTCTCACATCTCATGCTCTGTCACTAATGTTCTTCCTTCAGCACCAAAAGACTCCTCTCCTTCCTGGGCATCTGCTCTCCCATTTCCTGCACTACACTGCTCTCCTTCCCATTATGCGTTGACTTTATCTCTGCCCTGCTCTTCTTTTAAACACCTCTCCACTTTCTCTTCTGTGTGCCTCCTCTCCACAAATAACCTCTGCCTTCTATTTTATGTTCACTTCCCCCACCCACCCCGCCCCCCACTTTATGCTTATTCCCTTTTGCATTAAATATTATTTAAAACTGAAACAAAACTATTTGACTTCCCCTGCACCTCTCTATGCTGTTCCAATTCACTTTCGTTTTAATCTGCATTTAACATAAATCTTTGACCTTCCTGTGTGCCCCTCTTAATCACTATTTTGCCTTCTCTTACCCTGTGCAAGTCTTCCTTAGACCACACAATAGAGATGGAAGAATATTAAGATAAATGTAGTTGCATTATGGCTGGGGCAATAAGCAAGTTTCCACATTTTAGGTCCGTCTATAAGCAATAGAGACGGATTTTAAAATTCACCTCAAAAGATGAAATTTACTTATTAAGTGCAAGTTTATGAAAACAGCGATGCAGAATTAAAAATTTATCCCTGGATGTTCCTGCATCACATAGCAGCACAGGCAAGGTTGTTAATTGCTTTAACATTAGAGATATTAACTGGCTAGGATTCATGCCTGAGGAGCACACATGCTAGCTTGGTGCAAGAAAGGTCCCTCCGTTCAAATCCCACAAGTACCCACTTTACACCCAGATTGTGAGAAAAATAAAGGAAGCACTGCATTAGTGTGACACCCAGTAGTGAAGAAAGGTATCCATCACAAACAAAAACTGTTAAATGGCTATATCTTAGAGGAATATTTCTGCATGGTTAACATATAAATGATAGGTGTATTTTTAGTGTTAAAGAGTATAAAGAACCATCATCAAATGAAATGATGGGTGTGATAAGTGTTGAATAAATAATAACTATGACATGAGAATCCACGAAATCAGACTTCAACCCTATGAATCTTCTTGATCTGTCTAAATCCATGCAGTAAGACAATGCATGCAAAGTATCTTGCAATGGTACAGTGCAACAATGAAGGCATGTTTTTCTTACTGACACAAATGGTGGACATGTATTAGTTACTAAACTGTCTTCCAATTAGATCACGCTATAATGTTCCCTTCTTTTAAATCTGTAGCCAAGAAAGTGGATTGGCAGAGTAGAGTAGCAGTAAAAGTCTTTAGTTACATTCAGTTTTCAGTGAGAGACATATGTCGACAGCTGAGTTTCTGTGTCTTCCAGCTGAGCAGTTACTGAGTCTTTCAGAGCCTATCAATTAAAAACTTCAATTGAGGGGTGGACTGAACAGTTAACTGCCACCAACCAAGGAGAGCTTGCTAGTTGCAACTGACTTAGGAGTGACTGCAATTGATTGAGGATCACAGGAAACAGGGGCAGTAGAAAGCATTGTAAGGAAAAGAGAGGACATCTTTTTAAAATTTACAAAGTGCAAACCAAAAAACTCACTTTCATAGGATATGAGAGGGCATCTTTTAAAAATTACAAAATACAAACCAAAAAACTCAATTTCATTCAATGTGTGTATGTGTTTGTGAACAAAAAAATGTTAAAAAGGTATTGGTTGGGTGTGACAGTGCCTACTGGTCAGCCCCATTGATTGAGGGGTAGACTGACCAGTTAACTGCCAATGATTGAGGAGAGATGGCTAGATGACACTGATTTAGTTGGCATTACCACGGGTTGATGATCTCATGAAACAAGGACTGTAGGAAGTGCTGAGAGGAAAAGAGAAAAGGCATCTTTTAAAAAAACTGTAATATCCCCTTTTGGGATTGCCCTAAATCTTGCCTTTCAGTCTACTGTTATGATTTAGGCAGAGCTGACTTTATGCTGATTCCATCTTTGAATGTTGATCGCTGCTCTTTGGATGAATGCTTATGCTGATTGGATCAATGTATATGCTTGATTTTGAAATGATTACTTGATCTCCTTGATTGCTTTGAATGATTTCTCCTTTAGACATTATTGATGAAGGGTCACCACCTTTCATAGAATTGAGTCACCACTTTTCATTTATTTCTTTGCAAATAGTATATTATTCACCAATTTGATCTCCCTTGGATGTCCTCCTCAAATGAAACCCTCTCCCCTTTATCTTCCAGTGTGGAGGGGAGTCACACCTCTTCATCATGACTTCCCTTTGAAAGAGTCACAACCATTCATAATTGTCCCTCTTTGAAAGAGTCACAAACCTTCATAATTACCACCTTTTCGAAGAGTCACAAACCTTCATAATTACCACCTTTTTGAAGAGTCACAACCCTTCATAGCTTTAGCCCTTTGAAGGAGTCACTTCCTTATTTTCTTAACATTTCTTTTCTTCTCTTCTATTAATCCTTCCTTGCTCAACACCTTCCCTTTTAGTTTTCTCTCCCTTACTCTCTCCCCCTTTCAAATGAAGTTTTCATCTCCTTTTTTATATCTCATGTTTGAGGAAGTCACAACTTTTCATTTCATGCCTTTGACCCTTCATAAACTTAACTAAATTTAATTATGTTATATTTAATTTTATTATTTTATATTTTTAATCTAGATTTTATTTTTATTCTTTTGTATAATAATTTTAATTTTATTATTATTTATTATTAAATCCTATTTCAAAAAGGGGACATCACAAAAACCAAAAAACAATTTTTTGTTGACATGAAAATGATGCTGCTTTTATCAGCTTTGGACATTTGGAAACAGAAATCTACAAGCGTGTCAGTCAGATGACCTTGGGGACAGAAACCCTCAGGGGCAGTTGGTGATGCAGAATTTCAGCAGGATCGTCTGTACATCCAATTTGCATGCTGCAGAACATACCAGGATCATCTAGTCTTACATTCTGGTTGTACCCAATAGATATACTAATCTAGTGAAGTTTTCAATCCATGTTATGAACCAAAAAAGTAAATTTGAAAAAAATGAGATGCTGAAATAGTTCTGGCCTTGTTTTTTTTGGTACGCATTTAATTTAGACTACTACATATGCATAATCCATCTACAAAATGAAAATATGATGCTAGGCCGAAAAGCATCTCTATAACAAAACAAATTATGTAAAGTTTTCAATAGAGCAATTTAACTGTGGTTCCAAACCCAGATCAAATTGTCTTGCACCTCAAGACATCAGTTGGTATACATCTGAGCTTCCGTAGAGCATCAAATGGTACCATAAATATTAGAATGTTTATTCTGATAAATACTGCAGACAATAGATAGAACCTCGGTGTACCATTTACAACAATCCAAGTTCACAACCTCATCTAACAGCAAATATGTACAAAGTCAATTAAGCAAACCTGCCTTTCAAGGAAACAAAGCTCCTGTAGTCTACTCAACACTCAAATATATACAGAAGGGCAATGCAAACATACATTTAGGAAAACTGCAAGAACCATTTGAAGACTTTACATTTTAAAGACCAACGCTGCATTGGAGTGAAACTAACAAAAATGGTGTCAATGCTTCTTCTATAAGTGAAAGAAATAGTTTCCTGGCAGGCAAAAAAAAGATCTCTTAGCTTATGTTCTTCAAAAGTTCTATAAGGAAATCAAAATAATCATAATACCATCCACAAGATCACCAGTAAAGACAGACAATATTTATTTCACAATATATAGCTTCACCTCTGTCAGCTCAAAAGTGATACTGGGAGCCACTTTTTGCTAGCAACTCAAAAGTGATACTAGGAGCCACTTTTTCCTAGCGACAACAGGAAAAAAATCTTCAAGTAAAATCAACTTCAAAAACATCTGCTTAAAGGGCAACTTGATAGTCAAGTCTCTTCTAACTATAAAAGCAATACCAAAAGACAGGACACCAGTAAGTAAAAATCTTTTGTGATGCACGCTGCTTTTGTATCTAATGGGAAAGATGCTTAATAAAAGTCATGCTGATATTTCTCATAGCTCTCTTTGGCATTCAATTTGGTTTCATGGTTTCCCAGTAGATATATAAAATTATTTTATAACAAAGAATTTGGCTTAAACTAGACTGCAATGCAGATGACCTTAACGGCAATATAAAGAATTTATATTGCCACTACAATACTGCCAACGATTTGTGAATTATATTTCTTATTAGTTTTGGTCTACAGTCGGATACACAATTATTACAAATGATTATTAAGTCTACAGCTAGTACATTTTGACCGAGTCATGCAGTTCATCTGCTTGTGAGCGTACATGCCAAGAAACATAACCATCTAGTCCTGGTTTGGGTCCTAGTTTGGTGCCAAGAAAGCATGGGTTTGGCTAAGGTCTGCCTCGGGTATTCAAGGTAGACCCTAGGCAAACCCCAGCCACACCTAGGAGGACCCAAGCATATCTAGGTGGAAGTCAAAAAATAAAACAACAAAACTTCAAATTTTATGCAATTTTTTAAAAAGTAAAACAGTGCTTGCCAGCCTTATTTTGGCCCTAAAGTGATGTTTATTCACTTATTTATTAAAAACTATGTAACCCTCATTATCTAGGAATTCTTCAGTGCAACATTATTAGTTTTCTAAAGAATGAAGATCAGGTTAAAAAATAGTATGGACTTGATGTTGCAAAAAACATAGAAAATTGTGAAAATGCACTACCCCTCGACCCTGTATGAGGGATCCATCCTCAAATCCCGCTATTCACCATCCTTAAAGCTAGGCCCTTGGTTCCCTCATACACACTGGCAACTTAGCCCATGTCATGTCCCCTTTCTTAAATAGGATTTAATGATAGATAATAATAAATTAAAATAAATAATAAAATATCATATAAATATGATTACACATTATTTAAGTTTAATGAAACATCAAGAGGCGTGCAATGAGGAGTTGTGCTTCCCTCAACATAAGATATAAAAGGAAGGAGTTTATTTGGAAGGGGATATATGGAGGAAAGTAAAAAGAAAGGAGTAAAAGGAATTAAGGAAGCATTAATGGAAGAAGAAAGGAATGGGAAGAAGATAAGGAAGTGAATCTTTCAAAGGGGCTGAAATGATAATCAATTGATATTCAATATTAAACAAAGGAGATGAATGCTCCTTAAATGTGCAATTACAAGATCTTCCCATAACGGAAATGATCTAGAACTAAAGACGGGATAGAAAGCTACTACACTGATTAAATGGCTTATAACAATAGAAAGCTACTAACTGAACTACCTAAGTGACTTAAATGACTATTAGAAGCTAAATATTACAATACTTTTTTAATATCTTCCCTTAATGGTCATTCTACTAACTATCCTACAAAAGAATTAACATAATTTGTAGGTCATTTGGCCATACAGGCATAGAAGGCTGACTCCTCATTAGGCCATAAATGCATAGAAGGTTGATTCCTCTTCAAAACATTCTGCAACATGATTCTACTGCTGAGACCCTCTCTGATTGGACTTTTGAACAACCAACCGCTTTCTACAAAACTTCCTCATATGACCAAGCATAAGAAGAAGCTGAGTGTCTTCCAGCCTAATGTTGGGTGACCATGCCATCCCTCCCGTTATCTAGAGACCACAAAAACCGAGATCAGCTTCAAAAAACTTCAACTTTTGTTGACAAAATATCAACAGAAAACTCCTAAAGCATTGACTTTGCCAAAAAAATCATCTAAAAAAGCTGTTGCAAAACAACACCATGAGTTTTTGGAAAAATCATTGAACCCTCAATGCAATGCTGAGATCACACACGATTTTGTGAAAAAATCATCAAAAACTCCAATACATTTGCAAAATCACCCTTCGCCCTATAAACCCTAGGTGCAACCTAAAACACTTTGTAAGAAATCACAATTTTATAAAAAATTATCAAAACATTTTATCAAAGACTAAAAGACATGATTTTGTAAAAAACGTCAGAAAACCTTTGTTTCAAGGAAAAAAAGGGCAAAAAACCACAATTTTCAAAAAATGTCAAAAATAGCAAAACCATGACAAAGAAAACCACAATTGTTCTGGGAAAAATCGTGCAAAACCCTCCTAGAACAGAAAAAGCACAATTTTTGGGTAAAAACATGCAAAACCCTCCACTGGTCATGAAACCCATTATCATGTGGTGCTGCAACACTGCAAAAACCCATCGCACAAACAAAAAGTCGTCTTTCACTCTAGAAACAAGACCCGTGATTTTTTATTGAAAAAATCCAAAGTTACCTAGAGACGGGGAGACTTGGAGGTCTCAGGTGCTGGTACAACTATTTTTCAAAAATAGGAGACGGGGGGTACTTAGAGATGGCAAATTTTTTTTAATATAATTTAATAATTTCTAAGAAATATCATATAGATTCATAACATAGTGGTTTGAAAACAAGAACAATGGAAAGTTTTAAGTATGAACATTGAAGTTTTAAGTTTTAACACTATCTCCAGCTAGGGCTTCATCTCAGTCCAAATGGGGTCTTTGACCAAATAGGAAGTCGTTGGGCTTCCAAATACCTAAAACGACAGTCAAAATAAAATATTTTATTTTTAATTTGCCTTTTTCTCCGGAGATGCATGGGAGACTTCTAATTTTGTGGCTAGAGACTCGGAGAGTTTGGGAGACTTTGACATGAAGTCTCTAGGCATTTTTGAAGATTCTGGAGACTCGAAAAGTCTCAAAGACGCTTCTTCGTTTCCGAGACACGTCTCAAAGGGGGGAGACGTGTCTCCTGATAACACTAAAAAAATACAAAAAACCCTTGCAAATGTAAAAAGAAAGTTGCAAAAGCCACAATTTAACAAAAATCACCATAAACTAAAAACCCTTGATTTTATTTAAAAAATCTAGTAAAAAATCTTCTAAAAAATTTCTTCATAAAATGTTTAGGAAAAAACACATTTTGTTTCATTAAAAATCAAAAAAAAAAAATCCACAATTTTTGTTTTAAAAAAATTGAGCAAAACATGTCTAGGTAATTAAACCATGAGTTTTATTGGAAAAGATTTGCCAAAAACCAACCTTTGCTTTGATACCATGAAATGATAATCGATTGATATTCAATATTAAACAAAGGAGAGAAGCTAAATATTAAAATATTTCTTTAGTAGGGGCAGCAATGATGAAGGGTTGTGACCCTTTTGGAGGGTGGTAATAATTGTGAAAGGTTGTCACCATTATGAAGAGGTGTAACTCTCCCTCACATTGGAGGGTATAAAGGGGAGAAGATTTCATTTGAGGAGGACAAGCAAGGGAGATCAATTTGGGGAATAATATATTATTCTCAAAGGCAACAATGAAAAGTGTTGACTCAATCCTTATGAAAGGTGGTGACACTTCGACCAAGAAAGTATAGAGGAGGATTCATTCCAAGCATTGAAGGCGACTTATCAATCATTACTCACCCATACCTCAAGGCATCAATCAAGGAAGATCGAACCATTAAGCAATAACACCCATCCAAGAGAGCAGCAATCGGCATCCAAAGAGAGAAAGTCAGCAGACCTGATATTTATAAGGTGCTCGGGCAAGATTTAGGGCAATCAAAAAGGGGACATTACAGCCCAAGTTAAAGAAAGCTTAAGATTAGAGTTTTAAAAAACTTGTGATTTTAAATGTTATTTTGATTCATTTTCCCAATCTAGTTTATATATTATAAAAAGCAAGAACCATCAAGGAAGATGGCTATTGACCTTGAAAAGATTGGTCCAGATTTTGAATGAATCACAAATGATGACTTAGACCTTCTTTTTGAGGTTGAAATTTTTGAAATCTTTTGAGAGGCCAACATTGATAGTGATGTAGTTGAGAGACTTAGAGCTTGGAACTTCCTCATGAAGACCTATAGGCCTCAAATGCAAGAGCATCCCAAGGTGTAAGATCAATCTTCCATCAACCAAAAATATTTTTTTTACTTGTTTGGTTTTGTTTGTAGATTTTCATTACATTCTGATCACCAATCATTGAAGAATGAGAGGAGAATCATCTCTTAAATAGAGATGAGATGAGTTACAAAGTACCTCCCATATCTATGAATGCCACCATTCACAATATGTGTATGCAATATGTCACCATCCTCACAAGGAGGATAAACTACTATTCCTTAATAAAGGAAAATAAAAAAAAATGACTTGTCCTCACACATGTACAAGACAACAAATTACATGTAGGGATTCCAAAGGAATATCCCAAACTAAATACAAATAAAGAAACCTAAGCCAAGTAAAGATTAATATTCTAACAATAAGTCCCAATACATTGCAAGAATCTTATCCTCACAGACCCAAAACAAACAAGTACCCAAAGCATTATTAGAATTTCAAATACTATGATTTTTCTTTCAATTAGGGTTTTGCATTTTGTCAAAAAATCTTTGACAAAGCTTCAAAAATTTGCCCTATTGCAAATAGAGTGTTCCAATCAATTAAAACTCTAAGAATTTTTTTTTAAAATCTTATTACATCTAGATTTTTGCATGCTGGGATTTTTCTTTTAGACCCAAAACATTAATTCAGCATAAGAAAGTTTCAAAAAAGACAGGATGTGGTGCTGCATCCAGAACCAAAACCCTACAAAGTTTTCAGAAATGATATATTGCAAATAGAATTTTGAATCACTGGGGCTTCACATAAGACCCAAATGGCAAAAATATTAACAGAGTAAAATGAGGGCTATTCATTATAATTCCTTTTTTATGACAAGTCGATCAGTTTCTCTCTTATTTTGATGATCCTCCTCCTCTAAACTTATTGGAGGATTTAAAACCCTTACCACAGTTTTTGAAAATATGCCAAAGGTTTAAATTGCTACGATTTTGCATTTATACCCAGAACATTTAACAAACCAAAACAGAGCTTATTCAGCATAAAACCTCAGTACCATCAAAAACTTAAATTACTAGGGTTTTACATTTAAAGTTTCAAACATAAACTCCTAACATAATTTCTAAAAATGCCTTACTGAAACTAGGGTTTTGATATACAAAGGTTCCACATTCAGACCAAGAAAACACATGCATCCCCACACCTCAAATTCCCATCTCTACACCCTGAGGTATTTCAGACATAGTGGATAATTAGGGGATGTCCCCTAGCTGCCCCCTACCCCCACCCACAACTGAGAAAATGCAGATACATTCTGGAATGTAACCCTAAAATCAGGGAGGGCCTGAAACACATAGTGGATGCCTGGCTGTCTCCAATGTGATCAGGATGTCTCCGACATCCTTCAACTGTCCCAGGGACAGCGTTGTCCCCTCTAGACAAGCAATTTTTAATGAATTTTTGAAAAAAAAAACAATCATAACATAATATATATATACATAGTTTAAAAAATCACAGGCCTCGCCACGGACTTGTCTAGACTCGCAAGTCCAATGGCGAGCTGAGTCCACTCACAATGGACTCGCGAGCCGAGTCCAAGCGAGTCACTGGCTCTGGACTCGCGAGTGTGAGGCATGGACTCGCGCGAGTCTGCAGCGTGGACTTGCGTCGCCCAGTTAACACACCCAGTCTTGTAATGAAGTGTTTTTTTTTAACTTTTTCATTCATTTGCTGTTTGCTCTTGGTCATAACAGGGTTTTAGGGTGTGGAGAAGTTTAACAATCAACATCAAATCAGCAAAATACATCCAGGTTTTTGTTTTTATGTAAAGCTACAGTTTTTTTCTTTTGCCAAGTCCAATTTTTTGGTTTGCCGAGTCTGAGGAGAGTCCGAATTTTTCAACTATATATGTATGCATACATACATACATACATATATATATATATATATATATATGGAAGCAGTATAACAGCAGTGACAGCAACAACTGTAGTATAACAGCAATAAATATATCATGATTCAAATTCGTAGTTAATGATATAAGTTATATAATAGTTAATACCAACAGATATAATTTGGATATCTGATTTCATTGCTTATAAAGGTCTCAAACTTCAAAATTATTACTATGGTATTGGAGTCAGTTATTATTGTCAGTTGCAAAAGAAATTAAAGATGTGTTTGCCAAGATTTGGTACAGTGTGGTATTGTATAAAAAGTACACAAAAACACTTCCTTTTTGGAATGTGGTTGGCATGCAGGCTTCTGCAGACATCATCCAACATCAATTTAACATTTCCATGTTATATTGCTGCTGTTATACCAGTATTCATCAACTTGTTGAAACTTGACTCTCTCAAAAACAAAAAATTATTCTTTATGGAATGTGTTTGGCACGCAGGCTTCTACAGACATCGTTTTAACATTGTATGTTATATTGCTTCTGTTCTGCTACTATTAATCAACTTGTAGAAATTTGACACACACTCCCTCTCTCATCGCCCCTGACCCCCTCCCCCCCCGCCCCCCCAAAACGAAAACTAAGACATCTGTTTTGGAAGTTGTCATGCAGGCTTCTGCAGACATCATCCAACATCATTTTAATACTGTCTTATTAAATTGCTGCCGTTCATCAACTTGTGGAAATTTGACTCTCTCAAAAAAACTCACGTATTGAATCCCCTAAAAATGGCCCTCAGACTGCCATACCTGAATCCTATCCCCTGCCGTCCCACCATCCCCATCGCAGAAATGCCATGGAACATAGGTTTTTTTTCTTAACTTTCTTTGAAGAAATGCATTTCCGAGCTTTCGAGTTTTCAACTACCAGGGTTACACATCAGTCTAGAAAAAAGAGGACACTAAAACAAGATTTATTCATTACAAAACGATTACCATGAATTCTTTTGTTCTTTTTCCAAATTTATCAGAAGCATTGCAGCTACAGTTTTGCAATTAGACCCAAAACATTACCAGAGTGAAAAAAGATGTTCTCTAACACAAGAACACATTATCATAAAATCTTAACTTAAAAGGATTTATACATTTATGAATCAAATTCTAACACAGTTTTAGAAACCATCTTTCTGGAAGTAGGGCTTTGATATAATTCGAATTGCGTAGGTTGGCATTGGGAACGGAACAAGGGTTATTCATTATCTTAGTTTCAAAAAAAGTTTAACATGATTTTTAATTCTTTAGATACCAGGATGCACATTCAAATCCCCCAAAAAATAAAGTGGGAGGAGGGTTATTCGTTAAAAGAGTTTCACAAAATTACCTAATAAGTCATAGGTTCTGAACCACAAGGGTTATTCATGTCTTACTAAACCATGCGTTTTGAAATACTAGGTTTCATATACAAACCCCAGAAAACAGACACAGTACAACAAGTGTTATTAATTAGCTCAGTTTCAACAGAATGGCTTATTAAAACATAGGTTTTCAACACCTAAGATTCGCATTCAAACCAAAAAAATATAGAGAATTAAAATGAGATTTATTCATAGCAAATACCTTGCTATCGCGAATTTTATTCTTTGTTTGAAGACCCAACTCCTCCAAGTTTATCAGGCAATTTAGCTGCTGCAGCTGCCATGGTTGCCCTGGTCATCTGCTGTATCTCATGAGACCTTTTATAAAAATTGGCCTTCATAGCCAACTCCACAATGGGTCTCTGTGCCTCTGGATAAGCAGCCAACTGTTTTGTATAAGTTGGGTATAAAATCAAGCTGTCAAATACTGATAATTGGGCCCTTACTGCTCCGATTGTTGCTTTTAGATCTGAATTTTCATCTTGCAGGGACTTGATTCTCTCCTCTAGCTCATTAAGTTCGTCCAAATCCATGATAAAAGGTTTTTTCAGCTTTCTTAGAGGAAAAAGGGATAAGTTAATAGAAAATAAAAATTTGCATGGTGAAATTATGTACCCTGAAATCTCGGTGACTGAGGAGGACACACGTCAGCGGCAGGCTTACTCGCATTAACTTCGCTTTTGTTTTAATTATTCAATAAAAATCTGTTTATTAGCCACATACACTTTTAAAAACTAGTAGTAAAGCATGCATGCAACCGTGAGCTAATAGGTTTGTTTACTTTAATATATCTGATAGTTGAGTGAGGAGTACATTGAGAAGTTAGGTAGGCTCATCATCAGCGTGCACAAGAAACAGACCAAGACTTTAGCTTCGTGGAGGTAAAAAATGTATCTATCTATCTATCTATAGAAAATTTGAAGTGAATTTTTTTCATATTGAAGTTTAATTTGATTTTGATTGTTTCTACAGAAAGTAAATTTGTTACAGGTAAATGTTAGGAAGTAGTAAAGAAATTATATGATCTATTCTCTATTCTTACAATCATGTAAGAGACTTGAATTTGTTTATCAGACATTTGAATATATAATTGTTGATTCTGAAAATATATAAAAAATAACTTAATATGTGGTGAAGTTGGTAATGGACAGAAATGTAAGGCTTTGTGGTGGAATTTCCTTGGGTGCAATTTCTGAAGGGTGCAGAGCATCTCCCTAAGAGCATGGCTCCAAGATCATATCGTAAACCTGCATGTAAATTAGGTTCATTTATTGTGATGCAGTGCTTCACTCTGTCTCCAAATAACTTGAACCAAAGCTTTGCATAGTTTGCAAAATCATCTCTGCTCAATGATCTAGAAAATTATATAAACACCTCACTTGCTCATTCATGGAACTTGATCTGAAATAATGAAAAATATGTTAAATAACCTAATCAAGATATTTCGAATCTAAAACATTTGATTATCTAAATTATAATTGATTGTTACATTGTTTGATGTTTGAATCTAAAACATCTAATTGTATAAATTATATTTGATTGTTACATTGTTTGATGTTTGAACAAAGTTGAGCTATAATTCCTATAAAATTTCTCTTATTTCCATAAAAGTGGTAAATTTAAATCATAGCTTAGGGTTTAGGCCTCACACAATTCGATGATCTAACCAACCCCTATATTCAATCTGTAGTGTTTGTGGAATGTCAAAGTGGTTGAGAGTCACGTATGGTTCAATGCCTAAAAGGTATAGTAGATTGTAGCGAAGAAAGTTCAAAATGATTATTAATGTCCATGAGTAATTATAAGAGATAATGGAAGCAAAGACTAATGATCCTGAATCTTTTTTTGAATTTGATTGCTTGGATTGGTGCTAAAGTTTTGGATCAAATTGTATGATCCATTATCAGGACAAGAAAGCAAGAGAAGAGCAGAAAAATCCATGCAGTCAAATCTAGAAAAAGATTCAATGAACATTACAAACTCAAAATTTAATGACTCTTATAGACTAATGATAAAGTAAACTAAAAGGGTAAATGATTAAACCAATATCAAATCCAGAATCAAGTTAACTAAAATGAAAATATGTAATGTACATACTTTTATGAGATTATTCATATAAATCTAATGAGCATCTGGTCAATAAATATTTTGTACAAGCTTTCACAAGCATGTTAATTAAACTATTGTAGTGCTCCACTACTCTGGAATTGACAGATCCTCTGCCCACTGCAATACAACAAAAACCAACCATATCAACATCTACTTGGTCATATGTTCAAGTTGAATTATTGGGATTAAAGTTATTCATAATTGGAATCAATCTAGACTAGGAAATTGAGAAGCAGTAAGCATCAAACCCTAGTTTTGCCATCATTTGGATATCTTCCTGAGCAAAGCACCATATTAAAATTTTGGAACAGAATTCTCTATAGTCCACTAATTATTAATAGTAATTGAAAGAGCAACATAATATAGCATACTCACAAGATATAAGTGATATTGATTGATTGTAACATTGGCATTGCTTCCATCCAAGGTATTTGCTACCAATAGCAAGAAAATCCTTCAAAGTTTAGTTTCATAGTTTCATGAATGAAGGAAGAAACAACAATAGAAAATAGCGTAGTTCTAACCATGGACTCTTAGAGGGAATATCATAATAAGTGTCACAAAGAAAAATGCAAAAAGAATTGGAAGTATCAATTTTACACACCTGAAATGTAAATTGAGAATTTTCAAGCTGGAAGTCAAGAACTCCCATCAACTTTTTTGCAATTTCAAAACATGGATGATGCATTTTTGTAAGTGTTGATATTATGGCCTTTACGACAAATATCTTATGCCTTGGATAAATAAATATATAGAATATATATTTATTATTATTCGATATATATAAATAATATTATTAAATATAAGGATATATTTAATATTTATTATTTATCAATAAAATCATTTTTATATGCTTAATGGTTTAATTTAAATAATAATTAGAAAGGGCCCAAGTTGGCCTCTTGGGCAAGTATATTTATTTTAAAGTATCCAAGTCGGCTTCTTGAGGAGACACTCCATTTGCATATATAAGTAGATCGATTCTTGAAGGAGACATATAAAAAACATAACATATGATCTCCCTCTCAAGAATCGATCATTCTAAGGGGAATTAGAAACAACAATTTGGAGTATTGTTTGAGCAATTTGGAGTAGAGATTTAGATCCAAGATTACATTCTAAGAAGCGAACATAATCAGTTGTGCATCCCAGATCATCAAAATCATTGGCAACATACATAGAGGTTTGAATTGGCAACATTCAAGTGCAGATCTAAGTGAAGAAAAAAGTTGTGAGTTGCTTCTACAGATTTGAGAACACACTTGCATATTCATGGTCTAAATATCTAATATTTAGAGCATCGAATAAGGGCAGATTTGGTTTGACATTTCGATTGAATATATACCTAGATCGGTATTGTTAGAGGAGAAGACATACATATGATTGGATTAGATTGATAGAAGAAATTAAAGGTAGGATGAAGGATCAGATTTGAAGACCTTCATAGTCAACTTCAAGAATCTCTAATTGCTACATTCCATGTACATTCATTTCCTTCCTTATGATTGTCTTCTAATATCCTATGCTTAGTTGTAAGCTCTCTATAGTTTGTATATTCCTAGCATAAGTCTGGAAAATACTAACATGGTATCAAAGCCTAGATAGAGCAAAGATTCATTTCAGATTTAGGAATTCAAACTAACTCTTTCAACTAAGTTGGTTATCATGTCAACCGGGATTAGACCTGAAGATAGACTTGAGGGAGATATTAATTTTACATCTTGGAAGACGAGGTTATTAATCATTTTAAGGGAATTGGAAATTACTTCAATCATTGAAGATCCTCCTAAAGATAATATGGATATGGATGAAAAGAAGGAATGGAAAAAAAACAACAATAAAGCAATGAGAATAATTATTGATAGTGTTAAAGATCACATTGTGCCAGCAATTGCAAATCTAGAGAATACATATGAGATATTCACTTCATTAACTAACATGTTTTAGATCAACAACACAAATAGGGTCCTAGCTCTCAAAAAGAACCTCTCCCGGATCGAGATGAATCAAGGGGAGTCAATCACATCCTACTTCATGAGGATCAATGAGCTAAGGAATCAACTATCGTCAATTGGGTTCAATTATGATAATAAAGAGCTAGCTGTGACAACTCTTAATGGATTGCCTCTTACTTGGGATGCATTCATTCAAGGGATTAGTGCACGTTTTAAATTACCTACTCTTGATAGACTAAAGACCGATTGTCTTCAAGATGAAGCAAGATTAATATCAAGAGGCTCAATCTTCAAGGAAGATGTACAAGTTCTTTACTCTCAAAACTTCAAAAGGGGGATAGGGAATTTCAAAAAGAAGAGAGAATTCCAAAAGGATAAGAGGAACAAAAATGAAGTAAGTTCAAAGGACATAGAGGGAAGTAGGAAGAACTTTAAGACGAAGAAACCTTTCAAGAGGGACTTCTCTAAAATGCAATGCTATAAATGTGAGAAGTTTGGTCACATAGTTGTAAATTGTCCTGAGAGGAACAACCTTCAAGCATCCTTTGTGGAGATAAAAGAACCCGAATCTAAGCACTTTTCACTTTGAGAGGGAGTTTCAATTTGAGAGGGAGTTTTATATATGGGCTCACTTGTGAAATTGTCTAAGTTATAAACTCTTTCTGCTAGTTACATACATCTAAATTTTTGTATATGATTTTTGCATGAGTGTGGCACCATACACAGCTATTAAATTTTAACTATCTTGTGTTTTTATATGGAAACATATTTCTGTTTTGTATGCATACTTTACCTTAGCATATGTCTTACTTATGTATGGGATCTGATGCAGGAGCATCCTGGGTGTAAGAGCAATCTTGCATCACCCAAAAATGTTTCTATTTGCTTTTCAATAAGGGCTATCTTGTGCAGAGCTGCTATTTATGGAAACTTACTATTTTTAGTAAGTTTGTCATATGATCTCAGAATGTTTTGATTTCATAGTTGGAGGTTCATCCTAGTCATTTTAGACTAGCAGTTGAGTTTCATTGCCACATCATCAGTATTGGTGAAGTTATTGAGATTTTTGGGTACGAAATCTTTCTAGTCAATTTTGAAGGCCTTAGAGGCTTCGGATCACAATTGACCCCCGACTGATTGGTGCTAGCGCATGTTAGGCGTTGTAGATCTCGTCGTGGCGTTTCTGAAAAGTGGTTACAATAGAAAAATGGAGTTATAGTTAAAAAGTTATGGCCTCCGGAAGTTGGGTTACCTAAAATCATATTTTGTATTTCTTTTGAGCCGACCCTATTGTAATAATTGTGAAAAGTAAATAATTCTATGTCTAGTCGGCCTAAAGGGCTAAATTTCTGGAACCTTCTCGGGCAATGGAAATTGCCTATATAAGAAAGGTCTGTAGTGGTCTTAGGCAGTTCGGGGCAGTTCTGGTAGTAGATCTGGGTATTGATTCGAGGCTTTGTCCTACAGAATATTGTAAGGGAATGCCCATGCGGCTTTGCATATTGTAATTTTGAAAGTTTGTAATTCCACATTTGTGGAGATAATAAGAAGCCAATTTTTTGTTCTTGCATATTGTTGTTGTTTCTCTGTTTCTATTATGTGTTTGTGGTATTAAGGGGAGCACCCTTCATCAGGATCATACACAGCTAATTAGCAGCATGTTTTCTGTTATGCGTGAGGAGCATACATTACATTATGAACTGTTACATTGACATATTTTTGTTATACCTTACGCTATTATGGGAACTCACACAGTTAATTGTTAGTATAACTAATTAACTATTTTCTTTATTGATGCATGGGTGCATACATTATTGATTAATGAATGTTGGAACATACTTAAATTGGCATATGTTGTGCATGTTACATTTTACAATTGGTATTTTTTTTTATTTTATTTTTTTGGGGTGGGGGGGGAACATACATTATGATACCTAGAGGTAATGTTGTTATATGCATGAGAGCATACTTTGTATGGATATATGTTATCCTTTATATGTGTGAATACATTTATTTATAGAGGGAACTATATTGCATCTTGTTGTGATCACATTGCACCTAGTTATATGTTAGACAAATTTGGTTACTCTTATGTGGTGAGACTTATGTGATTACTCTTATGCTAAGACTTGTCTATGATGAATTATACTTATTCTATGAGAGAACTACATTTGGATATTGGTTATTACATTTGGCTACTTAATATGATTGTATGGAGCATACGTCATTTGTATACTTTAGCATGTATGTATGAAGTATACTTTAGTGGCTTGTTGTGTATGTATGGATCATACTTTATTTTATAGTTGAGTCTATATTTATTGATTATAGCTGAGACTATATTACATGTGGTTCTATGTGTGAACACATTTTCTTTACATTGAACTTGATTCTTATATTGGTTACTCTTATGCTTATGTGGGATTCATGAGATAAGATTTTGATTATGAAATACATTTGGTTATTCATTTGGTTACACTTATGCATATGGCTAAGTTATTTCTTATGAATTGAATACCTGGAGAATATCATGGATTTGATATTCTTCTCATGGATCAGGGATCCATTATTGAGCATTTGGTGGACATCGTGGACTTGATGTCTGGAGACCATTGCTTTGAGCATTTGGTGAATATCATGGACTTGATATTCATTAGACCAATGCTCATGATATCATGGATATCTCTTGGATCATGGATCCACATTTGAGTAGTTCATAGACATCATGGACTTGATGTCGATAGACCACTACTCCAAGCACTTGGTGAATATCACGGACTTGATATTCGTTAGACCAATGCTCTTAACATCATGGACTTGATGGTGTTTTGATTTCATGGACTTGACATTTCTTAAGTCTTGGTGACTTGTGGATTCAGTTATTCACAAATTAGTTGGTATACATCATGGACTTGATGATACCGTGAATATCATGGACTTGATATTTTATTGGATGAGTCAAGAGGACTCGTGGATCTAAGTTTTCTACAAATTGGATAGAAAATATCATGAATTTGATGGTTGACTCAAGATAACTTGTGTTTGGAAAGTATCATAGACTTGATACTACCTTATATATCATGGACTTTATATTCAAAAGAGTCAAGGTGACTAGTGGATCTATGAAATTCACAAATTGATTGGAAATATAATTAATTGATATCATGGACTTAATATCACTTATGGTTGATAAACATCATGGACTTGATGTTATCATGAATATCATGGATTGATATTCTTGGGTCGTGGAGACTAGTGGATCTAGGAAATCCACATTTGGATGGTAAGCATCATATGATATGATGTCTCTAATATGAATATGAGATGTATGGTTGAGGAATAATGAAGAACATTTGTGTTCTCATTATATCTTTTAGATAGAGATCTACTATCATAGATGAGAGATCTATGGTATCATTGGATAAGGAATCCATTTTTGTTATGTTTTGTGCTTTGAGTCGTGGAGACTCGTGGATCTAGGAAATCCACATCCAGTTGGTAAACATCTTGTCATTTTATGTTACCATGGAAAGATGATTTTCATATGGATATGAAATCTATGGTTGGGAATGATAATGAACATATGTGTTCTTATCAAAATTGGTATAATGGAGATCTACCTTCATAGATGTGAGATCTATGAAATCCATTTTGGTTATGTTTTGTGATGAAGAATCCATGAGTGGATCTTTGCCTCAAGTCCAAGAGGGAGTGTTGATATTATGGCCTTTATGACAAATATCTTATGCCTTGGATAAATAAATATATAAAATATATATTTATTATTATTTGATATATATATAAATAATAATATTAAATATAAAGATATATTTAATAT
This sequence comes from Chamaecyparis obtusa, assembly GCA_027943335.1. Classification (NCBI taxonomy): domain Eukaryota; kingdom Viridiplantae; phylum Streptophyta; class Pinopsida; order Cupressales; family Cupressaceae; genus Chamaecyparis; species Chamaecyparis obtusa. Next base: position 2,735,355 of record BSBK01003980.1, read on the forward strand.
TTATTGTTTATCAATAAAATTGATTTTATATGCTTAATGGTTTAATTTAAATAATAATTAGAAAGGGCCCAAGTCGGTCTCTTGAGGAGGCACTCCATTTGCATATATAAGTAGATCGATTCTTGAAGGAAACATATAAAAAACATAACATATGATCTCCCTCTCAAGAATCGATCATTCTAGGGTGAATTAGAAGCAGCGATTTGGAGTACTGTTTGAGCAATTTGGAGTAGAGATTTAGATCCAAGATTACATTCTAAGAAGAACACATAATCAGTTGTGCATCCCAAATCAATGAAACCATTGGCAACATACATAGAGGTTTGAATTGGCAACATTCAAGTACAAATCTGAGTGAAGAAAAGAGTTGTGAGTTGCTTCTACAAATCTGAGAACACACTTGCATATTCATGGTCTAAATATCTGATATTTAGACCATCGAATAAGGGCATCTGTATTGTTAGAGGAGAAGACATACATCTAATTGGATCAGATTGATAGAAGAAATTAAAGGAAAGTTGAAGGATCAACTTTGAAGACCTTCATAGTCAACTTTAAGAATCTCTAATTGCTACATTCCAGGTACATTCATTTCCTTCCTTATGCTTGTCTTATAATATCATGTGCTTAGTTGTAAGATCTATATAGTTTGTATATTCCTAGCATAAATCTAGAAAATACTAACAGTAAGGAATATACAAAAAATGAAATGAACTAAAGGAAAGAATCCAAGTGAGGGAAGAAAAAGAAAGTGTTTTACCATTAACACAATGAAATAGAGATAGCTTCGAGATCTTATCAAAACCATCAAGATGCTCCAAGATCAACACAATGAGACAAAGATTTTGAAAGGGGAAAGCAAATAAAACTCCTTGTGACATTATGAATGAGGCTATAGCTATGGGAGAGAGAGAGAGAGAGAGAGAGAGAGAGTTGTTCATTACAATAACTTCACCTTCTAAGAAAAGAGAGAGGAGCATCTCTTAAATAGAGATGAGGAGAGGAGTTACTAAGTAACTCACCAATCTATGAATTCCATCATCCATAATAGGTGTGTGCAAAGTGTCATGGTCCTCTTAAGGATGAATAAACTAATTTCCTTATAAAGGAATTACAAAAATATGAGTTGTCCTCCCACTTGGACTAGAGGATAAAATACAATGAGGATACCTTGGCTTATCCAAATTTAAATAATATAGCAAGGAAAGATTATTAATTCTAACACCCTCATTTAATCTTTACTTGGGGTGAATACAACAATGGGTATTAAACCCAAAAAATTTACAATGAGATAGAAATGTCTCTTTAAAATATCTACAACTTGATCTTCAATACAAGGAAGAGATTGATTGTGTTGATCCAAGTCTTCATGTAGTCTTCTTTAACCATGGGTAAAATTGGTATTGTAGATAGGATAGAGCTAAGAGATCGAATTGTGCCTTTGGAAAGTTCCATGATATATTACCTGAATCAAAGAATAGAAAAACCACAAGTAGTTTTCCCATAGTTGGGATCTACCCTTGATACAAATCAGTACACCTTTGAAAAGAAACTCATAATATGTATCATAAAATAATTCAACTTTAGAGAATCTTTGAAAACTTTAGAATGAGATTAATCACGAGCAATCATAAAAATGTGCAGTGTAGCTTAACATGATATCAAGATAAACAATATGCTCAAAGTCACAAAATGAACAAGCGAGAATCAAGAAACATAATCAATGCTCTCATAAAAGAAATATACTAATGTCCAAATGACCGCAGACAAGGCCAACTAATGAGACCTGCATCAACATTGCATCAATCACATGGATATATACACTCCATTAATGAGTCATCCCACTACAAGTGAATGGACCTAGAAACCACCACCTACATGACCCATTGTCTAAGCAATGAAGAATTTAGTGCATTATCACATTAGTATAATTTGCAAATAAATGCGAGAGAGACAATGATAAATCAATAGAACAAGAGACTCAAACATCAAATCAACCTATGACCTAAATTGCCAAACATGTCTACAGTCATGAACTAGAATCAAGGAACCATTAAGGAGATAAAAAAGTTAAACCAACATAAATGAAACAAATATTGACATATGCTAAATAATAATTTGAACTAAGGATTATGAGTGTGAAAAACATAGTGCCTTCCAAATATAACAGATAACCAAAAAATTTCAAGAAATATTTCAAGAGCACCATCCTTACATGGAAGAAAAAACAATCAATGGAACAAGTTGATAAATATCAACTGAAGTAAGTGCATCCCAGTTCAACTTACAAATGGAACAAGTTGATAAACATCAACTGAAGTAAGTGCATTTAAGTGGAACTTACAAATGGAATAAGTTGATAAACATAAATTGAAGAAAGTGCATCCCAGTGCAACGTACAAATGGAACAAATTGATAAACATCAACTGAAGTAAGTGCATCCTAGTGCAACATACAAATGGAAAAAGTTGATAAACATCAACTGAAGTAAGTGCATCCCAGTGCAACTTACACATGGAACAAGTGGAACTCATAAAAGATGCAACTAAGTGCATAACAATAGATCATATAAAATCTGATAGCAATTAATGCTCAATAATAAAATCAATAATAATCCACTGGAAGCAAATGTTGAAAGATTACTCACAATACTTGAACAAATTATGATTTTGCATTAGTAATAACATTAGTTGCATTGGATCAATTATATAACTCATATCGTGTGGCAAATTATTTCAAAAGTTTCAACAATAGGTTAGCTTAAAAACAAAAATTACCCACTTTGCTTAAGCAACATTGAAAATTTAAGAGAACAAATGAAATTAATGTATCCTCTTTAATCATATTTAAAAAATAATAATTGAATTTAATAAATATTCTATTAAAAATATATATATAGAAAAGTCAAATTGCAAAATCTTAAACAAAAGATTAGCTTGGAATGAAAACCTTTTTACCCCTTTATAGTCATGAAAATAATCTCCTTCACTTGAGAATAATAATCAAAATGAAAGTTTTCCATGTTACACCTATTTTATTTTATTTTCAGAATTAAAGGAGACATCATTACAATAATTAAATAAACATCTCCAATTTTAATACAATTAAATATATTTTTTTTAAAAGAAGCAATTTCTTAAAATAAATTTAAATTGAAGTTATAAAAGATTAAATTAACACTTTGTTTAAAAATTGTAAATATCAACATAAAAAGATTTTAGATATATATTGTTTCAAAAATTCCTTCATCCAAAGTTAAATATAGTAAATATAGAATTAGTTTTTTTTTTATTAAAAAACTATAAACAAAAAATTAATGAAGACACGAATAAAATAAAAAATAAAACAAAACTTTAAGGAAGAGAAGAAATTCCTTACGTAAGTCAAGAAATATTAAAAAGAACTAAAGAAAGAAAGAAGCCTTAATTTGAGCCTTCTTTAATGCATTAAGGAGAAGTAACATAGAAATGAAGGAGGCCAAATTAAACAGTCTACAAAGAAATGATAAAGAAAGGAATAAAAGAGACTTCCAGAACAAAGAGAAAATGATTAATACAAAACTATAAATTACTAAAGTTGGGAGAGAATTAGTTGATATGCTGACCAAAAAATATGAGGTGTTACAAAAAATAATAAACAAAGATATGATAACAAGTGACAGAGAGAAATAAAGCAACAAACTAAACAAAGAATAATGAACAAAGATATGCTAACCAACAAAAGTGTTTGAATTGAAATTTTAAAAGTAATTGGTTGGCAAACAAAATAAATCATAAAAATAATCATAACCTGGCTGCGTGGAGGGTGGGAGAGAGAGAGAGAGAGCGAAATGGTAAGTAAACAACAGATTGACCAATGAAGGAAGAGTTGCGTATAAGAAAGGGAGGAGGATTCACATTCAATGGCGGTGGTGCAAGCTTTTAAAACCAATTTCTTTGCTACACAGATTCCATGGAAATCGGGTTGTATTTTTATCTAGATCCACCTCACTGGAATCAATGAGTTTCTGGAAAAAAAACATCATAAACTTCAACTAAGATTCAAGTTCATTTATCCCACATTTGGGCATGTCATAGAAGAATCTTGGCACCACTGGATGCTGCCATTTTTTTGCCATTAGATTCCCAAGTGTAGATTTGGTTATGTCATGTTGCTGCTACTGGTCTTTCTTTTCCATTTTCCTTTTGTTGTGGAGCTGCAAATTTGGGTTGTTCTCCCTAACCATCCTTATCAGGAAAGGAGAGAGGTGACAAAAGAGGAATAATAGTGCTCTTGATAAACAAATCAGAGGGATGAGTTGACACCATGTAAAAATATCTCATGAGATATACTATACTAGGTTTTTTTTTCTATTAAAAGTTAGCCAAAATACATAGTTCTTCTGGGTTCTCCTCCATCCAATTAAGAATCTATTGCGGGTTAAGTAAATACGTATAAACATCTCCCATTCTTCCAATCAATAGGGAAGAATTAATGGGGAGAAAAAGCAGGCATTTAAGCTAAATAGAGCATTAAATCCATGTAGCAACTGATAAACCAATGATGTGTAGGTAAAATAAAAAAGATATCAATGAGCTTTGAGGGTGGATCAAAATAAATAAGATAAACAACAATATAAATGTAATGTTAAATAGCAGATTAAATAT